>CP092884.1:13033353-13633353 GCA_030710605.1 Cordylochernes scorpioides
AGAGAAAATTGATGAGAGAAGCTTGATGTTTTGACCTTGATTCAATTTCTTAAATATGGTTATATAACTTTTTTATGTTTAACGTGAATGTATAAGATTATAATCGTTTACTTTTGTATGCAAATATTATACATACCTGAATTTTAGGTGTTATGTAAATTTACTGTATTTTTGTTGTTTTTGAGTAATGTATGAAATATATTTAATTAAAAAGGCATATATTGGATCAAAATATTTATTTTACCAATATTTCAGTTGGCTGAACGCCAACCTTTATCAAGGTGTTATAACATTTTAAAGTGTGTCAACAACAAACTGAGCGCCACATAACGTCAACAGCATTAAGTTTTTAAAAATTATTGACGTTATGTGACGCTGAGTTTGTTGTTGACACACTTTAAAATGTTATAACACCTTGATAAACGTTGGCGTTCAGCCAACTGATATATTGGTAAAATAAATATTTTGATCCAATATATGCCTTTTAAATTAAATATTTATCTATGGATTGCTCTATTTTCAAAAGTAAAGAAATATATGTAAAATATTTATGTAAAATAGGAAAATTTTCGATTAATAAAGATCAGTGTGGAAGTGATTCTGGTCTCGGGCGTCTACTGAACCTCCTTTACAGCTTGAGATTGTCTCCACGTGGTCCCTCGATATCTGATTTTAAGGGCAACTAGGGCAAATAGCCCTTATCGCGCCAACAGTAAATATGATATATATAGATAGTTATACGTGTTTTAGAAGCGTACCTTTGTCCAAACCTACAAAAATATATACTATATGCATAAATAAGCTATTTGCATATATCGAATTTCAATTGTAAACACTTTGGCGCTAAGGTCTAAGCTCTCAATTAGCTTTCTAAAATATGATATAATATCTGTTCGCGTCTAAGTATGCAAATAGTTTGCATTACTTAATTTCTTGTAAATATATAGATTTTTATGTCTTGAATGCAAGTAGATATATTAGTGAGTTTGTCGTATTGAGTTGTTCTCGTCTGAATACAATCGATATATTTCTTGGTATATATTTTATATTTAAACAAGGTAAAATCCTCTGGAGTAACTTGGTAAAGAGAGAACATTCAAAGACAAAGAGGATTATTATTTGTCGCTCAATTTTGGTATCCATGAGTATCATTATGATATTGTTCTGCAGTCGTGGCAATAATAATCTTAAATATATAAAGTCTAAAAATAGTTTGATCAGAGATTTCTTTTATTGAGCTGAGAAATATACATGGAAAACATTATTTGATTGAAGTACTGCCTGGAATAAGGCGAGTAGAACAAGGAAAAACAAAATATTATTTACATAATGTACAAAAGGTTTGAGCCGGCCATTTGATAAAACAACAACGAGTTTTTATAGGGGAAGCATGACCTCTGGCGGTCGATTTAACAGAGTATTTGGATCTATGAAATATAATTTTTTAAATATAATAATATTCTAATATAACATATTTATAGTTTTGAAAATAGAGCAAACTATATATAATTCTTTAAATTTCAAGATTTATTTATGGATAACTCTATTTTCAAAACGATATCAACCAGTTTTGGTTATGACGCTCTACGCCTTGCTAGAACAATAGAAAGGCTTCGACTTTCTATCAATAGTTGGAAGTTACACTTACATATCAACCACAGATGTTTCAGCGGGAAATGTTCCTCCTTCTTTAATTTAAAGATATATGAAGTTACTAGCGGATATATGTGCCCGGCTTCGCCCGGGTTTTACCCGAGTGAATGTTTGTCTAACGAACATTTGTTAAAACAATTCTCTATAAACTTATAAAACGTACTCGGCTTCGCCCGGGGTTTTATCCGAGTAAAGGTTTGTCTAGCGAACATTTGTTAAAACAATTCTCTAAAAACGTATTTAAAAATATATATATATATTTTGATAATTTGAAACTCGCAAATTTGAATCTCTCGATAAAGTGAACATTTTTTCCCGGTCCCTGTGTGCCGTGTCATCCTGAATTTTGTCTTTCCTAATTTTCTACATTAGAAAATCATAGTTTAATCTAGTGAACATTTTTTCCTGGTCCCTTGAAAAATACTCGATAAGTTGAATAAAATCAATATTAATTGGTTCCCTCGGTAATTGGAAGTTAAAGGAATAGTATCTTCGCCTTGGAATTGTATCATTATTCTTGTCTCAAATAAATTGCCGTGTCATCCTGAGATAATCTTACTTTTGATAAATAATATTTAAGATAACAAACTTAGTGATAAGAAAACTTGTTATCATCGTCACAATGGGGGCGCTGCTTGCGAGTTAAATCTACAAATCTGCATTAAATAACTCTAAGAATATTCAAGATATTCATGAAATTATTTTTCTAAAACCTTCCCGGTGATATACCTAATAATATCCCAAAATTTCATGGCGATTGGATGTATGGTTTTTAAATCTATAGAGTACAGACAGACAGACATTCAATTTTATATATATAGATTTACTCTTGGCTTTTTATCTTACATTCATTCTTCATTGTTGGCTTTTTATATTACATTTACTATTCATTGTTGGCTTTTTATCTTACATTCACTCTTCATTGTTGGCTTTTTATCTTACATTCATTCTTCATTGTTAATAATTGTAAATAATCTAAATATAAAATATTTAATCAAATAAATTAAAATATCTTTAAAAAAAATTTGAAAAAGGACTTCAAAAAGACAAATAAATGAAATTTCCTATCTTTTTTAGGTGAAAATCAAAATTTTTAAATTTTTTATTCAAAATAACCTTCAGGTATGTTAAAAAGATTTCAAAAAACTAAAATCATAATATTATTACCAAAAAATTAATGCACAAAACCAGTTATCATTAAAAGCTTCAAAAATAGACCAACCGCTGGATACGGCAATGAAAAAAAGAGAAATAATTTTCTAAAATACAAAATACAACCCCTATATGTTAAAAAAACTATAAATAATCTAAATATAAAATATTTAATCAAATAAATTAAAATATATTTTAAAAAAATTTTGAAAAAGGACCTCAAAAAGACAAATAAATGAATCCGTAAAAGAAATCCCTTGCTTATTTAAAAATATAAATAACCTATTTTTTAGATACAACCCATATATGTATAAAATATAATAAATAAACTGTATTTAAAAAAAAGAAGCAATAATTAAAAAATTCCATAAGAAAATTTAAAAAAGGACCTCAAAATGACCCATAAGTGAACACAATGAAATTGCTTGCTCTTTTCTGCGATTAATAATAAAAAAAACCAAATTTTTTAAAAAAGACAACACCTATATGTTATAAATACCACAAATAATTTGTATTTGAAAAATCTAAATAAGTAAATAAAAATTTCTTAAAAAATATTTGAGAAGGGCCTCATAATGACAATCACATAAACATACCAATAAAATATCTTGCATCTTAGTGAAAAAAAAAATAGAAATAATCCAAAATTTGTTTACAAAACAACCCATATATGTTGACAACACCATAAATAATCTACTTTTAAAATATCTATGCGATTAATTAAAATTTTGTTAAGGTCCTCAAAAAAGACATAAAATTGAGCACATAAATGAAATTTCAAGCTTTTTAGTGAAAAAAAAAGAGAAATAACCCAAATTTTTTTTACAAAACAACCCATATAAGTGGAAAACACCATAAATAATTCTGTTATTAGTCTTTTAAAAATACTAACCAAGTAAGTTAGATATAGCATATATATTTTATTATAAATTAGCCTAAAAATTTATCTAAAATATAAAATTGATCTTATCAAGTAAGGCTTCAACTTTTTTCGGTATAAAATATGAAAACTATAAAATAAAAGTATCTTACCATGTATAAAAGTTATTATTAAAATCAAAAAAATATATATATATATATATATAAGATTAGAACTAATTTTGCAAGAAGCGCAAAGTAAACACTTTTGAAAGTGTAAACACTTTAACTCTGTTGAATTTTTTTGTATTTTATCGATAACAGCAAAGTTATGTATGTTAAAGTTAGGAAAAATATTTTGATGTTAAGCAAAACCTGCTCCATCTCGTTTTACATAAAGGTTAAAAATTCGGTCGAAATTGATGCATTGTAACGAAAGTTTTTAGCGAACACCACTTATGAAATTTCCATTTTATTAATATATATATATATATATATATATATATATAGATGCCTGATTTGTTTTTAATATCTGTATATAAATATATAATTGGTATACAAAAAAAATAAAATAATGAAAAATATTAAATATGCAAGTCAATAATGCCCATAATTTCAACACTAATTACTTTTTTTTTATTAAGCCTGAGTGTTGTTTCTATAATGTTTCCTTTGTATATATTCTTTTTTTACCGAGACTATGACGCTTAACAACCGATGCTTTGCTGGTGGTACTTTATAAATATATATATATACTAGCGGATGTGTACCCGGATTCGCCCGGGTTTTATCCGAGTGAAAGTTTGCCTAACGAATATTATATATTATGAAGTATAATAAACAATGTTAAAGATTAGTTTTAATTATTAATCAAGATTGTGTGTGAATATGTGAGAAAGATGTAATATCGTTGTTGTTTTCTTGGCCGACTGTTTTACATATGGTATTATCTTAAAATTGCTTGTTTTGAATATTTTTTTAGATTGAGTTGAATGAATTGCTGAATTTTTTTTTTGTATTTATATATAAATAAAATTAACTCTGTTGATTTTTTTTTGTATTTAATCGATAACAGCGAAGTTACGCATGTTAAAGTTAGGAAAAATATTTTGATGTTAAACAAAACCTGCTCCATCTCGTTTTACATAAATGTTGAAAATTTGGTCGAAATTGATGCATTGTAACGAAAGTTTTTAGTGAACAACACCTTTGAAATTTCCATTTTATTAATATAGATTTACTCTTCATTGTTGGCTTTTTATCTTACATTCATTCTTCATTGTTGGCTTTTTATATTACATTTACTCTTCATTGTTGGCTTTTTATCTTACATTCACTCTTCATTGTTGGCTTTTAATATTATATTTACTCTTCATTGTTGGCTTTTTATCTTACATTCATTCTTCATTGTTGGCTTTTTATATTATATTTACTCTTCATTGTTGGCTTTTTATCTTACATTAATTCTTCATTGATGGCTTTTTATATTACACTTACTCTTCATTGTTGGCTTTTTATCTTACATTCATTCTTCATTGTTGGTTTTTTATATTACATTCACTCTTGATTGTCGGCTTTTTATCTTACATTCATTCTTCATTGTTTGCTTTTTATATTATATTTACTCTTCATTGTTGGCTTTTTATCTTACATTCATTCTTCATTGTTGGCTTTTTATATTACATTTACTATTCATTGTTGGCTTTTTATCTTACATTCACTCTTCATTGTTGGCTTTTTATCTTACATTCTTTCTTCATTGTTGGCTTTTTATATTACATTCACTCTTCATTGTTGGCTTTTTATCTTACATTCATTCTTCATTGTTGGCTTTTTATATTACATTTACTCTTCATTGTTGGCTTTTTATCTTACATTCACTCTTCATTGTTGGCTTTTTATATTATATTTACTCTTCATTGTTGGCTTTTTATCTTACATTTATTCTTCATTGTTGGCTTTTTATCTTACATTCATTCTTCATTGTTGGCTTTTTATATCATATTTACTCTTCATTGTTGGCTTTTTATCTTACATTAATTCTTCATTGTTGGCTTTTTATATTATATTTACTCTTCATTGTTGGCTTTTTATCTTACATTCATTCTTCATTGTTGGCTCTTTATATCATATTTACTCTTCATTGTTGGCTTTTTATCTTACATTAATTCTTCATTGTTGGCTTTTTATATTATATTTACTCTTCATTGTTGGCTTTTTATCTTACATTTATTCTTCATTGTTGGCTTTTTATATTATATTAAAATTGCTTGTATTGAATATTTTTTAGATTGAGATTATTTGCTAGAATGTAAAAAAATTAACTCTGTTGAAATTTAATTTTGTATTTATATATAAATAAAATTAACTCTGTTGATTTCTTTTTGTATTTAATCGATAACACCGAAATTACGCATGTTAATGTTAGGAAAAATATTTTGATGTTAAGCAAAACCTGCTCCATCTCGTTTTACATAAATGTTGAAATTTGGTCGAAATTGATGCATTGTAACGAAAGTTTTTAGCGAACAACACTTATGAAATTTGCATTTTATTAATATAGATATAAGCAAACCTCAAATGTTTAAACAAAATAACTAATTATGAAAAAGGCATCTCATTATCGTTCAACTGAAAGTTGCTGATGGCTTGCGCGAATCTATCGGAATAAATATCAACTATTCTCGATGATTTTTAATTATTCCAGAATTGGCCAAATGAGGCATCTTCTTAAATAAAAATTAAATAAATACTGGCCAATTTGGCCAATTCTGGAATAGTTAGAAATCAACGAGAATAGTTGATATTTATTCCGATAAATGGCGCATGACATCAGCAACTTTCAGTTGAACGATAAGGAGATTGCCTTTTTAATAATTTATACATATTATCCCAGTACAATATCACATTTGTACTATTTTCTAAATAACAATTGTTATAAATTTTGAAATTCCCTTAACAGTATTATATATAATATATATATTCAGATAGTTATTCACTTTTAAAGACCGTACATTTTTCAGAGCTATATATCAAAAGATAATATCCCCAAAAGTACAAAGAACTGTGAGTATTTAACATAAACGATATATTAAATTCAATTTCTAAAATAGAAAGGGATAACTAGGTAATCGGGAGAGTTAACTAAATTTAAGAGTATAGTTAAAAAAATGAGGTAGCTATAAATAATGAGCAATATGCTAAAAGGAAAGAACAGCGTCTCCTACATTTATCTCGTACCTCTTTATCCAAAAAATGGAGTGAAGGAAGGATAAATGATTGTGGCAGATACGCTCGCTCTGCTATTTTTTCAGAGCAGGGCCCTTATTTACTCGGCAGCACACATTCCTTGCTGCCTTAAATGGATGATTGCATAATCGAACCCTTCTGTCATTACTACTTTTTTATGGTCGCAACCCCCACCCACTCCGGTAATACTAATTCAGTAATGCTTTTTAATGGTGGTAAAAAAATTGATTAATATTTTTTTTGTTGCTGCTATGTGTTTGAAATATTGTTTAACATATATTATATATTAATGTACTCTTGATAAAAAATGTTAATAGAAAATTACATTAATAGATTTTCAGGTGTTAGAGGTAAATATTATTCTGCAGTATTTATTTAATTTGAATCTGAATTGGGAATTCTGCGTAAATTTATAACTCTTGATATTATTATATATATATGTTTTTATCTATTTATACATTATATATTTTATTATATATGATAATAATAGATAACGGTATTAGTTATTTGGATAAATATACATTAAAAAGTGTATATGTGTGTAGAAAAATTGTTGATTAAAAATATATTTCAAACGAAAATAAAACAATAAAATATATGTATGATACTGGTAAAAGCTTTTGCTGTTAATTCAATAATATATTTATAGTATTCGTTATAAATTATTGGAGGTTTGAAATACTCCAAAGATAAAATTACATACATGCATTTTTATTGTTGGGAAATTACAAACATACATTATCGTTATGCATTAGCGCGCCATCTATTATGAAAATTCGAAACTATTATAGACCCGTATGATTCTTTTAAAATTAAACAATGGTTACTGCCCTTACTGCAATGGAAAAATTAATGTGAAGGCTTAACTCTTCAGTGGTGAGCCCTCTGGTATATTTTGGTAGATAAACTGGCGAACCCACTGGGAGGTTTCACCACTGATGAGCCAGGCTCTCCCATTTAATTTTTTTTTACATCCTCCAACTCTAAATATTATTCTAGTAATAACTGGTGGAATCATGAATTGAAAATAATGAAAGATAATTTTCACTACATAAGAAACCTATATTATCGCCACGGAGCAATCAGTTATAACACATTCAAGTTGAATAGGAATCGATACACAATTTCGATACGGATGATTCTTACCATTCTTATCATCATTCTTACTCATCATAATTAGAATTTACAAACTAAAAATTATTAACAAGAATAAGGTGTTTGTTGAGGAAGGGGAAATAGTGAACCTAATATCTAACATAGACATTAAAAAGCCCCTGGGGTTGACAGTATAAGTAATAATATGATCAAAAAAGCCCTTCCAAATATGTTATCATTATTATGCGATTTATTCAATGAATGCATTCACTTCGGATACTATCAGATAGATGGAAAGAGGTAGCTCTCAGGATAATTTCAAACATCACAAAACGAATTTAGAATTAGTAAAGAGCTATCGACCAATCTCATTAATTTCTAACTTATCAAAAATATTTGAAAATAATTTGAAAAATAAAATATACGAATACTATGAAAAAAATGATCTCCTTATCCCCAGACAACATGGTTTCTTGAAGAATAAGTCAACAACAACCTGTTTGAAAGAAATCACAAAGATCATAATGGAACATAGACAAAAACAACTAGTTACGCTGATTGCAATTGAAATACAAGGAGCGTTTGATAATACATGGTGGCCAGCCTTGTTTAAAAAATTAGACGAAGACAATTTACCAGTTGAGATGATCAAAATTTTACGTTCATTTTTGAAAAATAGAAAAAGATTTTCAAGTATGATAATATGAAAGTTTCAAAGATATTAACAAAGGGCTGTCCTCAGGGTGGGGGGGCCATTGTCTCCGTTGTTATGGCTGATATATTTAAATGATCTGCTAACTAATTTTCAATCACCAAACTCTGAAATCATTTGCTATGCTGATGATGTAACAATTATATGCTGGAATAATGGGTTAAAAAATCTAAAAAAGTCGATTGAGTTTAATTTGGAAAAAATATATCAATGGTGTAATAATAATAAGCTAAATATCAATCTTGATAAAACTAGTATTTCACACTTGCATAATGAAGACAAAATTTCAATTAATTTTAGAGACAATATTATTGTGCCCGTAGAAGAAATTAAAATTCTTGGAATTACGATTGCGAATCATAAAAGGAAAAACAAATTGAATTTTGGCCCTCACCTTAACATTATACTAAACAAAACCCAAAGATTAAAAAATCTTCTTTTTTCAACATGTGGAATATCTTGGGGTCTTAGCACCTAAAAAAGGCTTACACTTTATGAATATATAATAAGACCAACGTTAACTTACGGAACATAAATATGGTTTGAATTTATTAACAAAAAATATATGTACAAACTGAACTCAATGCAATATAAAATTCTGCTATGGTGTACCCAAACATATAAAACAACCAGTTATAACTGTGTTCACACCTTAGCCAATATTCCTTTGATCACTGATTATATGGAATCTAGAATTATAGGTTATAAGTTGAATAATTTATCAACACAATCATGGAAATTTAGGTTTTTTCTTAAGAAAATTCAGGCTGTGCAAGATTCGACATGTTTCTGTGGATTGGGGGAAAAAATTTCAATACATCTCTTGCTAGAGTGCCCTGTCTATCAAGATTACAGAGTCAACAACGGATTAATAGCTTAAGGCCCTAGTGATTTAATTTCAAGTAAGGAGACATATATAAAATTTAATTTCCTTTGTAAATATATTTTGGATTTCATTAAGAAAAATGGTCTTTGATGTAACGATCTCAATGAAATATCAGACATATCTTGTGGTTGAAAACAATATATAGGTGTATGCGTGTATATGTGTGGATATACACTGCGTGACATTGAAAATGGAACACCAAGAAATAGTGGCCAGAAGGTGATGAAACTCGGCTGACAGAGAGAGACAGGGACGAACAATAAGTGATCTTTATTTCAAAATGATAGTCATAATACAGAGCGAGAACGACGTCGGCTTAGTAGCAAGTAGGACCACCGCGGACGGCGATGCACGCAGCAACACGTCTAGGTAGAGAGTCAATCAGAGTACGGATGGCGTCCTGAGGGATGGCTCTCCATTCCCTCTCAACCATTTGCCACAGTTCGTCTTTTGAACGCGGCTGTGGCAAGGCATGCAAACGGCGTCCAATGATGTCCCAGACGTGCTCGATTGGTGAGAGATCAGGAGAGTACGGTGGCCAGGGAAGCATCTGTACATCTTGCAGAGCTTGTTGGCTAATGCGAGCAGTGTGCGGTCGGGCGTTATCCTGCTGATAAAGAGCATTGGGTACCCCCTGAAGGTAGGGGAGTGTCACCGGTCGCAGCACATCATCAACGTATCGTTGGGCCGTCATAGTGCCCTGAATACGAAGTAAAGGTGACCTGGAATCATACGCGATTGCGCCCCAAACCATGATTCCACGTTGTCGCACGGTGGGGCGTTCCACAATTGCTGCCGGATTGGACCTTTCTCCACGTCGACGCCACACGCGTACACGGCGACTATCACTGGACAAGCAGAAACGCGACTCATCTGAGAACACGACCCTGTGCCATTCCGTCATCCACGTCGATCTAGCCCGGCACCATTCCAAACGTTGGCGCCTATTCGGTGGGGTCAATGGCAGTCTTCTTAGCGGACGGCATGAGTGCAAGCCATTAGCAACCAATCGACGGGAAATGGTTCTGGTCGAGATGGAATGATCTAGGGTGTCTTGCACATGTTGCAGGATGGCGGTACAAGTGGCTTGTGGGGCCGCCACTGCTTGTCGAAGGATACGCCGATCCACACATGCTGACGTCACTCTGGTTGCACCGACATTCCTATAAATTGTCACATTTCCTTGTTCCAACCATCTTCTCCACAGTCGGTGCACCGTGGACGCACCAAGGTGTGTATCAGCTGCGATTTGACGTATGGACCAACCTGCCCTTTTCAGTCCGATCACCATGCCCCTCGTAAAAGCGTCTGTCTGCTTGAACTCCTGCCGTTTACGATGACCTGGCATTCTCTGTTATTAAACGTGTCTTTTGACACAAGAACAAAATTTCTACAATTATTTTCCTAGAAGAAATAACGACACGAATACTCCTTTCTGCAAGTTCCTTCCCTTACATCTTACTCCATGTGCGCACGAGAGCTGCGCATTTTACATTATTTGCATAACTCTGTTAGGCGCGTCTACCCTGAAATTTGCATAATTTTCTGGCCACTATTTCTTGGAGTTCCATTTTCAATGTCACGCAGTGTATGTATGTTATGAATATTTTGTGTTGTTGTTAGATAAGGCTTGATAAGACAAAGGATCGATAAGATAAAGGGTTGAGGTGCAGTCGTGATAAAAAAAAAAGATAATTATTTACCGTCAAGTAGCTTTTATTTTCAATTACTTGAGGAAAGATTACACATTAGTTATTTTCACATTATATAGAATTTATAAAGTTAATTCTATATTAGTGATTTAAAATGATTGATTGTTTAACTACGCATATTTACAACAAAACTATATAACTAAAACTGAAAGTCTTTTTAAAAAACGATGATAACAAAAATTAAAATTATCAATGAATAAAATAAAATATATATTTTTTAAAATATAGAAATATTTGAGGTTTTATATTATATAATATTTTTAGATTATATAATATGTATATATTTTTAAATTTAATGATGTAACTGAAGTTAAATTCAAAGAATATCTCTATATGTAAATAATATTTTTGAATCTTTCTAAGTCGCTTTCTGTGTATCTTTCCATGTTAAATATTTTCTTTGTTTTATTTGTATGTTCATTTAGCACAAGTGTCCCTAGGGGAACATAGCGTTTTGAATAGAAATAAATAAATAAATAAATTGTAGTAAGGGCAGTAGATATTGTTTATAATTTTGAAAGAATCATACACGTTTATAAAAGTTTCGATTTTTCATATATTTTCGCATTAGGTAAGAGGAATGCACAGTCGTCATATATTTTTGTATGACATTATAGTGTTGATTACTTGCTAAATATAGCCCTACTATTATCTTGGTAATACACCCATACCTCGCTTTGCGTCGGGGTTAAGTTCCAAAACAACACGACGCAAATTGAAACGACGCAAAGTGAAAATAAAATTTTGATGGCATGGCGCAATTAAAAACAAAGGTGTTTCCATATTTTAGGAAAAAAAAATTAAAGACTCGAATCCACAACAACGCAACTTCGAAAATCTAACGACGCACAGTGAAAATCGGTAAAAATTAAGCAGCGACGCAAGTTGGAAAAAAACGCAAAACGAAACGACGCAAAGCGAGGTATTGGTGTAATATAACAATATATATCGTATATATAATATCGTTTTTGTGCCTCAGGGTAAGTCTTATATTGAATTAATACAAAGCAAAAACACGCCCTCTATATATAACGAATAAAGATATTAAGATGCGAATGTTTCTTTTCACAAATAAATCAAACTTCTACTGTCCTTACTGCGATATTTGAATGTAATACTACTGTCCTAAAAGCTTTTGTCCATAGTTTTCTTAAATACCATTACTAAGAATCCACCATTCAGTGTAGCATAAAAAAGAATTTTAATATACATATATCCATACATTATATTTCTATTTATTTTCATATTCTCAGCCTTGTCCAATACAAAGAAGCGGTCTGGTATATTGAATTGGCCAAACTGTTGGGAGGGTTCACCACTAATGGGCCAAGCCCTCCGAATATTTTTTTTCATCGCAGTAAGGACAGTAGAAGTATGATTTAATTATGAAAAGAAACATTCGCGTCTTAATATCTTAATTCTTTATATTGAATATAGGAAGCTAAATATGACTTCATCAAATATATATAATGATAAAATATAAAAAATATTTGTTGAAACATTTCAAAATATTCATACTCTTTCTATAATTTTATTTATTTTCATTTTCGCCAACCTTTTGAGTCAAAAGAGTTGAAATTACAATTTGAAAAAATACCAGAATTTTTGAAGAGCCACACAATTCTCTTTCTTGCAAACAATAAATTTAACTCGAAAAAAATCAAAAATGTATTTATGCGAGTGCTCTACACGCAACTAAACATGCAAAGAGTCGCATGCGGTTTGCTAGTCGCGGTATAGACTATCAGAAAACCAAAAATTGTCACTTTCGTTAAAAGGGTTAAATGAGATTCTCAAGTCATTTTAGACGTACAACTGGATAGGATGATAGAAACTTTTATTACTGAAGATTTAAATGAAAACACATTAGGTGTTCTGTACACTTTTAGATTGGTGCACTATGATGTTGGTTCGTTTAGATTAAAATGGTCTCAAGCAAAGGTGACAATATATATATTTAAAGAGGATCAACGTTGTATACAAAAGCAAACTAAAATCGAATAAAAAAACAACTGGTTTTCTTTTTCCCGCAGATTACATTAGGCCTATCGAAGAAGTACGTTTATCTCATCAAGCAAGCTGTGCGCTCTATTCTACAAGCCTCACGACCCTACCACGACTACTGCCGGTACAGGCAACATTGCTTTTTATAAAGGCAAAAGATAAAACAATAGAAAATGCAAAATAGCTTGAAAAATGCAAAATATGTTTCACTACAGAATTAAAAAACGTTGATAACGGAAATACTGAAGTCAAATTACAGATTTAACTCAATAATTTCATAATAGTAACTAATGAAAATCAATATGCTCGAATTTTGGGGTTGTTATTGTATCAAACAAATACTACAGGTTTCTGAAGATGAGTTTTTTATATTTATTAGACGTAATCTCAAGCTTTCCGGCATTTCTTACCTTCTAAAAAAGTAAATAAAAACATATAAACCTATGAATAGCCAGGAGATTTGAATCAAGTCATTGTTTTCCTAATTTTTAGATTGGAAAGCGACCTTAAACAACGAACTGGAAGAGAGACCACTCTCAATAGAGGATAAAAATTAGAGATAAAATATATTTTAATAAGAATATATTTTCAAATTTCAACAAATTCACATATATTTGGTATTTGGAATATTACACCGAGATACATATACAACTGTTTTAAATACGATTTGAACAGGTAATACTAATATTTTCTGTAGAAAATATACCTCGGCCAGTTAAAGTTTCATTTTGTCAACGTTTCAACAAACTTAATCTGTTTTCCACAGGAGAAACAAATAGAAAAATAAAATTTGGCGAGACGTTAAAAATTGTTCTGAAGTTCCAAGGGCGTTCTCACGCGATTTTTCGAATTTAGTACAACATCTAAAGCACGAGTCAAAAACAAATATTAAACTCGTCAAAGACATTATTTTTTATAATTTGAGAAATTGTTATTTTAAATGAATATTAACTTCAATTTTATATTAAATCGTTACATTTGACATAGGTTTGAAGAGATCATCGTTTCATATTGAATCTATAAAGAAATGTCTTTTACTAAGAACAAAGGGTAAAAAAGCCAAGTATAAAAGAGTTACACGATTGATTCTATTGAAGTGGTTTGGAAAAACATGTTCTGAAATATATACGGAAACTATCTTGTGGCTTGGGCGATTGAATTCAAGGGTGTGGAATCCGTTTGGCAAACTTTATAAACAATGCTCTTTCGGTCGCAAAACATTCATCGCAATACATTCTGGAAGTATTTTAGTAAAAGGAAGATAAATAAACATCATTTATATGAGAGTAGATTTGGATTTTATACAAGCGTTAATTATATCTTCAGATTTTGTAGAAATATATTTATTTAAAAGAAATATAGAAAGCGAATTAAATATAGTTTTTTTAAATAATATATTGTAATTATATTTATCAATTTTGAAAGGAAAATTTACATATTAATTATAAATCTTCTTTCTAATTATGTTTGCCATAAGAAATTTTAAACTATTTTTATATTTCTATAGTTTTAATAATGTATAATTAAATGTAATAATTGGTTCACATTTAAAGATAATTTCGAGAGAAAATATTAAAATAGTATATAAGAAAATATAATACCGCATTTTGTTATTAAAATTCATATAGCTGAAAGAATATTGAAAATTGAAAATTTACTTTATGAATAATTTATATTTCGAATTTCATTTGATGTTGAATCTTTATACACGTCTATCCCACATAAAGAAGCCATTAGTGAAATTTCAAAATTTATGGACACCAATCCACAACTTAATTTAACGATTTCCAAAGAAGCACTTGAAGACTTACTCGATCTATGTTTATCCTTCAGTTATTTCAGTTACAAAAACCAGTATTATAAACAGATTGAAGGCCTTCCAATGGGCAAACCAATTTCTTCTGCCCTCGCCAATATTTATATGAATCATATTGACAATATTATCATTGCAACCAAACATCTCAAAATAATAGCCTGGAAACGATATATTGATGACATCATTTGCATCAGTGAAAATAGCAACCTCGACAATATTCTAACCTTCCTCAACAGTGTAAAGCCATTTTTAACTTTTACATACGAAATAGAAAATAACAGCTCTTTAGCATTCTTAGACATCAAGCTCACCAGAATAAATAGCAAAATAGAAACCAGTATATATAGAAAACCAACGCATACAGGCAAATATCTCAATTTTAATTCATTTGGCCCCATTAATCATAAAATATCCGTTATAAAAACACTTTCTAAAATAATTTCCACCCACTGCTCCTCAAATATTAAAAATATTAAATCCGAACAAAACATATTTTACAATGAGATGAAAAATAATGAATATCCTCCAAGTTTCATCAAGAAACTTATATATAAGCCCACCAACAATCCCACAAACAATAGTGAAGAATCGAATAAATACTGTGCACTGCCATACAATTATGGCATTGAAAGAATAACAAGAATACTTAAAAATTACAATATCAAAACCCGATACAAAACCACAGCAAACCTGAAAGAAATTCTACGTCATCCCAACACTAAACATAATAGCAATCATGAATTTAAATCAAATATAGTATATCGCATTCCATGCAAATCATGCCCAGCAACCTACATAGGAGAAACAGGTAAAACTCTTGAAGAAAGAGTAAATCAACACAAAACAGCTTTTAAAAATCATAGCCCATTATCACTTCTAGTAGATCACGCACTCAAACAGGACCATATACCAAATTTTGAAAATACAAATATTATATACAACAACATTCAGGATAAACACTCAAGACTATTTTTAGAAAGTTGGACCTCAATGAAAGATACCAACAGTATTAATAGAAAAATTGACATCCCTCCGTTATATTTACAGTTCAAATCGATTTAAAATTATTTTCTTATTCTTATACTTATTATGAATCATGTATATATAGTCTATTATTATTGATATTTGTGTGTATATATTTATATTTTAGCCCCAGAGTTGTAAATATTTTATATATCGTCGCGTGAAGGCATCGCGTGATCATCCGAAGCAGTTTAAAAACAAGAAACGCCCTGATGAAGTTAGGCGTATAGCCTATTGAAATATTGGCATTTTTATATTAAACAAAATGTTTGTTTTATATTAGATCCAAAATATGCCCTTCAATTAATATATATATATATATATTTGCACCAGATTGCAGCTTTGAAGGGTGTTCAACCTTTATTTCCTCTGTATAGCTATTGTATGTGTTTTCCGATCGGGTTTCCATAATAAAGGTAAATTATAAAAGAGTAAATAATGAAATAATTAACTTTAGAAGTTGCAAAGTTTATGGAGAAGGAGATGTATCTGTTGGTATAGAATAAAAAGCAGAATATTGGGGCGGGAGGTCAATCTTTCTGTTGAGGCTGGGTGTAGTATTGGAGACAAGGGCTTCGAGAACTAAGCGTTGGTATTTATTTGCTATATCGCTATAAACGGGGGTTGTATTGTCGAGATTGAAGGAATGTCCGGATTCGGCGATATGTTGGTATATGAGCGAGGTATTACTACACCCAGCCTCAACAGAAAGATTGACCTCCCGCCCCAATATTCTGCTTTTTATTCTATACCAACAGATACATCTCCTTCGTAACTTTTAACTTTATCTTTATTCCGCTGTTTTTTATATTCTCGTTTATATTCTTTTTTTTATTTTTATTCTTGCTTTTGTCTTCGCCTCTAGTTTTCCGCCTTTTTCCCTTCATCCTAGGTATGCAGATTTTCTTAAATCTATATATTGTACACTTTTAAATATTTTTATTACTGGCATGCAAATCCCAAATCTTTTTAATCTTTTATTTCTTGTTTAATATTTTTTATGCTAAACTGTCGCTTATAAATATAGCATCTCCTTCTCATTCATGTCAATACCTGATGAAGGACGGCTGACGTCCGAAAGCTCGTATACTGCTTAATAAAGAAACTTACCACGTTCCTCTTAATCTCTCTTTTTATATTCCAAACGTGGCTTATCATGTCTAATTTTCTACATATTCATCATAATCATCCGTGCTGAAGTCCACTGAAATATTTCCATCATCCAAAAGGGACATGGGTTCTCTTCCAAACAAAAAGAAAAATAAGCAGTAGCCCGTGGTTTCTTGATTCGTAGTGTTGTATGCATGGGTAATAAATGGTATATTTTAGTCCCAATTCTTCTGGTCTGTGTTCACATACTTGCTGATCAAGTTAATTAATGTTTTATTTAGCCGTTCAGTTAGTCCATTAGTTTGGGGATGGTAGCTTGTTGTGAAACAGTGTTTAATTATGCGCATCTTCATTATTTCTTTCATCAAATTACTAGTTAATTGAGAGCCTTTGTCGCTAAGAACTTGGAGCTTCGTGACGTAAAAAGATTTCTTCAGTTAAAAATTTAGAGACTTCCTTTAAGGCCGCTTTTGAGATTGCCTTTGTTTCTGAATACCTGGTGTAATAGTCTGTCAGCACGATTATCCATTTTTCCTATTCTTCGTAGATGGCAAAGGGCCAACAAAGTCCATTTATATTCCCTCAAAAGAATAGTTATCTGGGGGAATAGGCTGTAGTATATCAGCAAGTAAATGATTTGATCCTTTTCTACTTTGACAAAGGTGGCGTGTCTTCAAGAATTCTAAAACATCTCTCAACATGGAAGGCCATTCGTATTCGTTCTTTTTTCGGCATTTGGTACTGGCGACACCTAGATGGCCATTCAACATATGGTCGTGATATTCTCTCATAATGTCTTCCCTTCTACTCTTTGGAACAACAAGCAACTATGCTCTTACCTTCCGGGTTCGTTTTTTTTTTAAGAAATTACCATATTCCTCTTTAAAGTTATATGTAATGGATTTTTCCTTACGCTAAGACCTTTCTTAACATTTTAAATAAAATAATCTTCATCTTCCATTTTTTGATACAAAATTAATCTTTCGTACTCTTCATCTCAGTCTGCTTCCGGTAAGGGTCCTCTAGACAAACCATTGGCATCCAAATGCGTTTTTCCACATTTATGTATTATTTAAAAATCGTATTCCTGGATCCTCAATGCCCATCTTGCTAATCGATCAGTCGGATCTTTTAAATTCTTGAGCCAGCATAATACGTGATGGTCGGTTATTATTCAGAAGTGTCTTCCATAGAGGTAGGACCTTAATTTAGACATCGACCACACAACGGCTGAGCATTCTTTTTCTGTGGTCTAATAATTCTGCACGGGTTTGCGTAGTGTTCGCCTCAAATATGGAATCACCTTATCTTCACCATCGATATTTTGAACCAGTGGTGCACCTAGGTCGATGTCAGATGCGTCTGTGTGAATTTAAGTGGGTGCATTTGGGTCGAAATGGCCCAATATCGGTGGATTCATCAACGCTTTTTTCAGAGTTTGGAATGCTTATTTTTGCTTCCTTGTCCAGGTAAAAGCTACTTTTTTTTTTCGAGAAATCCTCAATATAATTTCTATAATATGAACACATTCCTGAAATTGATTGCACCTTTTTTGGCCTTTTGGGCTGGGAAACTCACAAACAGCTCTGATATTGTGTTTAGCGGGTTTCATACCATGTTGGCTTATTATATGACCGAGAATCTCTAGTTATTCGAAATAAAATTTGCATTTTTTATCATTCAAATTTAAATTAGATTCGCGAAATCATCTAAGTACAGCTTCAAGTCTTTTGAGGTGCGTTGGAAAATCCGAGCTATATAAAATTACATCATCTAAATAGCAGAAGCAAGTTTGCCATCTCAGATTGCCAAGCAATTTTTCCATGTTTCTTTCAAAGGTGGCGGGGGCGTTGCATAGTCCGAAAGGCATCACGTTGAACTCATATAGGCCATGGGCTTTAGTGAAGGCTGTCTTTTCTTTGTCTCTCTCTTCAACTTTAACTTGACAATATTCTGATCGAAGGTCTCTTTCTGAAAAATATTTGGATCCTTGGAGTGTTTCCATTTCTTCATCAATTATGGGGATTGGATACACATCCTTCACTATTACCTCATTCAATTACCTGTAGTCCACACAAAATATATAATATCCATCTCGTTTAATAACTAATATAACAGGAAAAGACCAAGGGCTTGAAGATGGCCTAATTACACAGGTCTACAAAAAAACTTTTTTTTTGCACAAGAGAACCTGATGGTGTTTCTAGTGTAATTTTTCATGCTGAACTTAAATATCTAATCAGAAATTTCCCATCACCCATGGTTTTTGCCTGACGATCTTTTTTTAGTATTGGGATAAATACATGCATCCAACATGAAAGAGACTTACGAAAACATGAAACTGCTTTTGAAAAAGATAGAATATGAAAGATACAGTTGGAAAATATGCAGCGATTTGAAAGTCGTTGCTCTCTTGCGTGGATTACAGCTTGGATATACAAATTTTGTTGTTTTCTGTGTGAGTGGGATAGCAGAGATAGGGAAAGGCATTACATTAAAAAAATCTGGCCAAACCGTAAAATCTTTACTCCAGGATATAAAAATATTGTAAATCTACCTCTGATCGATTCAGAAAATATTTACTTACCACCATTGCATATTAAACTGGGATTAATGAAGAACTTTGTCAAGGCAATGGATCGAAATGCCAGTGGATTTGCCTACCTAAAACAAAAATTTTCTAGTATAAGTGAAGCGAAGATTAAAGAAGGCATTTTCGTTGGACCTCAGATTCGATAATTGCAGCAGGATGGAAATTTTCAAAATAGTTTGAATGAAGTTGAAGCAGCAGCATGGAATTCCTTTAGAAACGTTTGCAAAAACTTCTTAGGAAGTGTCAAGGTTGAAAATTACCGAGACATAGTTAATGATCTGTTGCTTTCCTACAAGGCACTGGGATGTAACATGTCCCTCAAGATCCATTTCCTGCATTCACATCTAGATTTCTTTCCAGACAATCTTGGCGCAGTTAGCGATGAGCATGGTTAGAGGTTTCATCAAGCTATATCAAGCATGGAGAAGCGGTACCAAGGTAAATGGAGTCCCGCTATGCTTGCCGACGACTGCTGGGCACTCAAGAGGGATCTACCACAAGCAAAGTATAGAAGAAAATCCACTGTCACTGCTTTTCAATAATAAATATGTTTCGTTCATATATGCCTATATATTAACAATATTTCCAAATTCAAGTAGGTGTATCTCAGAAATATTGTGTAATAGAAAAAAACTAATGGTATATTTGGATTCAGGACATGTAGATAAGATGCTATTTCTTTGTGGACAAAGAAAATATTTTTTGATAAACCAGTTACGTGACATTGTTTGCAATTTTTAGTGTATTTATCCCAATACTAAAAAAAGACCGTCACGCAAAAACCATAGGTGATGGGAAATTTCTGATTAGAATTTTGAGTTCAGCATGAAAAGTTACACTAGAAACATAATCAGGTTCTCTTGTGCAAAAATCTTGTTGACCAGTGTTATACCTTCTTTGAGCATTTCATCAATTTGATCTTTTAAAAAATATCGCTCTTTAGCGCTTACTTGATAATAATACTCGACTAATTGGCTTCGAAAATTGGCCAAGTTGGTTTACCCTAATCCTGATGGAAACAAATCTGGGTACTTTCCCAAAACGTGCTTCAAATTCTTCTGTTCCTTCGAAGAAATATTCTCGTTTATTCGAAATTCAGGTTCGTTATTCACATCTTGATCTCTTTCCCTCATTACATTTACTTTCGCCGGACTACTTCCAGAAGAGAAAGTTTGGGTTTTCATTATTTTTAACGGTCGATAATATTGATTCGTTATCCATATTTGAGTTTTATTATTTCTGGCATTTGTTAAGCTTCTTACTAGTCGATGTTCATTTGTTTCATACATTTTCCTGTTCTCCTCGTTAATATAATCGCCATTCTACATATGCCTTAATCAATTTCATGGAAATTCAGGTATGACAGTATCTCCGGCACTTTTTTATTTTCTTCTTTTGATATTTTCTTTCGCCACGGTTATTTGCCAAGTCATAATTAATTGTTTCACGCCGACAATCAATATTTGCGTCAAATATTTCAAGAAAATCTCGTTTAAGTATAAATGTTCGTAAATGCGTTCTCAATATCGAAAATTGATATGTAATTTCTTCGTCTTTAAATTTTATATTTAAAATAATGTTCCCCACGATCTCCAACATATTGCCATCGGGTCCATAGCACATCTTATAGGAACTATTTATGTCAAGGACTGTATTGAGGGCTGTCCTATGGTCGACCACGGAAAGGTCAGCGCCTGTATCAATCAAAGCTTCACCTTATCCACCTGAATTTTCAATATGTATTTAAGGTCCAATTTTTATGCCATTTATGGTAGACTCACTTTGATTGACAGATCCAAGCGCGACCTTCAGTTTGATCATTCCAAGTCTGAATATTTATTTCACGTGGGAATATTTTGAATAATACAAACATCACCATACACACTATATACACAGATATTAAAAAAAAAGAAATAATTTATAAAGGCTTTTATTAAGTGTAGTTAACAAATTGAAAATAGTTATTATTAGGTCGTTTATTTTCAGCTTATGAGTAAAATACGCAATATATAATATCTACAAGTTAGTATATAATTCGTCAATAAAAATATCTATTATTATGAATGATAAAGAGACATTTTACTCACAACATTGACATTGTTTCAAGAACCAACTAAAAGAAGGGAATTTCAATTTTAAAAGAAGACCGTTTGTGTGCGATCGTAAAAAATACCCTTTAATTATGTTTATCACCACAGTAAAAAATATTTACTAGCGGTGATAAAGAACGATCCACAACATCAGCTTTGGTAAATTCAGACAAAAAGTCAACCTGTATACATTGTTTGGGGCTATATCCCTCATCAGGAAAGGTGTGACTTAGATTTAATAACAGTTTATGAGAAGAGTTATGAAATCGGTCGAAATTACAAAACGGGTGTTTAATCTGGGGAAGTGGAAAGGGCCGTTTTACAGGCCCGAATGAAACATAAACTAAAGGAATGAAGATATTAATGAACCTAGAGGGTCACCTCACTTTTAATTATACATTAGAACGATTATGTGTATCACCTTAGTAAAACACTTTACTAGTGTCGAAAAAGAATTTTCTACATCTGGCCTTGCGGCTCATTCTTTATCAGCACTATTGATTTCTTACTAAAGTAATAAACATAATTCATTGTTCTTGTGTATAAAATAAGGAGAGGGGTCCTCAAAGTTCATGAATATACATGCTACTGCAACTATATATATGTTGTCTAAATAAATATGTTTATTTATATTGTTGCGTTGTTGGTTGACAAAGGATCTTTAGAACTTTATTTAAGCCTAATCGATAAAAATAATTACAGAAGAGCGCAAAAATAAAACAAGAATAAAGAAAACAACAGTTACAAACTCACCAACTGCAGCACGGTGAGGGAAAGCAGGAGCAAAACAGGAGACAGAAGTTCGAAGAACCTTCTAGAATCTTCCAGGAAGTACACCGGCGTCGGCGGTAGGCAGCAGTCCGACCTCTTGAGACAGCAGCTTGCTTGGATTACACCACGTAGCTTAGTTCTTCGACTCCCTTTTATCTTTCTTCTTCCTCTTGCATGAGTTTCTCCTCCCTATATATCCCGGAGTAGATTTTTCCAGAACGGTCACGCTTGGTCAGTCAGCCAATCAGAAAGCCGCCAGCACAGAGCGGTTGCGCAATCGCTTTAGATTGGCCAATCAGTTGTCTTCCGCTTTTTCGACATGATTCTTAAACGCTCTAGAACATTCTCTCTCCATCTGGAATGTGCTTTTATTTCTACGTAACAATATGTATAAAGATAAAAGGTATCTCCTGACAAAATGTTACTGGAATCTATATGAATAAATATTAAGTAATTGTTGATTTTTAATTATTCCAGAAATGGTCCAATACTATTTCTTGATTAATCAAGAAAAGCTAACCACGTTCGCGTTTCGGGCGGTTGGCCATCGGCAGAGTGGTACAAACTGTACCTTTACGACCAAAAAAAAAAAACAAAGCTGGTCTTTGGGGCATCTTGAATAACCACGAAAAAGATATTTAGGCCAGATCCAAGTAAAAATCCACTTTTGTACTATTTTTTTCAGATTTATTTGTATTTATTCATGTATTTGTCCCATTCTATAAATATTTCTGAATATCATATTTACAAAACAGTTCAAATTTTAAATATCGAAAAAGATATGTTTAAACATATTTATTACACCTCTAAAATATATGTTAAATGTGATCTCTTTAATTAAACGATTTATTTTATGTTAAATTAATATGTAATAGATATTTATTAGTTCAAATTCCATCATGTGACATATATATGTTATATAAAAACTTCTATTTCATTTGAAAATTATAATTTCTATTATAAAATACTCTGTAAGGTCGACCGCCAGAGGTCGCCGCTTTCCCTATATAAACCTATTGTTGTTGTTTCCCGTTAGCCGGCTCAAATCTTTTTGTACATATGTAAATATGTAATATTTTATTTTCTTCTTTACGCCTCAAAATCAGGTATTTATTCCTTATTTATTTTCATCAACACAATTAAACTAAATTGTGATTCAATCTTTATTTCTTTAATAACTTTCCAACGACTGAAAATCAAATTCTTAAAATACTCATGTATCCTCAATATAATCAGCAAGTAATAATTCTATAGATCTCAATAATATTCTAAAATCAACAGAAAATATTCAATATAATAAATATATATTAATACGACGTATTATTGGAGTTATCTCACGAGGTCATCGGAGCAGTAAAAAGTTTCTTTTGATTGCTAATCCTAAATCCTTCAAAAGAAACAGACGGCGTGAAACTCAGCCATGTTTCACTCAGGAAAATCCTAATGCAAAGAAGATTAAGTTCCATTTAATTCTCCATTCCTTAACAATCTTATCTTTATTGAGTCGCCATTAATTGGAAATAGGATTCACGCTACGATTAATTCTTCTGCTATAATTTTGGAACTGACTATATCTATTAATTATTATCCTCTCAATATTTATTTGTGCTATTCTATTGAATTACTAATAAATCGAGAGTTTATGAAGGAATATAACAAATTGTAAAAGTTATTCAGCCACAACCAGGAATTGAGAGAGAGAGAATCCCGTATTAGAAAACAATTTCATAGTTCAAAAAATTCTTCAATAGCTCCGATTCTTTCAAAATTCCAAACCTACCTGATTTTGCAGATCTGAGATGCTTGTAAGGGCTAAAGAGGCGAATCAATACTTTCTATGTGAATATACATGCCGTAAACCTACAGAATAAGTAGTCTCTAGCTATCAACACTATTATCATGGCTTGTAACTCATGTACTTTTTTTGTGCGGAATATAAGCAAATATAATTTTGTTAAATCATATTCTTTTATATTTCTCAAAAAATCTAACCAATAAAATAAAACCATTCGAAAATAAGGTTGCGAGAAAAGTTTACCTTTTTTCTATGTTTAAAAAAAAAGTCATTTTCACACACACACACCCACACACAAACAGCCCTACAATAATTTACTTCAAGGTAATAAATAACTAGGCTTGGTGCTGAAAAGAGTACGTTGAATATTTAAATTTGTAAATATTTTGAAAGAAATGGGTATATAGATATTATAATCATTAAGGACAATATCATTCATCGTTTTAAATTAATTTTTATTATGTGTGTGTACTTTTCGAAATAATGATTAATAAATTAAGATTGTAATATCCTTCCCTATATAACACACGAAAAATATAGATTAAGTATTCATGAATATCTTTTTTTTAAAGCAATAAAAGTTGTTAATGAAATTGAAATTGAATCTTTTTAATTGGTAAGTATCGAGAGCCATTTTGTGTGGTCAATACTTAACTAGGAATTATTCGAATAAAGGAGAATTTGATTATTGTCTAAAGATTTATTTTTATTTGAGATTTTGCAAGCTTTCGAGCAAATTTTGCTTTTCAACGGGCCCGTTGAAGAGCCAAATTTACTCGATATCATGGAAAAGCTCAAATAAAAATATAATTTTTTCCAAAATTATTTTTTTTTCCAATTATCACAAAATTTTTTGAATTATATAAAGAGAAAGTAAGCGTCATTTAAATGATTATATTAATAGTGCAAAAGAGATAAACCTATAAGCGCTATACGAGTATATTGCTACAATTATAAGTCTATCACAGTATATAGAATGGTGTCGGCACATTGAAGAAGTGGCATACAAGAGGTAGGTGCTGTAAAATCAAGTAATTTCTCTGAGAGGGCGAGAATGAGAAACACTTCCTTAATTTCCCATATATGGAAAGATAACAATTTTATTGGCTACTTAAGATTAGGTTATGATAAGCAGAATGGGTATTTTACAGCGCAATATAAAACTCATTCACTTATTTTAACGTCCTTATTTGATAGTTTAAATAACTTTCTTGTAATGTAAGTTTTATTCTTTATATAGATCGATTAATTATACGAAACATAGGTTCTATTTGTAGTTAGGTCCCTGCATCATATTTGATGCCGATTATATTTATCCACTATATTTTTATTTATTAATTTTGATAAATATATTTCGGAGATATTTTTACATTCAGTTCTTTGATGTTGAACTAACAACTTTGCTTTTTCATTTTATTTTATTTCGACATTCTGCGCCAAGGCGGCGCTTAAGAATCGGGACTTGAACAAAATATCCATGAATATCGTTAATTACGTGTTCGCCAGCCTTTCATTAAGTTTCCACGTTTGCCCTAGTAATGCCGGCATACAGAAATCGGTTTAGGTATTCCATTAACCATTGGTGCTCTAACAAATTTCCAAACTATGTTTTTCTAATTTATTCCTTTTGAAGTCGAGAATTATCTAATCATTATTTTTGAGATTCACAAAAAATGAAAGAAAAAAGATCTGGTCGATAACTGCATTGAGCTGTGTCACTAAAAACACCGGTAGAAACATGCATGCAAACGGAACCTAAACTTTCAGCTGCTCATAAGCTTGCCTCTTATGCTCTGAAGAGGAATCAGACACAATCTAACTTAAATACTGCCAAAAATACCAACAATGCACTGATCCCCGCCCATTGCTCCAGCAAGTACCCTTAGTTCCAAGTTCCACGAGAGGAATTCCGTGACGGCGTAGTGGTCTATGAAGAAGAATCCTAGACAGACCTGAGAAAAATCCTTAAGAACGTCAGGTCTGCTCAGCCTTTCCAGAAGGTGTCTGGGCCTCGCTACGCACCAAGGGCAAAGTGGTGTTTTATTCCAACACCCTTGAAGCCATCTTAGCTGTCAGTTCAGACCTTAACAGCAAGGTTCAAGGGCTTAAGATGCGGAAGCGGAAGAATTTCTTTCGGGGCATTTGCCTCTTAAAAGTGAAAGCTGAAACAGCATATGCCGACATTGTCGAGGCGATCTTCTCAACAAACGCCCTCAGCCAGATTCCCAGAGACAGTGCGCGGGACGCCCCGCTCTCCATTCAGAAATAGCAGCTGCACGGCCTTTGTTAAAATGGACCTGGCTTCCTTCAAAGCAATAGGAAAGTTCGGCAGGATCATTGTGTACTACGTGATATTTAACTTCGTGGAATCCGTCCGCATCTGCATCCGCTGCTAACGTTATGGATACAATGCCGACAGGTATACTAAAGCCTCTTACACCTTCTTTCATTGCGTTCTGGTGACCACCAGAAATTAGAGGATACCATTTTTCTTAAACTGAAACTGCCATTTAACATCGTTCTCATAAGTCTGCAACATATTGTAGCCGAATTAAAATATGCTCTAAGTTATGATCTCCTTGGCTGAAAAAGCATATTGAAAAAAATTCTCTACCAATCTTAGAAGGATATAGTTCTCACAGGTCAAATACTAGAAGAATTCCTAGCAATATATGTAGCGGTGCTCCATTATTATTTATATAAAATGAAAGGATTTAAAAGCACGAATGTTTCTTTTATACATAATACAAACTTCTACTGCCCTTACTGCGATGAAAAAATATAATGAGAGGGCTTGGCTCATCAGTGGTGAACCCTCCCAGCGGTTTCGCCGATTTAATCCACCAGACCGCTTCTCAGAGCTCTAATATTGTATTGGACGATTCTGCTTATATACGCAGCACTGAAGGATGGAATCTCAGAAATGGTTTTCGAGAAAACTATAAACATAAGCTTATAGGACAGTAGAATTACATTCAAATACTTGCATCGAGCAATGCTCTTCCGTAAACAATAAAGACAAAGTCAGCTAAGCATAAATCAACACACAGCAATAACGCGCCAACCATACATATAAAATGAAAGGGT
Organism: Cordylochernes scorpioides; assembly: GCA_030710605.1. Lineage (NCBI taxonomy): Eukaryota > Metazoa > Arthropoda > Arachnida > Pseudoscorpiones > Chernetidae > Cordylochernes > Cordylochernes scorpioides. The sequence continues at coordinate 13,060,960 of CP092884.1, forward strand.
TTAAAAGCACGAATGTTTCTTTTATACATAATACAAACTTCTGATGATATTCGTGGTACAATTGGGCGAATTTTATTCACAACTATTATTAAATATAAGGCATTATTTGTAATGAATTTTAAACACCATTCCATATCACATAACTAACCTTTGATTAATTTGTTTTGTGAATGACAAAATAATTTGGCAAATTATATTTGTAGATTTAGAATTCATGACTGATATATATAATATATAAAAATTACATTGGAAACCTCTTAATAAAGTGCACAAAAATTAATATTTTAGCTTCTCTGTTATTGAACATTTAGATTTATATAATTAAAATCGTAAATTGGAAGGACGATCATATAGTGAGTGAAGAGGTGAAAATATAGTAAACATAGAAAATAGCTAATCAGTTGACCTCCGTATTCTTCTTTCTTATCTCCACACTGGGTAAAGTAGAATGCGTCTGCCTTTGGCATTAAGACTGGGAGAACTACTCAGTGGCAGGCCGACTTAGCTACAAAATGAACAGCTGCCTCTGACATGAGGAACAGACGCCCTGTTCAGCAGTTCCTAACATGGAGTTCAAACGCTGCTCACCCTGTATACCTGGATTAGGAGCCCTTACAGGATACTTTCTGCCGGGCCAGCTGAGCCCAGGTTTTTTAGTGAGCTTGTTACTGCTCCCCCCGTCCTTTTTATTCCGGGCTTGGGACCGGCAAGGGCAGAGTTTAATGTCCTCCGTATTAAATCACATAAGTTCGAAATTCGCGATGATCGTCTTTTGCCGTTTATTTTTACTCATATAAATATACTTGTTCAATGGCAGAATCTGTAGTATTTATTTTCATTTAAGTGCATGTTTATAGAATTCTCTTTAAAGAAGCGTATAAATTCATTTCTAATATTCTGATTTTCTGAATCACTAGAAAGAATGGGGCAGATGTGCACCACCACCGCACTGTGCAGCCATTTTCACGACAGATAGTTGAGTACAAAGATAGGGAATTTTACTTAGAATGCTTTTTTTTTTCTATATACTCGTGAATAAAACTTGATATATATATAGAGAGAGAGGGAGTTATACCTTTTAATATATATATCGGAATTCAGAAAACAACTCTGAAATATATTTGATACACATTGATCTTTATTGAAGACACACGAGATAACCAAGTGTAAACAAAATTACCTTTTTCTCCTTCAAAAAAAAATACCACATCAAAGACTTTCGACTTTCGTAAGTTTTGTCTATGTAAATATCCATCTTTCTTACGTTTAACACATCAGATGTTTTACAATTCGGATCATACTTTTTTTCGAATAATATATTTATATGAATTCATTTTTATTGATTAATTAAAATACACACATCTATATAAAATCAGCATGCATATAAATTTTATATATATATTTAAAAAACATTATTTGTTTACAACATAGAATATATTTACAGGAATAGCAATGAAGATATTCTCGGATTTATATGGAAAAAGGAGGCTTGGTTTAGGCGTGGTAAAAAAACTGTCGATTCTCGATATCCACGGCACTGGATAGAATCAGGCATTGAGAAATATTTTCTGAAGAATGAATTCCTTCAATGGCCCCCGATTCTGGCAAATATCCAATCCCACCAGTGAGTGAAAATAACAAAACGATGATTTGGGGCACTCGTAAGCGCAAAGGGCAAACTGTTTTCTACATATCTAGACTTCCACTTACAGTAAAATAAGTCGCTAACTACTCACCGGTTAAATATTTAAAATATGAAAAGGTTAAAAATATAGAATACTTCGAAATCGTTCTCTCTTTGTCCTCAATCCCTCTTTTTCTATTATTTCTTGCCCAATTCCATATAGATCTAAAATCGGTGTGGTGGTTCTTTACTATCTTTATAGTTAATTGATTCTTAATTATCTTAAACCTTTACTTCACATATGATATAAATTTTCCTTTTTTTATCTGTATACGTGTATTAATCGCAAAAGACGAGGTATTGAGAAATTTTGTACATGAAAAAAAGCTAGAATCGTTTTAGATTTTGTGTGGAAATATTCAGAAAACTCTCTTTTGTCTATTATTATTCGAATTTATTTAAAAGGTTAAATGGAAACAATATTCTATATTTAATATAATATTTGAAAGTACATTCACATAGGTCACTATATGACAACGAGCTATATTTTATAAATAAACATGATGTTTAGAAAAGGTGAACTTGTCTCTTTTTAAGACCGATTCATGACTCAAACTGAATACGTAGATGTCGTTCTCATAGTGCTACTAAAGTAAACGGTTGATTATTTTGGTGTTGGGTTTTATAAATTAGGTCACGTTATATTTCTATCTTACTTTTAATACTAATTTTGAGGACCAATTTTCAAGATATAATATTTTTTGCTATGTAGGTGGAATATTCAACTAAATATAAATCATATCCAAACATCGCCTCTATATTGGTCATATAATATCATTTAGATTGCGCTATATTACACAATGAAGGTCATTTTGTAATTTTTTGATATCAGGATGACAGTAAGGCTACACATTCTATTTGAGTCCAGTAGCTAAGTAGATGGCTCCATTTCAACAGACACATGTTGGGTTGAGAAGCATGTCTCTTTTAAGGACCGAATAATAACCCATTATAAAGTTGACTCTCGGACAGGTAAGGCTTCAAAAGTCATTCGGGGCTGTGATCTGAGCTCAACACGTTCATATGACTGACTTTATTTATCCTCCCTATTTCCCCGGGCAAAGAAGACCACAAATGTAGATAACGTGGCCATCTAAAAGTATCATCTGGAACCTGAGTTGGAAAATTCCAGTCTCCACATCGAAATGCCTACAGAGTGTGAAAGAGCTACGAGAGTCCATTGTAGGCTGAGGCTCTCAAACTGTTGATGAACGACCATGTGCCCAATGTGGGAGTCGGTGGTAGCAGTTGAAACCAACGGTTTAGACCACCCTTCAACCGACTCCCTACCCTACTACGACCATACATAAAACATATATATTAATGAATATTAAAAATAAAGAAGGGGCATCTCCTGACCACGAGCACATGTGCTTTTTAGATGGCAGAGCGCCATCTAGTGGAGCAAAAATAAACTAAACGTTTATTTAGCTTGTTCCGTGATATTTGGCCAACCCAATTTCTTGATAAATCAAGAAAATCCATCCACGAACGCGTTTCGCGCTGTTGGCCCTCGTCAGCGTGGAGTAAGCTGTAACCACTGCGACAAAAAATATTTTTGGTCCCAATGGCTTCTTGAGAAATCAAGAAATGGGTATTTATGGCCAAATTTGCGTAAAGACGCTTAACACATGAAAAAACAATTTTAAAAAATAAAAGATAAGTGGTCAGGTGTTGATATTAAAAATAAAGAAGGCATCTCCTGACCACGAGTACATGTGCTTTTTAGATTAATATATATCAATTATATTTTAAATATTAATATATTTTCCTCATAGTTTATTTATTCTCTGAATTAAAAACAAGTAAATAATTATAATAATTATATTCATCACAATATGTCTTTTTATATATATATAAAAAATTTATTATTCAATACTATCTTTATAGACCATACCTCAATAATGAGAATTATTATATCAGAAGGTTGTCTCATTAGTGGTGAACCTTCGGTTTAGCCAAATTAATCTCTAGACCGCTCCACTATTGTGTTCGATTGTTCATAATATATATGTATCAAGCATTTACTAATGCAGGCGGCTCAGAGTTGTATAGGCAACCTACGTACATAAGGTTATAAGCTTTCAGAAAGGTGCCTATAAATACTCAATATTTGTCCATATAAATCTCCTTATATGATCATAATAAAATGGACGTCATGTGAAATAAGTATCAATCTCCCTCTCCCTATGAATCTTCTGCCACTTGTCGTATCCTTCAATCCACAACTGCTCATCAGATCATCATTTATAAATGGTTAAAATTCTTCGATCACAATCAGAATCAACAACAAGTCTCCAAGGATAAGTGTCTTCTTTTATTACAAACTCTTCGAGATTTCGGGTATAACGAACCTTCTACAGGAATATCGAATATGAAATGAATCTTAGCTGTTCAATAGATTTATATATATAAGTAATATTTACATAACTTCAAATGACAACTATTTAACATAAAAGACTCAATTTTATAATTGAATATAAATTAGAAGAAAACAAAAAGTTGTATTGTGGACAAATTAGGATAAAGATTAAAAACAATTATAAATATCTGGGATTTCTATATTTTGTTGATGCTATTGTACTTAATGTAGACTAAGGCTTGTCTGAAATACAAAACGGTTGTTGTGGTTCATTCTATATCACCACTAGAATTATTTCACTAGGGTGATGCAATGTGCGATCGTTCTGATGCACAATTAAAGGGACAGAAGATGCCTCTCTAGATACACAAAGGTCAGGTGTTGATATTAAACATAAAAAAGGCATATACTGACCAGAAGCATATATAGTTTTAATAATTGATATATTTATTTTTTTTAAATAGCCTATCGTCTTTCCCGTATTCTTTTACCTATGTATGGAAATTTTGGTTTGAATTAGTGAACTAACGCGAATTTGTATACCGGACATACAAACAAACAAACATAAAAACATTCATTTTTATATATATAGATATCCAAACATCGCCTCTATATTGGTCATATAATATCATATAGATTGCACTATATTGCTCATCAAGGTCACTATGTACTTTTTGATAACAAAATATCCTTTTCAGTTTTCTCCTATGTGATATATTTATGATTATCAATTAAAGTTTCAGACGATTGTAGCGACAGAGAGGGAGACAGTAAGGCTACACATTCTATTTGAATCCAGTAGCTAAGTTCATGGCTCCATTTTAACAGACACATGTTAAGTTGAGAAAAAAAGACTCTTCTAAGGACCTAATAATAACCCATTATAAAGTTACTTTGGGACAGTTAAAGCTTCTTTATCACTCGGGGTCGTGAGCTAAGCTCACCAGCGTTCAAATGACAGACTTTATATATCCTCCTTATTTCCCCAGGCAAAGAAGACCACAAATATAGCTAACGTGGCCATCTGGAACCTGAGTTGGAAAATTCCAGTCTCCACATCGAATGCTTACAGAGTGTGAAAGAGTTATGAGAGTCCATTGTAGGCAGAAGCTTTCAAACTGTTGATGAACGACCATGTGCAAATGCGGGATTCGAACCCGGGTCGTAGCGGTTGAAACCCACGGTTTAGACTACCCTTCCATCGACTCCCTACCCCACTACGGCCATACATAAAACACATATTTTAATGAATATTAAAAATAAAGAAGGGGCATCTCCTGACCACGAGCACATGTGCTTTTTAGATGACAGAGCGCCATCTAGTGGAGCAAAAATAAACTAAACGTTTATTTAGCTTGCTCCGTGATATTTGGCCAACCCAATTTCTTGATAAATCAAGAAAATCCATCCACGAACGCGTTTCGCGCTGTTGGCGCTCGTCAGCGTGGAGTAAGCTGTAACCACTGCGACAAAAAATATTTTTGGTCCCAATGGCTTCTTGAGAAATCAAGAAATGGGTATTTATGGCCAAATTTGCGTAAAGACGCTTAACACATGAAAAAAAAATAGAAAAAAATAAAAAATAAGTGGTCAGGTGTTGATATTAAAAATAAAGAAGGCATCTCCTGACCACGAGTACATGTGCTTTTTAGATGAATATATATCAATTATATTTTAAATATTAATATATTTTCCTGATAGTTTATTTATTCTCTAATTATGAATATATATAATAGAAAACTTTATAATAGTTATATCCATCTATATGACTTTTTAAAATTTATTATTCAATACTATCTGTATAAACTTTACCTCAATAATGAAAATTATTATATCAGAAGGTTGTCTCATTAGTGGTGAACCTTCGGTTTAGCCAAATTAATCTCCAAACCGCTCCACTATTGTATTCGATATATATATATGTAGCAAGCATTTACTAATGCAGGCGGCTCAGAGTTGTTTAGGCAACCTACTTATATAAGGTTATGAGCTTGCAGAAAGGTGCATATAAATACTCAATATTTGTCCATATATATCTCCTTATATGATCATAATAAAATGGACGTCATGAGAAATAAATATCATCCTCCCTCTCCCTATGAAGCTTCTGCCACTTGTCGTATCCTTCAATCCACTATACAACTGCTCATCAGATCATTTATAAATGATTAAAATTCTTTGATTACAATCAGAATCAACAACAAGTCTCTAAGGATAAGTGTCTTATTTTATTACAAACTCTTCGAGATTTCGGGTATAATGACCCTTCTACAGGAATATCGAATATGAAATGAATCTTAGCTGTTCAATAGATTTATATATATAAGTGATATTTGCATAACTTCAAATGACAACTATTTAACATATATTACTTAATTTTATAATTGAATATAGATTAGAAGAAAACTAAAAGTTGTATTGTGGACAAATTAGGATAAAGATTAAAAACAGTGAATATAGATTCTGTATTAAGCTATTATAAATATCTGGGATTTCTATGTGTCTGTTGATGCTATTGTATTTAATGGAAACTAAGGCTTATCTGAAACACAAAACTGGTGTTGTGGTTTATTCTATATTACCACTAGAGTTATTTCACTAGGGTGATGCAATAGGCAATCGTTCTGAGGCACGATTAAATGGACAGAAGATGCCTCTCTAGATACACAAAGGTCAGGTGTTGATATTAAACATAAAAAAGGCATATTCTGACCAGAAGCACATGTGCTTTTCAGAAGGCGGAGCGCCATCTGGTGGAAAATAAATCAACTAATAATTGATTTACCCTGTTCCCTGATATTTGTCCAACCCAATTTCTCGATAAATCAAAAAGGCATCCACGAACGCGTTTTTTTAGTCGTTGTGGTACAGCCTACTTCACGTTGACGAGCGCCAACAGCGCGAAACTCGTTCGTGGATGGCTTTTCTTGATTTATCAATAAATTGGGTTGGCCAAATATCAGGGAACAGGCTAAATCAATGATTAGTTTATTTCTGTTCCACTAGATGGCGCTCTGCCTTCTGAAAAGCACATGTGCTCCTGGTCAGGATATGCCATTTTATTTTTAATATATTTATATGTATATATGCTCGTGCGAGCGAGGTTATGGAATGACTTTTTTTGTTCAAAATATATATAAATATATATTTGTGTTTAATTAAAAAGACATATAATGGATCAAAAAATATTTGTTTACCAAAATTTCAGTTGGCTAAACGCCAACCTTTTTCAAGGTATAAAAACATATTTATGCATATTTTATGCGATGTATATAATTCAACTTCTATACATAGACAGCTAAATATTTGAAATCCATCATAGTCTGAGAAGATTCGAAAAAATAAAATCACAATTCTATTAAGAAAGATTATTTTTATGTCATAAATAATATCAATGAACCATTTCTAATTATGAAGCTTCCATAATTAGAGGTGAGAAAAATAAGATTATTTTCTTTCCTATTTCACCAGTGATTTCAAATAGTTTGCGACATTTATTAATTAAAACTCGCGTTTAAATTAAAATTATTCACTTTTAATGAGAAATTCTCTCCAGTCATTCAAACAAACGCCTGTTAAGCCGCATCTAGACAATCTCATGTTCAATTTGGAGACCTGGAAATAAGCAAAGTTTTAAAAGTTTTCTCATTACTTGATATTTATTTTAAAATAGATTTTCTGGATTTAGTTGTTTATTGTTTCCCTGAAATGAAATCTGAACTAGAAAGAGGAATTTTCTGGGATAGAAAATTTTCTTAGAAATATTTTCAAGATGTATTTAATTCTTAACCATAAAAGATATATTTTTATATATTTTCTACTTCTACACACAATATATATACCGGTTGAACCTATATGGTTTCCTTTATCCTAAACAAACAATAATTATATCCAATTTACACTAGAGATTTTAACATAATTTATATTATACAAAAATTATAAAAAAAAGATAAATATTATTAAAAAATTAATTTTCTTTTATCTACTATTAGTTTGAAAAAATGTTAACATATTTCGTTTTTTTACTTTTTTTTATAAAGTCTTTTTTTCTCTTATGTTGTAAAGGGTCATCTCTCCCAGAGAAATCAACGCTAAAATTAAGCGCCCCATCTCGAATATCTCGAATACTATCAGTTTAGGTTAGAAATGAAGCCAGAGTAACAGCTAATGAAAACTCAGAACGTCTATGTGGTGATCATATTCCGGCTAAAAACGCCTAGATTCGAGAAAATTAGTGAAGTTTAGTGTGATTGATAGGCCTTCTTTTCAGAGATATTTTTCCGATGTCCAGCTATATATTGGCCAAAGAACTAACAACATTACCAGATAAATACTCTTTGGAAAATTCGAGAAAATCACGATTACTTAGGTGATCTCATTCCCTGGTCTTTCTAGGATCATCATCTTGAAACCGTGGTTTCTAAAAGGGCGTTCTGATTTGCTAAAGCTACTGTTTATTTTCTGTCAATGACAGGAATAAATAATTTTTAGAAGTTGTGGAGAGAGGGCGCATTGTTTCTGAAATTTTGATGAAAGAATAACACTATCTTCATAGACTAATATCTTCTTGGTAAAATCATCATCGATATAAATTTGTGATTTTTTTTTACATCACACACACAATTGTGTGTGTTTCGCTAGTAAAATTTTCGCGATTTTTATTCCTTACAATGACAAACTATAACTTCAGCTTTTGAAATCGTTAGGTTCAATTGACCGTCATTACAGGAGTATTGAAGATTGAAATTTGATTAAAAACTTGAATACGGTTTAGGACACCTCATCATCGAAGTTGATATTGCTCATTATATAAATTGTATAGAGAATAAAAGTAGGCTTTTCACAAAATATGTTTGTAAAAGATTCAAGAACATAAATTATGTAATTCCATGGTCTCTCTCTCTCTCGTCTATGGGCGAATCAATGTGTAAAATGTGATCTCAATTTTCGGCAATGGTCTGGTTGATTTTTTCTAATCTGGTATTGATGAAATTTTACCAATTACTACATACACATATTATTTACAACAATAATTGGTGAAGAAAAAGCTATTTTTTAATGAATCATTTGTATCAATCCATTCATTAGCTAGTTACACAATTCATGCTTTTTTTCCAAACGAAATTCCTAAACAGTTTCATCTAAATTTTATAGTCACTCAATTTGCAAATCCACGGAAAATTCCATAAATACTTACATAAAAATGTCTATCAGAAACACCAAATTGTTCGTGCGGAGAAACTGAACAAACTGCTCTTCACCTTATCTACGACTGTCCGAGCTTTACAGAAGTGAGACATCGTTTGTTCCTTGATCTAAATGATTTAACTCTTTCACCTCAGCCACTTTGTCTATATAATTTTATGAACTCTGTAGAATAAAGTATATAAATTTGTAAATATTTAATTCTAAGTTCTAATTTGTTTGTTGTTTTGTCATCTCTTTAATAGGCGCAAATATTTCAATATCGCGCCTGGTTGATTTATAAATAAATTAATATTTAACATACAAATAGTATATTGTTGTAATATAGTTTATCCCGACAGTTTCTTGGGGATATTACAAGTAATCTGCATTAGGTTTAAAAAATAAATTTATTATTTGGCCAATTTTATTTTGTATTGTATTGTTTTTGTATTGTCTTCATCTTGTAAATATATGTTTATATTTTATAATTCCTATAAATATAGTAACCTTCATAATATTTTATTATTTTATCTCGATTTTTCTTTTTGATATATTATTAATAATTAATTAAATATTCATCTACCACAAATATGTTTTGCACTTTATTCAATTTTTAATATAAATTTACAAAATATATTTAGAGATAAATATTAGTTTGCCTGAAAAATAGACTGAATATATTCGATCTTTTGCTTTTTTCTTGTAAAATATGATCACGAGAGAAAGACTTCAGAAAATTTGTTTCATTTGGATCGGATAAATATCTACATATTGTTTTAAAGATTGGTCAAACCAGATTTTCAAAAGATGCAGTTGAATATTTTCATCACATAGCTTATTATCATGACATTCTGGGATGCAGCAGAACACGTTAAGAATTTAGTTTGATATTTCGAATATAGCGTGAAGATACATAAATATTGAATCAGAATTACTATCTGTTTGTCTAATTTTTACACGCCTACGTTATACTTCAATAATTCAATCAAACTCTCCACAAATCAGTGAATATAAAATATCAATATCAAATTCCGTAAATATCAAATCAGAATAAATGACATTTCGTCTCAATTTCATATGCGCATATTATTTCAATAATTAAATTTAGAATCTCAAATTTAGAGAAAATATGTGAAAATATATAATCGGGAATAATCTACTTTTCGCCTTATTTGTGAAAATCTCTACGTATTAATGTACAGCGATAACCTGCCATATATAAGAAATGAAAGTTTTTAAGCACGATATTTTCTTTTTACACAAATCGAACATTTACTGTCTTGACTAAGATGAGAGAATATTGGGAGGAATTGGTTCATCAGTGGTGAACTTTCCTAGCTGCTTCGTCAATTTAATCTACCAGACCGCTTCTTAGAGCTCTAATACTGTATTGGACGATTCTGCCTATATACTCTGCACTAAAGGGTGGAATCTCAGAAATGTTGTACAAGCAAACTATGGACATAAAGAATATATTCATCGAGCAATTACCGCAAACAATTGTATTTTCTAGTAGATGTTCGATTTATTGAAAAAAAAAAATTCATTCTTAAATACTTGCATTTCTTATTTCTACATTACCTTTTGAATATTATTTCCCAAATTCGTCTAAATGTGAATATTAAAATAATATCTGTGATTTCGTCTCATTCACATACATTTTCATTCAATTTTAATAATTCAATTTAACTCTAAAATTCCAGGTAGGTATCAGATATATTAGAATAAATTAATTTCAGTCTCTATCACACATTCATAAGTTATTCTGATAAATTAGAATTTAGATATCAGAATATAGTTGTTGGTGTCTTGTCTTTAAGAAGGCGAGTTCTCCACCGTCTCCATGTTCACGACCTTTCCTTACAGTGATATAACCAGGTATTGCACATTTCATACTGAATTTTGTTGTTCCATAGAAAGGGGGGTGCCATTGCCCCGTTATTCAGCCACATTTCAGAGCTCTCTGTTCACGGTTACCGTAGCGGCTCGGGGCTTACGATACCGTACTTCACCCTACAGGGCAGTCCCTTACTTGTGCTGCTTCTCTCGCCCGCCACGTAGAAGGGGACAACTTCTGGGCGGAATCACACTATAGGTAAGATAGCTAATCTATATTAATAAAATGGAAATTTCATAAGTGGACATCACTAAAAACTTTCGTTACAATGCATCAATTTCAACCAAATTTTCAACATTTATGTAAAACGAGATGGAGCAGGTTTTGCTTAACATCAAAATATATTTCCTAACATTAACATGCGTAACTTCGCTGTTATCGATTAAATACAAAAAAAAATCAACAGAGTTAATTTTATTTATATATAAATACAAAATTAATTTTCAACAGAGTTTTTTTTTTTACATACTAGCTAATAATCTCAATCTAAAAAAATATTCAAAACAAGCAATTTTAAGATAACACCATATGTAAAACAGTCGGCCAAGAAAACAACAACGATATTACATCTTTCTCACATATTCACACACAATCTTGATTAATAATTAAAACTAATCTTTAACATTGTTTATTATACTTCAACATTTATTTCTACATTTGTTTTTAAATTCCCAATTGTTTTATCATGTTTCTAATTTCGCCTAACAAATATACAAATTTATAGTGACCAACATATGCAAATTTTATCTTTGTTTTTATTTAACTTTATATCGTAAACATAACATCCATTGTAAGCATTTTTCTGTTCACCTTCCGTGGTTTCTCTTTTCTCTGATAGTTTTTAGGTGTAGTATATTTTCTTATTACTAGACTACAAACATTCCCTCGAGAAAAACCTGGGCGAAGCCGGGTACATCCGCTAGTTAAAAATAAAACAAACAAAGTATATTTCAACCAACCCGAAAAGAGAAATAAACCTTCATATTGATTGTTCAGCCATAAAATTTGAATCTATTCCTCTTGTTAAAAGAACGTTGCATAATTCCTACTCTAATGAAAGACTCTGAAATGTCCCCATTTGTCATATAGACAAAAAAAGCCATCACGATATTAATTCCAAGTCTATATTTCGCGTAATTAGTGTAAGCAACAATATAAAATAAATTTTAATTAAAACTACTCTGTAGGACAAACTAGAAATGGGAGAAATAGATTTCAGTTATAAATACTTCATCTCAGTTATGACATTAGATTTCTAACAGATACTCAGTAAGCTACATTTAATTTGATTGAGATAAAAAAAAAATAAATTATGATTTTCTACCAGATTCATTTTTAGCGGTTCAAATGGGAAACTATGTCAAAAGAATTTCATTATTTTAATGAATTTAATTTTTTGTAGGTTTTTTTTCATCTCGTAAACACCATATTTTATCTAATTATTTTTCTATTTATAAAATCTAATTAGAGAAAACAATTTCGGTTGCCCTCAATTTTCCATATATATGTTTATAAAAAATAGAACGTCGAAATTAAATGATTTGTTCTATATTTTTTTAATTGTGACCTACAAAATATTAGAAATATAGAAAAAGTTGTGTAATAAAGATTTTTAATATTACTATTTTTGAAGATATTTTATTCCTTTTCGAATTACAGCAATGAAAAGATGAATATAGAGCCTATGCTCATCAGTGGAGTGCCCTCCCAGTGAGCAAGAACAACCAATCATACCGCTCTACAATTGTATTGGGTTATTCTTATCATATATTGGACACTTTATAGGTTCCATGGTGAAAGTAATATATATTTGCTTGAAATAAATAACAACAACAACAAAAAGCTTTATTAAGACCTTTTAGTCTTATACAGGTTCTCCAATTAGAAATGTAGGATACATATTTTAAAATAACTTTTATTCCTTTTCAAATAACAGCGATGAAAAGATGAATGAAAAGATGAGCCTAGTTCATCATTGGAATACCCTCCCAGTGTGTAAGGTTAGTTCATTAGACCACTCTTCTATTGTATTGGGACATTCTGCTTATATATTGACACTTCAGAGGTTTCTTGATCCAAATAATTTGATCGAAATAAAAAAATAATATAATATGATACACTGCGTGACATTGAAAATGGAACACCAAGAAATAGCGGCCAGAAAATGATGCAAATTTCAAGGTAGACGCGCCTAACCGAGTTATGCAAATGATGTAAAATGCGCAGCTCTCGTGCGCAAATGGAGTAAGATATAAGGGAAGGAACTTGCAGAAAGGACAGTATACGTGTCGTTATTTCTTCAAGGAAAATCATTGTAGAAATTTTGTTATTGTGTCAAAAGACACGTGTTATAACAGAGAATGCCAGGTCATCGTAAACGGAGGCAGTTCAAGCAGACAGACGCTTTTACGAGGGGCATGGTGATCGGACTGAAAAGGGCAGGTTGGTCCATACGTCAAATCGCAGCTGATACACACCTTGGTGCGTCCACGGTGCACCGACTGTGGAGAAGATGGTTGGAACAAGGAAATGTGGCAATTTATAGGAATGTCGGTGCAACCAGAGTGACGTCAGCACGTGTGGATCGGCGTATCCTTCGACAAGCAGTGGCGACCCCACAAGCCACTTGTACCGCCATCCTGCAACATGTGCAAGACACCCTAGATCATTCCATCTCGACCAGAACCATTTCCCGTCGATTGGTTGCTAATGGCTTGCACTCATGCCGTCCGCTAAGAAGACTGCCATTGACCCCACCGAATAGGCGCCAACGTTTGGAATGGTGCCGGGCTAGATCGACGTGGATGACGAAATGGCACAGGGTCGTGTTCTCAGATGAGTCGCGTTTCTGCTCGTCCAGTGATAGTCTCCGTGTACGCGTGTGGCGTCGACGTGGAGAAAGGTCCAATCCGGCAGCAATTGTGGAACGCCCCACCGTGCGACAACTTGGAATCATGGTTTGGCGCGCAATCGCGTATGATTCCAGGTCACCTTTACTTCGTATTGAGGGCACTATGACGGCCCAACGATACGTTGATGATGTGCTGCGACCGGTGACACTCCCCTACCTTCAGGGGGTACCCAATGCTCTTTATCAGCAGGATAACGCCCGACCACACACTGCTCGCATTAGCCAACAAGCTCTGCAAGATGTACAGATGCTTCCCTGGCCACCGTACTCTCATGATCTCTCACCAATCGAGCACGTCTGGGACATCATTGGACGCCGTTTGCATGCCTTGCCACAGCCGCGTTTAGAAGACGAACTGTGGCAAATGGTTGAGAGGGAATGGAGAGCCATCCCTCAGGACGCCATCCGTACTCTGATTGAATCTCTACCTAGACGTGTTGCTGCGTGCATCGCCGTCCGCGGTGGTCCTACTTGCTACTGAGCCGACGCCGTTCTCGCTCTGTATTATGACTATCATTTTGAAATAAAGATCACTTATTGTTCGTCCCTGTCTCTCTCTGTCTGCCGAGTTTCATCACTTTCTGGCCACTATTTCTTGGTGTTCCATTTTCAATGTCACGCAGTGTATATTCAATATATTTTTAAAATGTTATTTATATTTAGAAAATATATATTTTTGAACACTTATTTTGTTGTTAATATAAATTGTATATCGTATTTTTTATTCTCATTGAATATAAGAAAAATATTTTAAAAACTTAATTCTGTTCACGTTATGTGGCGCAAAGTTGGTTGTTGACACACATTAATCTACTTATATATTTGCCTTATTCTGTCTGTTTGTCTGAAGCTCACGGATAGAATGCGCGCCCATTGGCTGCCAGCGAACACGTGGCCTCCCTGCCCTGCCCCCCTCTAGACAACCCTGTTATCAGCTGTGCGATACATACACCTGTCTATAGGGCCACTCTAGACAACCCTGTTATCAGCTGAGTGATACATCCACCTGTCTATACAGACCACCCTGTCATAGCGGTCACCCTAGGCAACCCTGTTATCTGCTGTGTGATACATCCACCTGTCTATACAGACCACCCTGTCATAGCGGTCACCCTAGGCAACCCTGTTATCAGCTGTGTGATACATCCACCTGTCTATACAGACCACCCTGTCATAGCGGTCACCCTAGGCAACCCTGTTATCAGCTGTGTGATACATCCACCTGTCTATACAGACCACCCTGTCATAGCGGTCACCCTAGGCAACCCTGTTATCAGATGTGTGATACATCCACCTGTCTATACAGACCACCCTGTCATAGCGGTCACCCTAGGCAACCCTGTTATCAGATGAGTGATACATCCACCTATCTATACAGAACACCCTGTCATAGCGGTCACCCTAGGCAACCCTGTTATCAGCTGAGTGATACATCCACCTGTCTATACAGACCACCCTGTCATAGCGGTCACCCTAGGCAACCCTATTATCAGCTGAGTGATACATCCACCTGTCTATACAGACCACCCTGTCATAGCGGTCACCCTAGGCGACCCTGTTATCAGCTGAGTGATACATCCACCTGTCTATACAGACCACCCTGTCATAGCGGTCACCCTAGGCAACCCTGTTATCTGCTGTGTGATACATCCACCTGTCTATACAGACCACCCTGTCATAGCGGTCACCCTAGGCAACCCTGTTATCAGCTGAGTGATACATCCACCTGTCTATACAGACCACCCTGTCATAGCGGTCACCCTAGGCAACCCTGTTATCAGCTGAGTGATACATCCACCTGTCTATAGCGGCCACTCTAGACAACCCTGTTATCATCAGTGTGATATATTCACCTGTCTATACAGACCACCCTGTCTATAGCGGTCACTCTAGGCAACCCTGTTAACAGCAGTGTGATACATACGCCTGTCTATACAGACCACCCTGACTATAGCGACCACTCTTTATGAAAATCCACAATTCTAATTTTATATTTTCAAGAGACACACAGTTTGGGGCGGGAAGTTTCACAAGAGAGACATCCACGGCGCCAATTTATAATTGTAACGAATAGTATTTTAATTAAAACATTTCTAAAATATATACGCACTCGGGTAAACCCCGGGCGTTGCCCGGGCCTTACGTCTAGTATTATATAAAAGAGCGTACCTGGATCTGTAAAGAAAAAAAAAACAATTTTTTTCTTAAAATATTTCGAGAGATTGCTCCCTCTTTATCAATTTATTGCACAGTGAATTTAATTTTCAAATTATTGTACATCATTTGAAAACAAATTTGTCATTGGTCAAAAATGATTATTGATAATGATACATAAAAAAATTCACTGTGCAATAAATTGATAAAGAGGGAGCAATCTCTCGAAATATTTTAAGAAAAAAATTGTTTTTTTTTCTTTACAGATCCAGGTACGACCTTTTATATAATCTTAATTATTGGATTGCTTTTTGACTCAAACACATTAATATGTTATAATACCTTGATAAAGGTTGGCGTTCAGTCAACTGGAATATTGGTAAAATAAATGTAATTTCGATCCAATAAATGCCTTTTAAATTATAGATAATATTGCCACGTGGAAAATTAGGGAAGACAAAAACTTCAGGAGGAAACAAAATTTATTTCAGGGAAGGACAAACTATCAAAGGTAAACAAAAAATAAGCCACGAGGAAAATTTAAAGAGTCTCAAGATATAAACATAAAAAAATGACCACTCTCTAATAAAAAATAATAAAATTAATAAATACTATGTTACATAAATAAAATTAATAAATACTATGTTACATAGCTTCTTCCCTACGGGAGCTGTGACCCACAGCTAGCAATTATTGTAGATACTGACGTGGATTTGACGTGCTTCTGCCAAGGATTCCATCGAAGTCTTGGTACTTTGTCCCTAGTACCTTTGCGTCCATTTACTTGCGGTGTGAAGAGCGGCTTTGTCGTCGTATCGTCGTCTATAGGGACATCGTCATCTTGGAAAGAAGTCTTGGCTTTGACACGGCAGTGGAATCCTGGAGCCAGTCTCTAAAAATGTGGATTACAGCACCCATGGCTTCAAATTCTTCTCGGCGATCTTCAGTTTGTTCTTCCTAACCTACCCAGCATCTCCACCAAAATGCCACCTGGAAAATTAGGGAAGACAAAAACTTCAGGAGGAAACAAAATTTATTTCAGGGAAGGACAAACTATCAAAGGTAAACAAAAAATAAGCCACGAGGGAAATTTACAGAGTCGCAAGATATAAACATAAAAAAATGACCACTCTGTTAATAAAAAATAATTAAATTAATAAATACTATGTTACATAAATAAAATTAATAAATACTATGTTACAATATATATGTGAAAAGACAAACCTATGTGAATTCTTCTATTTATTCACTATAAAAACATAATCATTTAAACTTTTCATATGAGAGCGTGTATATGTGTGTATACAGCCATGGAATGTTCAAATATACTAAATTTAGTTTAGATAAATACAATGGTATTTATATATATTGAATAATGTGAAAAAATAATAGAAAAAAAATAAAAAGGTCAAGTGTTAATATTAAAAATAAAAGAGGCATATCCTGACCAGGAGCACATGTGCTTTTCAGAAGGAAGAACGCTATCTGGTGGAGTAGAAATCAACTAAACATTGATTTAATCTGTTCCCTGATATTTGGCCGACCCAATTTCTTGATAAATCAAGAAAGGCCATCCACGAACGCGTGGATTATATTATATAACTAGCGGATGTACCCGGCTTCGCCCAGGTAATAAGAAAATATACTACACCTAAAAACTATCAGAGAAAAGAGAAACCACGGAAGGTGAACAGAAAAATGCTTACAATGGATGTTATGTTTACGATATCAAGTTAAATAAAAACAAAGATAAAATTTGCATATGTTGGTCACTATAAATTTGTATATTTGTTAGGCGAAATTGGAAACATGATAAAACAATTGGGTATTTAAAAACAAATGTAGAAATAAAAGTTGAAGTATAATAAACAATGTTAGAGATTAGTTTTAATTATTAATCAAGATTGTGTGTGAATATGTGAGAAAGATGAAATATCGTTGTTGTTTTCTTGGCCGACTGTTTTACATATGGTGTTATCTTAAAATTGCTTGTTTTGAATATTTTTTAGATTGAGATTATTAGCTAGTATGTAAAAAAATTAACTCTGTTGAAATTTAATTTTGTATTTATATATAAATAAAATTAACTCTGTTGATTTATTTTGTATTTAATCGATAACAGCGAAGTTACGTATGTTAATGTTAGGAAATATATTTTGATGTTAAGCAAAACCTGCTCCATCTCGTTTTACATAAATGTTGAAAATTTGGTTGAAATTGATGCATTGTAACGAAAGTTTTTAGTGATGTCCACTTATGAAATTTCAATTTTATTAATATAGATGTAATTTTAAAATAATATATTTATATTATTTTCATTTTTGCACATCCACGTTAGTATAATATTCTATTACTAAATAATCTTCCCTGGGAATTTATCCATCTATATTTTGGCCATAGATTTGACCTAGCCACTTTTACAGCTGAGCACCTCACAAGATTGTGACGATTTCAGTTGTTTCGTGTGGATCTCATGGAATAAAGTCCGCCCTGGGATTTATTTAGATCCATAGGGCCATAGACTCTAACCCTAGACTCTAATATGGCGTTTCTTTGCCAAATTTAATGTTGTGGCTTTGTAACCGACCCGGAGCTTCCAAATGCGGCGACTGTCAATAGATGGCGTGATTTTGACATCTATTTGAACGGAGAACCGACCTTTATTTTTATAGATCAATAATCTACCATAAAATTTATATCTATAAATAATGTTATATTGTTATATATATATATAAAACTAAAAATATAATCAGTAAGAAAAGAAATTATTATAAAGGGTGAAGTAGATTAGAACTATATTTTCAGGTTGAAAGGTTTTTTTATTTTAATTTGAAATTTTGACCTATAACAAGTTCGTGCTGAAGATTCGAAAGTCCGCGTCATATGAGGGGAACATAAGGGAAAAAGAAAGAATTAAATATAACAAGATTAGTTAAAAATAAAAGGCCAACCATGGTAAAATTTGATCAAACTTAAAAAAGGTTTAAAAAAAAAGAAGAAAGTCAATTATTTCATTTTTTATTTTGAAAGTTTTTTCAATAAAAAAGTTCAAATATAAATTGAAATTCCAAGATTAATTTGGAGTTAATTTGTCTAATGTTTTTAATATTTTAGCTAATGAAAATTCTAATGGATTGAACGTAATGGAATGGCATTGGTATCAGACTGGGTCTTGTCAAAAATGAACCCGGCATTTGGTTTAGCCATGAAATTTTAATATCAGACGATCTCTTCAACCTTAAAACAAACAAAATGAAATATAAGAAGAAAAAAGTTGTAAATTGAAAACTCAGAGTGTCAGGGTGATTATGATCATACATACTATCAAAACATTTCTGCGCATATCTAGATTGTATAATTATTATAATATGCACATTGGTGAGCGCATTTACCCGTGTTCGCACGTACCATAATACACCTAGTCATTTTATATGTTGGAAAACGAAAAGAAAAGTAATTATTTCATTAAAAATCAATAGTAAAAAAACAAATATTGGTCATATTTTACGAATAAAGGCCAAATGAAAAATAACCTGGGTTAATATTGATATAATATTAATAATTAGTATTTTGTATCAAATAATATCTCTACTTATCGATAGAAGGCAGTTGTATTTATAAAACG
This sequence comes from Cordylochernes scorpioides, assembly GCA_030710605.1. Lineage (NCBI taxonomy): Eukaryota > Metazoa > Arthropoda > Arachnida > Pseudoscorpiones > Chernetidae > Cordylochernes > Cordylochernes scorpioides. The sequence goes on from CP092884.1 coordinate 13,080,780, forward strand.
ACATTTTAAATTTTCTCGCATGAGTTTCTTTTTAACAAAAAATCAAAATTTATTTCAAGGAGAAACAACGATTATTTCCTACCTTTTGGATGAGGTATGAAAGGGTGAATTGTGAAGAGTAATGATAAACGGAAAAATAAAAGTGTCCAGGAATGGGAACTTTTATCCCTGGACACTTTTATTTTTCCGTTTATCATTACTCTTCACAATTAACCCTTTCATACCTCATCCAAAAGGTAGGAAATAATTTCTGTTTCTCCTTGAAATAAATTTTGATTTTTGGTTAAAAAGAAACTCATGCGGAATAATTTCAAATGTCGTTTTACAATCACAGGCCACATTATATTATAGTTGTATTTATATTTGTTATTTGCTAACAATAGCTTTATTATGTAACAATATTAGTAGAAGAGCATTGCTGAATGCCCCTGAAATTTCTCAAATTATATATATGCTCTTCTATAGACCTATAAGCTTAAGTCCATATGTTCTCCTAACCCCCATATAAGCTTCTTTCATCAGTAAATGCAGATTATGTAGATAAACAATAAAATAAAATAGTAAAGCAGTCTGGAGAACAATACGGTGAAGCTGCTGTGAGAGTTTATCTTTGATGAGCCAAGCACTCTCATTTAATAATATAAACGTAAGAGATACACCACAATTTACCTACGCGGAAGGTATTCTAATAATCACACCTTAGCGTAATCCAACCACATAATATATATTCACACCGTGTGATAAGAATCGTACATAAACTTACACACATACTAACTGAGTCATGAATAATTATTTTTATTCTTATATTCCTATTTGTCTTACCCAAAGTCGAAGAGTATGTTAGTATAATAGCATGATTGAAACCATTGCCGGGTTTAATTTTGACAAGACCCTGCCCGATACTATTATCCATCCCTCCTAGTTGACACAATTTGTCTTACTTAGATATATATTTTATTTAGATCTAAAAATATTCAGACAAATTAACTTTAAATTGCTCTCAGAAAATTTTATATAATACATCTTAGAATATTATCATATATAAAATTCTTTCTAGCTTTGGAAAAATATATATAAAAATTGACTTCCCCCTTTCTTCACTTTTTACTTGTTTGATTAAATATATAATAATTCTGTTTTATCTTTCCTTGCGCATTACATTTTCAATTGTTGAATTTATTCTATTATTACGTTTAAATGACGCGTAATTGCCGTAGCTTAAACGTAAACTTGTTATAGCCCTAATAGGTTACTGAAAATAATTTTTGAAATATCAAATATAGTCCTAATATATATTTCCATTAACTTTCTTCGCAATTTCATCTGTTTTTATAGACATAATTATAAATTATACTAATTCTAAAATATATATATATATATGCATATATATCAAATGCCCTTTCAAATAACTTATTTTCTAAGAAAAACTTGCAAAAATAAAAATATTCCTGATTTATTTGAGAAATATTTTTAAAAATACACAGAAATGATCATATTATACCATTAATGTAAGTCTTCAACTTTCTGAATATTTTAATAGTTTTTACATTTAACTGGCCACTTTATTTATTTCCCTACAATCCACGCTTTATTATGCATTAAAATGCAATTATATATGAATATTTTAGTACTCTTCTCGATAAAGAAATAAGGCGGCCATTTATTCTGCATGCATTAATTCTTTATTTAGAAACAGAAAATGTGCTCTATATATATATTCAAATTGTACCTAGAGTAAAATGGTAGTTTAAACCAGTCAGAATTTAACATTAAAGATCTTGGTTTAACTTTAAATCTTAAACATTTCTACACACTCTAAGTATATTTAAAATAAAAAAACTTCAATATTATTATTATTCTATAATTATTGTATATACTGTAGCAAAGTATCTATTAATATATTAGCAGAGTATCGTTTTCTATGTTTATATTTTGCTACTCTGTAAACTTCCCTCATTGCTTAACTTTTGTTCATCATATAGTTTGTTCTGGCCTTAAATAAATTGCTATGTCATTCTAAAGTTTTTTTTTAATGAAAAATAGACACTTCGGCCAGTTGGAGGTTTTCATTTTCTCAACGTTTCGCAAAAATATTTTGTCTTCGTCAGGAGAAGTAAATGAAAATAAAACATTTGGCAAGGCGTTAAAAATTGTTCTGAGGTTGCAAGGGCGTTGCCAAATGCTTTATTTTTATTCACTTCTCCTGACTAAGACAAAAGATTTTTGTCGAAACGTTGAGTAAATAAAAACCTCCAACTGGCCGAAGTGTCTATTTTTCATATAAATATGAATGAGGCCAGGCAGCCTCTATCTTTACGATCCTAAAGTTTGTCTTTCTTAAATTTCCACGTGGCAATATGTTGAATTAAAAGAAAAAGAGAAGATTTGTTGATGTCTCAGGACCGGGTGCAAGTGTTTAATAACTCTATTCTAGATTGAGATATTTACTCTCTTCCCTTCCTTAAAAAGTAATAACGAAGTTAGAGGTGGAACTAAATTAGGTGAAGTAAGCTTAGGTATGTTTATATTAGTTTTCGGGTACTGAATAAACTTTTAAAATTAGATGACAAATTATAAATCAAAAGTAACTCATACAACTATGAAACATGCATATTCACAATATTCTTATATCATACATATCCTATATATACAAATAATAAGCAAAAAAGAAAAAACATTCGATAAAATCGATATTTATCGATAAATTCGATAAATGAATTCTTTCCTATCATTTAACAAACATGCCGAGATTCAATAAAAGCTATAACAAAAGAGAGATTCAATTTACTAAAAGGTAGATCTGATAAATACTGGAGAGACTATGCAACATGGCATATACTGCAATAATCAGAGCCTTATCAAAATAGGTATTCTACATTTGGACGCAGGCATCAAGTTCAAATTTTCAAAAATTAAATATACTAAAAAATACAGCCAGAATTAATGTAGTTTAAGAAATGCAACTCTAAGGAATATAACAAAATTTGAAGATGGTGTGCCCTCAAATCACAATAGATGAAAATTTAACTTGGAAATTTTTTTAGAATAAAAAATGAATAATAAAAAAAAAAAAAACGAAAAATCATTAGACTGATTAAAAATGGCAGTCCTTAAACATAATAATGTGAAAATCTCCAAATTACACGATACTTAAATTACAAACTCCCACAACTCTTTCTAATAAACACCTCCATAATCCTTAATTCTCACCAACCAAAAGAGAAATTCACAATCAACATTAGTTTAGAAAATATATACACTAAGAAAAATGAAAATACTTACCTTTTAAAAATATTTTCTCTATAAATATCCATGAATAAGGACCAGAGGATATAAACCTATACAGATGATTCTGGGATCGCCACCTATATAGAAAAATGGATACTCCATAAAACTACAGCAGACCAATTCAAGAAGATGCTTAGTATTCAATGGTGAGCTACTGGCTATTAACCTTGACTCATCTGGATGGATCGACAGAGGAACACTTCTTTATAGATCCTATGTCAGCCATTCAGGCATTTACCAACTGCTATACAAGTTCAAAAAGTAACATGAGGTATATTTCCTTTAACCTATATTGGCTCTACACCAGGATTCGTCTATAACATTCCAATGATATTCCTCACACATTGGACTAAATGGCAACGAAAATTCAGATGCCTTGTCAAAGGTAGCTGACTAACCCTACGACAGCCTAGGCTTTGACAATTTCAAGTCCAATCAGAAGGGGAAACTGAAAAAGAACTCCTTCAACCTCATTAACGATAGTACCTACCCGAGAGATCAGGGCATATCATCAATACCAACTTCTCCCGTGGATATGACACCTGCTTGTCTGTTCAAAAACGGGGCACACTAAGCGAGTCAAAATTTAGGAAGGACTGAAGACCTTCTCAATCTCTACCATATGCAAGAAGGAGGATTCACACCCAGAACAAGCCACTACAGATAACACTTGTATCATTATCCTAACAAATATTCCGTCTAATCAATGTATATAGTCTCTCCGTGACCTTGTATAATGATATATGGAATAATTTGAAAAAAATAATTATTAGGTTATGTTAGGACCGCCAAATTAATTTTACGAAACATTACCTAGAAAAACGAAAATATCATTTTATGCTGATCCATTTCTAATATATCTCAATTTTTGTTCATTTTCTGTAGCGCAAAATCTGCTTTTTCTAAAGATATAATTTGAATTTTAGAAAGAAAGCTGTGAAATATTTATCCTATATATCTCACAGCTGATATTTATTAATCAGTGTCTCACATAATACAGGGTGAGTAATTTATATATTTAAAGAGACACATGAGATTATTAATGAATTTAGGCTTTTAGATATGACATAAAAATGTAGTGTTAAAATTGAAGGATAACTCTTTAAAAATTCAATTACTAATACAGATATAGAGTTTGTATAAAGAGAAATACTGCTACTGTGAACAAATGGAAACATTTGTTATAAAATATTCAACCTTTTTTGAGTTATATCTCAATTTTCTATTTATTTTCATATAGCCTACCCACCCTAAATTTATGTATTAATACTCTGCTGGCCACCCAAATTGCTACACCAGGTAAGACAGGATATATCACAACATTTTTTTTGTAGATAACAAGCTGAACAAGTATCAAATAAGTAGCCCTCATTGTTGGAGATCACCCCTGCCACACGCTTCGGAATCAATTAAAAAAGACTTTGGATGTGTTATTGGGGTACAGAAGAACAAGCAGCTTCCACACGTTGCCAATGTTGATCTGGTGTGGCAACTGGAGATGTAATCTGGGTCAATCTTTGAGCAACCCTGGACCACATGTTTTCTAAGGCCGAAGGATCCGGAGAGCGAGCCGGCAAGGAAAGCAATTTAATCTGGCGATTGACGAAGAACCTTTAGACAATGCGTCCTAAATGTTTTTTGTGCATTATCCTGTTGAAATATGGCTATGGGCAAGCCCTTATAGGAAGGTCAACTGGCTCCAACACCTCGGAAATGTAGCGTTGGCTGTTTAAAGTACCGGCAATGCGTAGTAGAGGAGTGCGAGAGTGATATCCAATACCGCCCCATAAAATAATACTCGATGAAGGACCAGTGTGGCGGTGCATAACGCAGCTGTTCAGCATCCTCTCTCCACGGTGTCTCCAGACTCGAATCCGACCATCGTGGTGTTGCAGACAGAAGCGTGACACGTCAGTAAAGACAATTTTATTCCATTCTGCCGTCCACAACCTTCTATTATCGCACCATTGGCGGCGGAGACGTCTGTGGTTCTGGATCAAGGGTAGACGAAGCAATGGACGTCTTGCGGACAGACCATTCTGCTGTAAACAGCGTCAACGAGGAGACGCTGGATGATGCGTTACAGACTGAATGTGCTGTGATACGGTTCATGATGTCACTTAGAGATCTGTCACTGTCATGCGCACAATTTGCCTGCCAGCACGTGAGGAGGTGCACTGAGGTGGATGCGATCGAACACGTCGGTCCGTCGTACCTTCCTGCATTCAACGATCACATATCCGCATTACAGCTGTTTGGTTTCGTCCAACAAGACTACCGATTTCCCTGAAAGATAATCCACAATCTCGGTAGGCCACTATCCTTCCTCTGTCGAACTCGGATACTGATGATCGCTGTTTTCTACGAAGCATAATTAATCGTTTTTTTTTTCGAAAAAAAAACACAAAAGAAAAACGCAATTGCCGAACTTTAAATCGTCGAAATCTCCAAGTTTTAAATAGTACTTTGAAGTGGAGCCACAGGCGCGCGTGTTGTGCGACTGCGCTGAAATTCTAAGCATGCATATCTCACCTCAACTAATACATGTTGTAAATTTCATGTTATTTGCCCGCTTCTTTCAGGGTGTTGCATTTACATAGGCTAGAAGTTTATATTGAAGAGATATATATTATCGGATTTTTTTATGCTAATATTTATTTCATAAAACATTTTCTAGTCTATCAATTATTTGAAGTCTTTACAAACCCCACCATAGGTGTCTCCATTGTAATGTGTATAAACCTTTGCAATCTTATTGATTCAAATAATTCTCCAAAATATAAGGATTGTTTGCCATAAAATAAAAATGTAGCGGTCGGGTGGCAAAGTTTTAATTTAAACGATATTCAAATTGAGTAAAAACAAAACATTTGTGAGTCGAGTGAGGTTTAGAAGGTATCGCAAACTGGCTGAGGCATCCCCCGGTCGTTCATCTATATCTTTGGAAGATTCCAGAAGTTCCAGAAAGTTCGAAGTTTTACATAAGAAGGAATAAAACTCTATACACGTAAAATATATGCTAATTATATATGCAAATTAAATTCGAATTAGGGTTTTCAAAAATTCTTAAGAATATTCACTTTCACATATTCATTAAAATTTATTTTAAGGGTGGAATTTCAAAAATGTTTTGAAATTTAAAAATTTATATATATATATGAATGAATGTGTGTCTGTCTGGACTCGATAGATACAAAACCCATACATCCAATCGCCGTGACACTTTCGGAAGTTGTTTACTATACTAACGGGAAGGTTTATGGTTTGAATTTGATTTGAAATAAAAATTTGCTTAAATTTTATTTGCAAATTTTCTAATTTCTTTCGCAAAAGCAGCGCCTCTCGCGGAATCTGGTGAAATTACATTTATAAATTGTAAAAATGCTTAAATTGTGTTCCAATTATAATAAATTCGATATTTAATTTCATGATTTAGTGATATAAATTTCCAATGACGTTGTAAAAAAGCTTGACATTTCAATATTTTATTTTATAAGAATAAAATCTTATTTAAAATTTAATAGATTAAAAAAAAAGTATGCGTTTCAAAAATATATTTAAACGTACATAACAATATTTATATACATTTATAAATGAATAAATATATATATATATGTTTTTAACTTTTAATTAGAACTTTTAAATTTATCATTTTCATTTTAATTTAGACACCTACTCGTATATGATGATATTCAATAATTAGAAATTATTGTTCATTTGAAATTCGTTTGCAATATTGTATTATATTTGTATAATTGTTTTGAAAATAGATTAATTCATTAGATAATAAAAGGCATATATTGGATTTAATAAAATATTGGCAAAATGAATATTTTATTAAATCCAATATATGCCTTTTATTATCTAGTTTGTATAATTTTATTCGTTTGCAAGTAAAGAAACATGTTTATTGTACCATTAACTATGTATATCTATGTTTGTTACATATAGTAAAATGGATGACAGACCAAGATTTCAGAGTAAAATTGGGGGAAGATGAGGGGAGGGATGGCCATGTATTGTCGGGCGCTAAAATAAGCATTCCTGTGTGGTGAGGATTGTATAAGGTATCAAAACTTATCTTTTTGTTCAAACACAGCAACGTATGAACGGGTAGAACTAGGTGGAGCAGAGTATCAAACATAAAGGTTTCTTGATCAGTATAGATTCAGTAGGGATTGGATGTTTGCTAGAATCGTTTGAAAAAATGTTCGTTTGTCAAACTTTTACTCGGGTAAAAACCGTGCGAAGCCTGGTACATTCGCTAGTCTGCTATATATTAAAATAAAAATCGCTCTATATTTGTTTTTTGAATATTTTATTTGAGAAAGTATATAGGAATTCAATGATTTGAGAATATATGTTTAAACATATTTGCTCTAAAAGACATTAAACTAAGCGCCATTTATTGACCGTCTCCGCAAACAAATAGTTAACTCAGATCAGTGAAAAAGTCACTAAACCAGTTTTGGAAAACAGAGAAAGAGTCCAACTAGTTACCATGGCTTCGGGATAATGGCCCTCGTCAGTCTAGGGCGGAATTTATCTAATGAGATCCAGAAGTAATCAAATGAAATCATCAAAATCTGTCTGATAGGCTAAGCAAGTCAACCTCGGCCAAATATTTTGTTAAAGTATAGATGACGATTAATTTTAGCATTTATTTTGCCGTGAAAGGCGACCTTTATTTTAATAGATCAATTTCCTCACGGAAATTTTCTTTTTATAATTTGGCCATAGATATGACCAACCAACTACCACTTAAGCACCTCTTTGGCATATTGTGAATATCTCATTTGATTCCTTGCGTATCTAATGAAGTAAAGCCGCCCTAGGCTGAAGAGAGCCATTATCACGAAACCATGGTTTCTAGGTGGACGCTTCTCAGTTTTCCAAAGCTGGTGTTATGTGGCGTTGTCACCGACCTTATTCCGATAGTTTTCGGAAACGTTGAAAAGATGGCACTTAGTTTTTTTAATATATTTATGTGAAAAATTGGTTTTAATATGTTTATGTATATTTAATTAAAAATGCATATATTAGTTCAAAATATAATTTATTTTAACAATATTCCAGTTCTTTTAAATTTTCTAAATGTATTCGATATTTGTTTATATTATTTATGGATTGCTCTATTTTCAATTCATGTATATATTTTAATATTATAAAAGCTACAGATTGGAAGAGGAATTATAAAAAAATTAAGAAACATCTTTATACGACTCTGATTAGGTATTATGCTGGTAGTTAAGAAAAAAAAACAGGATACCAATATAGAATCAATTATAAGTAAATCATAATCTCGGTTACATTGCGTACGTGTTCTCAGTGAATCTGTTTGATGATAGTAGCATCTTTATTACCCCGGAACGACGAATTTAATTTGCTTATTTGGTTTTGGTACATTTGTAATACGTATATAATACCTCTGATATATTGTTCCACCAGGTTGCGGCTTGGCAGACTCTTCAACCTCGATCCTTTTCTGTGTTGGGTCTTGCATCTTACCAGAGCGTGTCTCAACCATCCTACAAATTAATATAAGCGAATAATGAGATAACTTTACTTTAAGTAGCCTCCAGAATCATTTTTTCTATTTCTCACATCAAAGAGAGCAGTGAAGTCACACAGTGTACCTAAATACAAATGATGATCCTGTAATACATATATTCTGTTTAATAATATAAATAAATATAAAATATAAATTTGAATTTAATATATATGAAAAATAATATTACAAATTAAAATAAAATAGGTTGATTAGCCATGATGCAACAATATATATCGTTGCAATTAAAGTTTAAAGAATATCCACAGTGTATAATATTACAAATTTATCTTTCTTTTCTAGAAAAACTATAATAAATCCGTCATTCACATGTATTCATCGTGAAATAGCAAAATATTAAAAGTACATATATGAATAATGTGTATTAATTTATATTTAATATAATATAATGATTTCATAATAATATCAATAAAATTAGATATGTAAAATTATATAATTTTTTTAGAATACAATACTGATCATATCTATCGCTTAATATAGGTATAAATATAACAATACCCTCTTATATTCACGTTTTTTTTTAATTCGATATGAAGTATAGGTGATAATCTTAATCAAGCCACTTGAAATGAACTAATCAGCATTTTTTATTATCTCCACAGAGGTCCGTACGTCTCTTGACCTCACGGACAATACAGCAGCTACATTATTCTCCAATCTCCATTCTGTCACCCCGGAAGCCCTGAACTGGCTGAAGGCCTTGCCTCTCAGACTTTAATGACCGATATGTCCTCACTTCTTTTTTCTAGATTTAATTCATTTTGTCTCCTCTCTAATTGTAAATACGCTGCTGTATCACCTCATAAGCATAAATAAATAAATTATCTCCTAGTACACGTGGTACAGGCAATGATAAACATGGTGAGTAGTTAGCGACTCCTTTTACTGTAAGTGCACCACATGTGTACACATGTGAAAACCAGTTCGACTTTGCACTTACAAATGTGCCATAGTCAGGTTTTGTCACTTGCACTCGTTGGTGGGGTTTGACTTTGGCAAGAATCGGGGGCCATTGGAGCAATCAATCAGCGAAGGATCAAACAACCAATAGAGGCAATTTTATCTCTTCGGTTAGAATGGTAATATAGGAATTTTATATATGATTCAAAGTGGGCTCTACTTTAACATATTGCCGGGAAAAAATAATCAAATAGGCTTCCGAATTACTTTAAATATTTTTAATTAGTTATAAAAAAAAATTCAAATATAAAAGTTACTATGTACATGAGCCAAATCAACCCAGCAGTTAGTGCTAGAGGGAAGAACTGAGTTTTTCCTCCTTCCACGTGGCGCCACTGTTTTCCCCGATAAGTGGGAATACCAGGAAACTCTGTCCTCCTGACAATATTCTTATATATTTTGAACAGTGTGGATGGTATTGGAGTGTTATGACCGTTCATTTTTGATTACCACAAATGGAGATCGAAACCCGCTTTGAGAAATGCGGGTAACGAAATCTTCGTTTCTATGGCCATCTATCATAAGACCAACCCCCACTAGGGATTGCAAGAAATCAAAAGGAATTATGGTATACTTGTTATTGCAAATGTCGAACTGTTTTATAGGTATGTTGACATGTAGGACACTTACAGTAAAAGTAGTCGTTAACTACCAACCATAATTGCTTGTGTAAAACTTGAATTTGGCTTAAAGAAGAAGAATTGGAAGAATTTTGTCTCAATAATTTTCCCTTGTATATCTTCATTAATATTTAGTCTTTTCTATGTATTTCTATTTTGTGATTTTATATTAATTTTAAACAAATTTCATAAATTTGCGATTATCTAACACTTTTAAACTATATTCTTTTATATTAACCTTTTTCAATTACTTAGAAACAAGTAAATTGTAGTAAAATACCTCTCTCCCTTTGTGTTTAGTGCAGAAATATATTAGTTTATTTTCAATTTATAAAGATTCAGGATTTTCGTACTAATTATTCATTATATTTAACTTCTTGGTACAAGGAAATAAGTTAAATTAAAAATTAAGTTTCTTTTAAAATTTAACGATTTCCATTTTCAAGAAATACCTATATATTCATTTTTTTGTTTATGGTAATTATTCTCTCTTCTCATAGACTATGTAATATAACATGGCTTGTACAGAATCCCAAACATATTTCATACAGAGTATATACAAATAAATTATAAAGATATTATATATTTTTCTCTAAATTAGATTTTAAATTACTTTAGCTACACACAAAGAACAAACTAAAAGAATATTCTATTAAAAGGGGCCGACGCATAAAATTAATGCTTTAATTTCTTTCCGCAGGTCATTATTTTTAAAGGGCTGAAACACCATTCACCTTAATCGCATCATCCATTCTGAAAGACGTCTATCAACATTAGTTGAAGGGACAGAATCTTGTAATATACGGCCCCTGATTTTAAGTTGGTATTACCTACATGCCTACTAGTATCGTCTGATATTTCTTCTACTTATTTTCCTTCGTCAGGGCTAAGTCATCGATATTTTATATGTTTATTCCTGTATTCATAAATATGGAATTGAATATTACAAGGTCCCAAAAGTTCGTAAACACTTGCAAAAAAATTAAATACCAATATTCGCAATAATATTATTCGCCGTTATGTATAATGTCTTTGTATTATGTATAAAGTAATTGTATTATGTATTATTATGGATTCGCCGTAATACTATTATTTGCCAAAAGTAATAATAAAAACAACGTTTTAAGAAAAATACGAAATTTTGGGTCAACCTTATATTTATATTCAAAAATAACCGAATTTTTAAAAAAATAAATGTTTATTTTACAATAATATTTTGTTAAATATTTTATGAAACATTTAATATAAAATAAACAAAAGGTTATATTTATTGAAATAAAAGTTTCCAAACAAAATTCTTCCTATACGGGCTTATCATTAATATATTAAGAGAACGCAAAACACATACAAAATATATTTTGGTGTGTGCATGTGTAGGCGTGAATTAGACTATTTAACAGCTAAATATTAAAATAAATAAACCAATTGTCTGTGAGCATTTATAAAATTAACAATATGATGGATTATTTTCACACACAAATATAGTATTTGAGTGTATTATATATAAAAATATTTCAAATATAAATTGACCATGAACCACATCATCTTCACCTGGCCAACCTTAAAATGTCATGGATTCATGATGACACTTTTAAGGATCACAGTCCTTCAAACCTCTCTTGAAAATCTTTAAAAATAATTTAGGCCAGTTGGCGAATTCTGTGCAGGCTACAGGAACCTGTGTATGGTTTAACTTAATAAATAATAATAATATAATATAAAACTGATCACAATTAATATCTCGAGAAGAAGAGACAGTCATTATTACTGAAATTAAAAATAACAAGCATAAATGTTTATGTTAATAGTTCGCTTTATTTCTACATCCAGAATTTTCTTTTCAGTGTCTGATATATTAAGAATAGAGACCAGTGTAATAATTGGAGCGGTCTGGTAGATTAAACTGGTAAAACCTATAAGCATTTCCAAATTTACATACTATAAAGTTTGTTTACTATTCAATAGTTATAATTAAAACTACACTTATAAAAAAGAAGTACTTCAATATTTATTCAATTAGAAAACATATTCACAATAATAGTAAAATTAATCTACAATAGATATGGAATTAATTAGAAATGGAATTAATATTTACATAATAGTATATACTCTTTTCTTTTCGCTGCCCACACAGCTTACAAATACACATGTCTTCAGGCTTGTCGAATTCCAAGTTTTTACACAATACATTTTGCATAAATAATAAATATATGTTATAATTAAGAGAAGAGATTTCTGTTGATTTTTGATTATCTTGTGGATTATGCTATGGTAATGCAGTCGTGGTTAAAATCCTTTAATTAGCTTATGGAATATAGAAAAAAAAACATAATTTGACAAAGGTACTGCCTGGCTTAAGGCGTAAGAATAAAATAATTAAAATCTTATGTACAAAAGGTTTGAGCTAGCCATCGGGAAACAACAACAATGAGTTCTTATAGAGGAATCGTGACGTGACCTCTGGCGGTCGATTTAGCAGAGTATTTGTATCTATGAAATATAATTTTGAATAAAATAATATTTTAATATAAAATATATATTTATATTTTTATATTGAATATATAATTTCAATTTAGAAATCAGCATATAATATTATTTGAATCATATAATAGAGAATCTTTGTCTAATTCTCCAAATAACAATATCAAGAGTTGCGGTGTATATAAGGTATCCACTAATATATTTGTTGGTGTTGGAGAGATTTGAGAATTGTCCTGATATATATCCAAGACATTACTTATCGGTTTATTGACTGTAAGCCCCAAATATCCGGATTCATGGCACCATAAACCACGATGGATTATTGTACTTTTTCTACTACTCTCGATACCATTCTTGACAAAATTATTTGTCAACATATACACTATATTCTGTTACATATATAGGGTATAGTGTTATTATTATTATACTAATTATCAAGGGAGTTTACATATATTTATATATATTATATATAACCAATATCAGTATAACACGATAAAGGTTCGATTATTAAATATACAAGTGTCACTGCAAATGTTATTGCAATTAATTTCATATAATTAAAATATTGAAAAATAAATTATTCGAGTGATTTCTATATACATACATTTTTTACTTAACATAAACCTTTTAAAAAATTAGTAACAACAATGACTCATAGAGAACGAAACTTGGTCGCGCTAAATGGTGTAATTTCATGTTGAAAAAAATTGATAAAGGCAAATCAAAGGCTAATTTTAATATTATTGCAGGTGACAAAACTGGGATTTATGTTCTTAATTCAAAACAAAACGGCAATCTACTCTTTCGTGCTCTTCAAAATAACCTCCTCCTAAGATATTTGGCAGATCTCGAAGATTCGAAAAACAAATGGTCGCTTAGCTTTTTAGAAAAAGTGGTTTCATTGATATTGTGAAGTTAGAATATCGAATGACAGTTAAAGGTGACTGGTATACAAAAAAAAATGCCTTCCAACAGTATTTGAAAAATAAATCACGCAAAAGGTTCAACTTAGAGGAGTCCTTCTTCACCATTACAATGCAAGACCGTACACCACAGCCCAAACATTATACTTTTTAGCGAACTCTGGTGTCCAATTAGTCACTCATCCACCATATTCACCAGACATAGCACCTTGTGACTTTTTTCCAAAAGTTGAGTTATTGTTAAAAGGTTAAAATTTGACACTGATGATGAAGCACTGCAAGCTGAAGATGACTGGTGTAAGTGCTCCGATAATTGGTTTTCACGGATTAAATCTTACATAAGTGCTAAAAATACACTAGATTTTAATAGAGTATAATTTAATATTTAATATTTTAAATATTTAATATTGATTTCAAAAACATTTGGAGTGACCATTGTATATATAGTTTATAAGCATTTTATTTGTGAAGGCGAAATATGCAGTGAATATGCGTTTCATTTTCAGTAAAAAAATTATCATGCTGCAAAAGGCGATTAATATTTATAATATGATTAGTATAATATATTGAATTACCACGCCATCTATTATAGGAATTTTATACTATTTTATACACGTTTGATTCATTTAAAAATTAAACAGTTATCTACTGCCCTTACTGCATTGAAAAATTAATGGAAGGGCCTGGCTCATCAGTGGTGAACCTTCCCAGAGGTTATTGTAGAATAAAACGGCGAAATCGCTGGTTGGGTTACACACTGATGAGCCAGGCTCTCACATATGCTGAGGGCAGTAGATATTTGTTTAATTTTCACAAATTACATACACGTCAAATAGAGTTTCAAGTTATTATAATTAGTATATTGGAAATATTTTGTATAACAAGAATTGTCTAACTTGAATATGTATACGTATGTTAATAATTTATAATGATATTTTTCGTGTAATAAACAACATGTGAAATTTATAAATATATTTGAATCAGAAACATTGATTTAATTTCGATACATTATTTTCAAATAACACAATATATTTGAAAAGAGTGAAAATATCAAGACATATATTTCGTCTGAACAAATATTGAATAACAAAGTTTCAAAATTCGCTTGTTGTCCTATTATCTTGAATAAAATGAAAATAAAAACAATAAACATACATTTGGATTATTATTTTCAGTTTAAATTGGCCTGTTCATAACTCGTATATCGTCTCTATCTATAAATACCTTTAGTTATATTCTAAAATCTTTGATAATTGAATGAATTAATCGAAAATTTTCCTCGCTGAAGCATATCCGCATTATATTGTATTATAAATAGATATAATATATTGTAGCGTAAAATCAAGTCTTTGTATATCTGAAGATGTGAAAGTATTTATTGATAACGTCACCACGACCAGTTGACAAATATTAACAAATCAACCAAACTATCTACAGCTAGGGAATCTTGAACTAGCAAACAAAGAAATATTTTAAAGATGAATTTACAAATAAAGAGTAATATATCTTTTTATAATCTCGTGATAATTCTTCGCCACAATATGATACCCTAAAATATAAGCATATAATATTAATTACATAGTTTTAATTAATATTTTAAAGTATAAGAGACATCAAACAAAACCCTCGTCTGCCAGATTTGTAAAAATAACGCGACAGGAATTTAAATAGGTAAATCTTGGCTAGAAAGCCTCGGGCTATTCCAGAAGATTCCCAATCTGCTTACAAAGAAATGGCTTCTTTTTCTTTGATACCGCTTTTCAGAATTTCATTTCTCAACGTTTGATATATTTGCTTTTGTTTTATGGATTAGAGTTTGGCATGTCAATCTGTAATCTAATTAATTTTATTGGTCGATTAATTATTAATTTTTCTTTTATTATTAAATGGATTCTTTTTAATTGCACATTAATCGATAGGTTTGATATGTTAGATATAATCAACCAAATTTATGGCATCTTTTTTCTGGATAATCTTATTCCAATGGTCTTTAAATCTTTGAATTGATTTTTCATATAGGTATATGTTTCTATAATTTTTAGTTTTCATATAGGGGCCTTATAAGAATTATAATGTCAGTATCTAAGAACATTTATATAGTAGCAAATACTTTTAAATAAAAACATTTGGTAGTTGGAATTGGTAGTTCTAATTTTAAATATAGTGATTTGAAATGTATTTTTGTATAATGCCTAAACAATGATATAAATATAGACTACTGTAAATTTATTGAAATGTAAAATATCTCTGAAAATATTGTGAATATAGGTTTTTTTTTCTATTGGTTGAAATATATTGATTTGTTGGGCACTACTGATTGATTGCTTACAAACACACATACACACTTTCACACAGATATGTTCCCCCCACACGCTCACATATACATTTATAGTTTGAAGGATGAGAAATAATGGTATTCACGTTCAAAAAATGCTTCCCTTTAATGAAACATCGAATATATTTTATTAAATACATCAAAGAAACTATATAATAATTCTTCTTTGAAAAGAGATCGATTATCCAGATCAATGAATAACCCACAACAATATGTTTGTCAAATTCGGATTTGACTTCGTGCCACACATCCTTTTAGCCTACTCATATAGGGGTGAAGGAAGTAGTCGGTGGCTAGTCTGTCAAATAGAGCCTCTATCTGATCTTCAGCGGCCTGAATATTCTGTTTGGATAGCGGCTTGCTGAAATATTCCACAGAGCGGAGTGGATACACGATGTGTTTTTGGATTGAAGCCATTCATCCAAACAAATGTTCACTTCTTCGAAACTGGCCAAAAGTTGTTCAGCCAAGAACTATGGCATCCTACGTGACAGGCGATAAAAAATATAGGGCTAAGTCTTTAGAATACGGCTTGTATGGTAGAAGATCGCATTTTAGTGTTTTGACGTTGTCCTCGACGATCGAAGTGCAATGGCACGGAACATTATCGCGCTGTAGTATCATTTATTTTTGTCTCCTTTCCCAATCTGACCGCCTATCGAATATTGCGCTCATTCTGATTGAACAGCTGTTAGTAGCGATGCCCATTGACAGTTTCAACTGGATTTTGCAGCTCCTTTCTGATCCCACGAACGCAGGTCATCATATTTTTACATTATGTCAATGATGATATGGACAAGGTGAAAGTTGAAATTTTTGACCTTCAGATTCCTGATATCAACTTAGATCTCATCGACAGTAAAGAATTGATGTGGAAATCTTTCTCTTGCATGTTCCTTAAAGAAATTTATCCCAAAATATCTTTTCGAATTTCTATATGTTTCTCAGTTAACCTTTTCATCCGGGATCCTTATTATTTCAAATTTTCCAAAGTTAGCATAAAGGTTCTAATACCTTGATAATTCAAGTTTGTTATCTTCGCAAATTTTTCTTGTTTTCGCGCATCATCTTCATCCAATAACGCTTACAGATCGGCAACCTTAATATGTTGGTCGTCCGAAGCGCTCCATGTCCTCTGTGTTTATATTTAAGAAGCGTTTGTACCAATCTCTACAGGTAGTATTCGATGGTACATGATCGCGGTAGGCTTCTTAAAGCAAATAGGTTCTTCAGTTGCATTTTACTTTTCAAGTTAAATCAGAAAACAAGACGATTTCTACAAATATATTTAAAACCAATCTCGACATCTACTTAGAAAGAATATTCTTTTCGCTGCATTGTGTGTTGGTAATATTACCAGTCAATTTTGACAGACGTCCAAACTGTGATAACACAATGCTTAACAAGAATCAATTAGCGCCATCTATGTGTGAACTCGGAAATTTATTTGCTCACTTAGTAGATAGTCCACTAATGCACTATGTGTTTAATTTATGCTTAATTAGACATCTGTGAATTGTTTGTGAAAGAGAAATGCTTGATGCAGGTATATATCCGTATTTCTAATTTCCTTAAAGTTCATTTCCATAGTCTTCTCAACATACTTATATGAAATGTGAGATATATAAGCAGAATATATTATATGTATATAATTATTTATTATATAAATATAATTTACATCTATATTTTGGCCATAGATATGGCCCAGCCACGTTGCCAGCTAAACACCTCTTTGGCAGATTTTCAACATTCATAAGATCCCGTGTGGATCTCATGGAATAAAGTCCGCCCTAGACTGACGAGGGCCATTAGCCTGAAACCATGGTCTCTAGGTGGACGCTTATCAGTTTGCCAAAGCTGGTGATGTGGCTTTGTCACCGACCCGAGGCCGCTAGTTGCGGCGACGGTCAATAGATGGCGTCTGGTTTTGGTCGTCTATTTTGACGGGAGAGGCGACCCTTGTCTCTTTATATTAATTTCCTCCCGGCAAAATTCCCATCTATACATCTTTAAGCAGTAAGGAGAGAGTTTATAGATATAAATTATTATTAGAGAGATGTTATTTTACCCTGTAAGGCTTACTTAGATAATATAGAAATTATTGTTCATTATTTAGTTTGTACCTTCAATAAATAATATATTTTATTTCATATGATTGTAATAATTGCGATCCACCAAAAACATTTGGCTATTAATACAATTGTAACAAATACACATAGCGGCAAAATGAAATATATCAAATAATCCTAATTTATTAGAATAGAAAGGAATTGTAAGATACATATAAAAGTGATAGAAAACGACACCTTATTATATAGCATTACAATAAAATATAAGATGACATAGATATAAATGTGAAAAGATAGAACAAATGTGACATTGTCCTGGGATAAGGTTCATAAATAAAGAAAATGGTATCTCCTTATCGTTTAATAGATAGAAATATGCCATTCCTAAAGTTGAAATATAACTGTTTTTGAATAATTAAAGAATAGTTGCCATTGGTAATTTGCCATAGTGACGTTGCTTTCTGAGAAAACTCAGTTCTATTTTTGCTAACAATTCTGGAAATTGACTATTTCTATATCGCATCTTTGGTCGAGTAATAAAGGAACAACAAATTAGAGAGATGTCAAACATTAATTTTAAACAGTTAAAAATCAATTAATCAAGAGAAATCAATAAATGTGGGATGGTAATTAACTTAGAATGAAATATTTAATTTCAATTTATTATTTTATTGATTATATTTTAATTTTATGCTGGTTTGCTTCTCTTTTTAGTTAATTCTTTTAATATTAATATTTATTACTAATACCAAATACAAATGGTACAGGTTTATACAAATCAATGTATTGTAAGTACTGTATACACAAACAAATGTAGATATACATCTTCTTCATATTCTTTTTCATCTCCACTTAATCAAATTATGGTATCAAGCTTGTAGAGCTTGAGATTGTAGAACTTTTAAGTACTTAAAACTATTATGATGCATTAGCGCACCATCTGTTATGAAAATTCGAAACTATTATAAACGCGTATGATTCTTTTGATATTAAACTATTTCTACTGCCCTTACTTCAATGGAAAAATTAATGGGAGGGCCTGGTTATTAGTGGTGAAACCTTCCAGCGGCTTTGTCAGTTTAATCTACCATACCGCTGTTATATTGCATTTTTCGATCTTCCTTTTATACTAATACTGAAGCTAGACTCTTGGAATAGGTATTTTTAGATAAACTTTGTATATAAGCTCTGAGGATAGCAGAATTACATACAATTATAAATATATAATATTATCATTGAATTATTCATTTAATGTTGGTTTATATATCTCTTTTGAAAATATTTCCTTAAAAATAGGTTTCAACATATGATACCAATATACATATTGTCACAGTAATGAAGGTGACGAGTCGTTTGGGTAGAATAAAATAATAATTTATTAGATGACTTTAAATAGTTAATAAGTTTGAAGGATAAAAAGAAATAGAGGTAAACTAAGTTAAATGGATAAAAATAATGGTAAATTAAGGAAGTAATGTCAGAGACCCAAACGGCTGGCGATCGGCTCCACCCCTCAAGATGGCGACTATTGTTTACAAACTTCCCGCCTAGCGCGCCCGCCATCTATCGGAGCTTAGGTACATAACACTTGCCAAGCTGACAGCGCGCGCCACCTATCGGGCTTAGGTACATAACATTCGCCAAGCTTCCGATGTATTATTTACAGTTACAAGCTATGTACATTTTTGGTTATGACAATATAGATAAAATTCCTACATCGTCTATAATATTTCAAATGAATTTGAGGCACTGTTAGTGTAATATACTGGGGGGTGTAAATCTCAAAATGAACATTTTCTCTAAACTCTTCATTTTTATTAATTATTTTGATCACATAGGTATCTTATTCATCTATAGTTTTTATATTATAAATATATATATTTATTTTAAACCTCTGAATAATTAATGCAGCTTTAATATTCAATATTTAATTTAGATGTCGCGTTAGTTTTGTCTGGAAGTAGTATCCTTTCGTGTGCCTTGAGGTCTCTACAATATTTTTAAAATCTCCAATAATATATTGCAATTTATCTACTTTGTCAATTACTTCTTTAATCATTTAATCCTTTCATACTACTACTACAATAAGACAACATTTCCTCATAGTTTTTACTAATACAAGGCGATAACGCTACGTCTATATACAGAAAAAGAAAACATGTCGACGCGAATGTTTCTTTCACACTTCAATCAAACTTCTACTGTCCTTACTGTGATGAAAATAATTTGGAGGATTTGGCTCATCCGTGGTGAACCCTCCCAGCATTCTCACCAATTTAATCCACCAGACCGCTTCTTTATAACTCTAATACTGTATTGGATCATTCTGCTTTTATATGCTACACTGAATGGTGGAATCCCAGAGATAGTATTCAAGCAAACTATGAACACTTAGGACAGTAGAATTACATATAAATATTTGCATCGAACAATGTTCTTCCGCAAACAATAAGACAAGGACAGTATAATATATTAATACAAAGCAATAATGATCCATCTATATACAGCAAATGAGAACATTAAGTAGCGAATGTGTCTTTTACACATCAATAAAACTTCAACATTCTTATTACGATGAATTCCTATGTTATAAAGAAAAGGAATAATAACCTTTAAGGGAACTTGAATAATTTTCTGAACATGAAAATGCATTAAAATATAATTTTCGAATAAATAACGACAAATAAATTTATTAAGGAGGCAATGTTGTTTTATATTCAAAAATCAATGAAACTTTTGGTTTATTTAGAAATAAATTTTTTAATCACTACCTCTCCCTAAGTTACAAGTGCTCTCATAAAATCCCATTCTTGTGATTAAAAATTCCGGTAATTGGGGCTTCAATAGATTTTTTCTCTCAGTGAATAGAGAGGTTCAATATAAATAATTATATTTGTTGAGAACACAAATCTATCCGATAAAAAATAAAAGTCTTATTTATTAAGAACTATTCATGTTGGCTCTCTCTACACATTCTTTTTGTTCAAATTTGTTCTGAAAACATGTTATTTACATCTTGAGAAGGAACAATTTGAACTATAGATTAGAAACACAAGGTATAATAAAGAACAATTCCAAAAATCGGTATCAACCCCTTTAACAAACGTCACACACTATTTATTTATTCAGATTTTTTCTTATTACTTTGTAATTACAAGCAAATTGTACCTCAAATCCAGTTGTTTCTTCATTGTCAGCAAACTTTTGTGAGCAGATGCATTGTTATGGTGAAATATGATTTTTATTCTTCCGCAAGACAAGCCTCTTCTTGGAAATGTTTACATCCAGCTGGTAAGGAAGGTTAGAGTAATAATCACTTTTCACACTTGATTCTGACTTTTTTAGGATACCTTTCTCAGACGTTTGCTGTGCCTTCCAAGCTATAATCCGGGCTATATTTTGAGGGCCGAAACAGGAAGAAACTCTCTTGATATCACAGTGAAAAAACTAACTTTAAAATTCTGGACTAGAATTCTGAAAATGGACGGCAGCAGGCTACCTTCAATTTGTTTGGCACATTTGTGGGACATTTCAATTTCTTCAAAACAGAATATCGGACTGGTAAAAAGTATAACAGAGCTACTTAATAACACCGGCTTCTCATGGCTTGTTGGATGTACAGACTTCAATATTCTACAAAGATACATCCCCCTAATTATTAGAACAGCAACCGATCAGTCCCTGCAGCTGGATTATGTAAGAATAAGAAATCAATACTCTACTCTCACTATAAATACTTTCATTCATCACCTACAATGGAATGCTATCTGAATGACAATATCCCCCTAACCTTAAAGAGAATCATTGTACAAGTAAGAAGCCTTTTTGTAGTACAGAGAATTAATCATGTTTCACTATTGAAAACTAAGACCATAAAATGCACCTTATGCAACGGTGAATTTAGTCTCGATTTTCCACAATACATGTTCTACTGTACGGCAATGGAAGAAGAAAGAGAAATTCTTCGTCAAGAGACCGGCTATAATAGCAATTCGCCTTATGTTTTAATGGCAAAAGTCGTAAAATCCAGACCCTTTGCATTCGCTTTATATAAATACTGGAAATCAGCTCAATCAAAATATTTAGCACAGACACCGGATCCAACTCGATAATTGGTCGAGGTCAATACCCAATATTTGTATATAACTACGATGCTAATTTGTTATTTATTTATTCTGTTCTACAGGGAGAATCCTGTATGGCACGTGTGCCCAATAAAGGCTATTGTTGTTGTTGTTGATTCTGACTTTTTCAAGGTAATACATTAATAGGATACTTTTAGCGTAAAAACACACTAGCCATGACATTTCCGGCAGATCAATTTCGCTTTCTTTGGCGCTGAACCACCGGCTTTCACCTACTAAATCGACTGCTGTTTGGTTTTTTCATTTTTAATCCTATTTCTCATCTATGGTGACAAATCGCCTTACAAAATCAGTCGGATTTTTCTTGATTCGGTCCAAACTTTGCTACAAATTTTGAGCATTTGCTTTTGATCTGCATTCAGCAAATGGTGAACGCACCTTGCGCAGAGAATTTGAATCCCCAATTCTTCGTACAAGATTTTCGGCACCCTTTTTGCCGATATCCCCACGGCGCCAGCTATCTCACACACCTCACTTGCTTATCGTCCACAATGATATTGCGCACCTGTTCGATAGTGTCCGGTGTGTTGCAGTTTTTGGGCGTCTTTCACCTAGGTCATCTTTGAGTGACGTGCGACCACGTTTAAATTCGGCTGCCCTCTTTTAAGCGGTTGAAATTGAAGTTGCAGGAGTTCCTGAAAACTATTGTCAACTTCGGGTGAATATTTTTTAGATTAATCCATCAAAAATGAAGAATTTGATAACTGCACGATATTCAAGTTTATCCATTCTAACGAAATACACTCATGATTTGTACTGCAAAGACTCGTGTATACTAACTATTTGCGCGAACAAGTTGAACCTAATGACATGCGCGTGAATGGAGAATACGTGGTATTTTGCCGATTGAAATGCCATCTCTGGGTCAGAACGAGATAATTCACCTAGGTATATATGTGAACATCAGCCTATTACGGTAAAATAACGGTTCTGTAGACAACACTGGCAAAGTTTCGGGAGAACATATCATTGATAAGCCATGCTCCTCATTTGTATTTTAATCATCACAACAAAATAGAGAAAAAGGCCTAAAGTCTTTAAATATTAAACAAATATCTTCAAATATCTTTAAAATATTCTTCATCGAGAGAAGATACAAATAATATGATGACAAATATAACATATTCGGTAAAATATAAGACTTCCAAGGATGCTTTTCTTTCGAGATTCTACCAAGTTTCATTTTCTTTTGAACTCTTATTGGCTTTCTTGCATAAAATATAAAATATAGAATAAGCTATAAATACTAATGAAAACATGGTTATATTATAAAATACTGATTTACTATAACATGGATTTCAAATCCAAGAGCTAAAAAAAACTAAACATTAAAATTTCCTCCTAATTCAAAACAAGGAATAAATATATTGAGAGAGAGAGAGAAGAGAAATGTAACAATATTATTCTAATAAATTAAGTCAACCGATAATAAAGAGTAAAGTTAAAAAGCCTAAAACTAACAAAAAGGAAATATCCAAGTTGGCAAATAACTTTATAATTCAGGTCATTTCAGTGAAAAATCTTCCATTCTTTATAAGAAGGCAGCGGGCGTCGATAGTTAGAGTTGTGACAAATGGAGGCGGCAGATGGCGCTATTTCCATCTACGGGTTATAAATGACCCCACATTATATTCCTAACTAACACACTAACTATACTTTATAATTATTCCATCATCAATTACCTCTCACTTTATTACTGCTATGATTATATTAGCTTGGAATTATTAAGATCTTAATGTAGTGCTGGTATTCTCAACTATATTTGTATTAATATTTTTATATTGTCAACAAAATTCATGTAGTATTTCTTTATTCATATATAAATGATATATATTACTGCTATGATTATATTAGCTAAGAATTATTGAGTTCTTAATATAGTGCTGGTATTCTCAACTATTTTTGTATTATTAATATATTGTTGAAAATTCGTGAAGTATTTGTTTATTCATATAAAAATGATATATATAACTGCTATGATTATATTAGCTTGGAATTATTAAGGTCTTAATATAGTGCTGACATTCTCAACTATTTTTGTATTATTAATATATTGTTGAGAAATTCGTGTAGTATTTGTTTATTCATTTATAAATGATATATGTTACTGCTATGATTATATTAGCTAGGAATTATTAAGGTCTTAATATAGTACTGATATTCTCAACTATTTTTGTATTATTAATATATTGTTTAGAAATTCGTGTAGTATTTGTTTATTCATATATAAATGCATATATATTACTACTATGAGTATATTCGCAGTATATTTGCTAGGAATTATCAAGGTCTTAATATAGTACTAATATTCTTAATTCCGTTAAGATCAGTTCTACGCCTATATTTAGTTTGGATTTTGTATTATTTATATATATTTGCGATGTCGGCCTGATGATGGGCTAACGCCTGAAAGCTCGCCAAATTTAAGATTAAAGAAACTTGTTGCAAACAATTTTTTCTTCCTTTCATTCATTAAATTACTTATTGCAATTATTTAGGTTTTTATAATTCTTAACTATATTTGTATTATTATTTATAATATTAACAAACGTCGTGTAGTATTTCTTTATTCATATATAAATGATATATGTTAGTGTTATGATTATATTAGCTGAGAATTATTAAGATCTTAATATAGTACTGATATTCTCAACTATCTTTGTATTATTAATATATTGTTTAGAAATTCGTGTAGTATTTCTTTATTCATTTATAAATGATATATGTTAGTAGTGCTATGATTATATTAGCTTGGAATTATTAAGGTCTTAATATAGTGATGGTATTCTCAACTATATTTGTATTATTATTTATGATATCACCAAATTTCGTGTAGTAATTGTTCATGCGTATATAAATGCATATATTACTGCTATGATTGTATTAGTTTGGAATTATTAAGGTCTTAATATAGTGCTGTTATTCTTAACTATATTTGTATTATTATTTATATTGTCAACAAAATTCGTGTAGTATTCGTTCATGCATATAAAAATGATATATATTTCTTCTATGATTATATTAGCTAGAAAATTTTATGGTCTTAATATAGTGCTGATATTCTTAACTATATTTGTATTATTATTTATAATAATAAAACAATAATCGTGTAGTATATTTTATTCATATGTATATGTTTATTGTTGAAAGTATATCGATAAATATTGGTATTTTATGTGAAAACTGAGACTATTTAGCGTGATAAATATATAGACACTTACTTACATATACTCGTACACCTACTTTATTTTATAAAAGCGTTTGGTGAAATCCTGGTAATTGGATGTTTATTGACATATAAGCAACCAATTATATATATATTTTTAATATTTACCTAATATTGAGGTTGCTAAACCTATAAGGACCTCTTGAAAAGAGTTATATTTGAGATGCACGAATGATTATTTTTAAAATAAAACAAATCTAACATCCGTGCTTAATATGGTTTTAATGCTTATATATAGATAGCGTGTTATTGCCTTATATCAATTAATATGATTAATAAATGTTAAATAGCTGAAAATATTTTAAAGAATCACTTTAGGGGGTCCTCTATTGAGATGAAAATATATTGAGAGGGCTTGGTCATTAGTGGTGAACCTTCTCTGCGGTGTCTCCAATATTAATCCACCAACTGCTTTTTAGAGTTCTAATACTGTATCAGACGATTCTGCTTATATATGTGATATTGATGGGTGAATTCCTAGTTACGGTATTTGAATAAACTATAGACGTAATGTTCTTTTGACATTTTAATTGGGAGAAGAGAGGGAAAATAGGATATATGAAATTTAAACGCATCTAAATACACTTTTATATTACACACTCTAAATGTGGAAACTTCAATATTTATATTAAAATAAAATATTCATCCATTATTAAATATAAAGATATTAAATTAAAAAAAAAGTAATATATATTTATTGTAAATAGGAATTAATAAATATATTTTCGTTAGCATTAAAAATAAATGAGACGCGATAAAAAATTTCTTCCTATGTTCTGATAAATAATTCTCAACAAATAAATTAAATGATAATCTATTTATTATAAATAAAACAGATCCATACTTATCAATAAATCATAAATGATTCAACAAAGTTTTATTGTTTAAACTATTGTTCACAAACACACACGGAAAGAAAATAATTCAATTTTATTCCGCTTCCTTTTATCTATGATTTGGCTTTTTAAGGAGAAATATTTGTGGATGGTTCAAAATTAGCTTTATTTCTTTAATTTTATTTTCTTTATATTCTACATTGGTTATTATGCCTTTTTAAAATTTTAGAGTATATAATAAATATATATTAATATTACAATGAATTAAATTCTATAAAATTGTGAATACTATGATAATCTTTTAATGTATTTAAAGCATATTTTAGATACGTGTGCATTTATAAATATATTAGGAGTACAAAAAAGTTTTGAGGGATTTTTTCATAAATTCGAAGCTTTATTCAGAGAAATCAGTACAATATATTCCATTCAAAGTATTGTCCATCTTTAGCTACGACTTTTTCCCATCTTTCAGGCAGCATACGGATTCCGTGTCGAAAAAATTCCTCGTCTTTTGAGGCGATCCAAACATTGACCCAATTTTTCGACTCTTCGTAAGAAGTGAAGTGCTGCTCGGCCAGGCCATGTGTCATCGAACGGAACATGTGGTAGTCTGAGGGAGCAATGTCTGGTGAATACAGCGGGTGGGGTAGGACATCCCATTGAAGCACCTCCAAAGTCTATTTGACAACTTTTGCAACATGTGGCCGAGCGTTGTCGTGCTGATAGATCACCTTGTTATGTCTTTTGGCATATAGTGGGCGTTTAATCTTCAATGCTCGGCTTAATCGCATCAATTGTTGTTGGTAACGTTCTCCAGTGATGGTTTCGTTAGGCTGAAGTAGCTCATAGTAGATCAATCCGAGCTGATCCCACCAGATGCACAGCATTAGCTTCTTGCCATGAATATTCGGTTTGGCCGTTGAAGATGATGCATGACCGGGCTTAACCCACGATTTTCTGCGCTTTGGGTTGTCGTAGTGAATTCACATTTCGTCCCCCGTCACGATTCGATGCAAAAAACCCTTCCGATTTTGTCTTTTGAGCAGTAGTTCGCATGTGCAAATACGGCGCTCGATGTTTCCTGGCTTGAGTTCATATGGAACCCAATTTCCTTGTTTTTGCACCATACTCATGACCTTGAGACGGTTCGAAATCGATTGTTGAGTCACGCCCAAGGTTTCAGCGAGCTCCTCTTGAGTTTGGCTTGAATATTCGTCCAATAAAGCCTCCAACTCAGCGTCTTCGAACTTTATTGGCCTCCCTCCGCGTTCTTTGTCTCTGGTGTCAAAATCGCCACTTTTGAAACGCCGAAACCTGTACTCACATGATTTTATTGATAGAGCATGTTTACCATATGCCTCACACAGCAATCGATGTCCATCAGTTGCACCTTTCTTCAAATTAAAACAAAAAGCAGCGCTTCCCGCAAATTGTGTTTTGTTGGCAAAAAGGTTGACATGGTTAGAGCACCAAAAAAAAAAGTTCCTTACACTTGAGTGAAAAGACTTCTTCTGATTTTTTTGGGGAAATGATGAAGCCTTAACATGAAACCTTACAAGGTCCGATGCTATTTATATAATACTAGCCGAGTGGCCCGGGCAACGCCCGGGTTTTACCCGACTGGACCCGGCTTCGCTTGGGTAGTGTTCGAGCGAGGTTTACTCATGAATGAATAGAGGCCCCAACTGTTTGTAAACTCAATGTGATGAATTTTCTTTCAGCAAAATGGAGATAAATTGCAAACAGCAATATCGAAAATGCGTGTAAAAAAATCTGTAATATAGGATCCATTTCACAAACACATCTAATGAATAGAGTGCTGTTTGGAGGAGTGGTCTAAACTGTTGATTTTTAAAAACCATGACCCGGGGTCATCGAATGCAGATTCAGACACTTTGTTCTGAAAAAAAAAAAATTGCCCCAATGGCTCCTGTTTCTTGAAAAAGTCCAACCCCTCCAGTGAGTGCAAGTAACCAAACTGGGCTTTTATTCTTAAAAATAAAAAAAAAATCTAATGATTAGTGTGAATAAAGGAAAATGGTCGGCACAACCTGAAAATTTCATTTTGTCCACTTCACTCTCGGCTGTCCAAGAAGAAACAGCCAGAGCAAACATTTTAAAGGGCACCAAATCCGGCATTTACATATCTAAATAGTTGAGCAACTTTTATAAATGTAATATATTTCTGCAATATTGAAATACCTGGACTTGGAAGAATTTTGTATTAGTTATTGTTGCAGTTTTAGAAAAGTGTGGGAAATTGGATATTTTAACAAAAGAATATAATTTTTAAAATGGTATATAAAATAAAAAGGAAATTTGCATAATTTTCTAATAGTCAAGGGCAATTGTAAAAATACCAAAAAAGCTAGACCAAATAAAAAATATATATATATATGTGTGATGTTTCAGTAACAGCATTGTTGCCATATAAAGACAAAATTACTGAATGTATTCAGTACCTTTGTCTGAAGATAGCCAAAATGTAACTGAAACCACACATAATGTAATTATTTGTATTCGGTCTTGCTTCCTTTTTTTTTTTTAATTATCCCTAGTACGCGTGGTACAGGCCATGATAACCATGGTGGGTAGGTAGCGACTGCTTTTACTGTAAGCGCACCACATGTCTACAAATGTGATACATTGCTACCAGCTAAATGCATTTTCACTATGGTGTGATTTCCACATGATGGATCTGTAGACACATTATAATCTCTCCAGAGCTTAAGGTAGCAAACAGTACTTTCACATTATATAAATATCAATGCCAAAATCCAGAGTTATGATAGCATGTTGCAGTGTAATGTAGACCTGCAGGATGGATTTCCGGCTTTAATTTGAAAGTATTATGAAACGTTAAATATATTATCTTTACTTTTAAAAGCATGAAAAAAGCTATCTTGATTTGAATAAATTTAGTCTAGAAACAAACATCATGTAAAATTATGCACCAATCGATTGCTGATTGTATATTTCTTTATTTAAATATGAGCATATTTGCATCTATATATCTAAATACATTTATTCAAAAATATGGTATTACCCTATAGATATATATGAGCAGTTATTTATTGTGAAGCAGATAAATATAAACCCTAACTAAACAAATGACAGCAAAAATAATTTGAGCCTACCCTTAAAAAAGCAGTTACTGAAAATGCATAGCTGCTGCTTACAATATAAATGCTATTAGAGCATAAACATATTACATGGAACAAACATATAGTAAAATATACGTAGCAAGTTATATAGAAAAACATACTTTTTTTCAAGAAATATACTTTTTACAACTTCAATAAAATTTATACTTACTCTAAATATAAGAAAAAAAAATAGAATACTGTCTCAATTTGTCTTAAAATAGGAATATTCCTTATGAGAATCAAATAGTAAACCTTATCTTTTAAAATGTAGATCGTTATATTTACACTAACTAAAATTAAACGAAGCAAAAAAGATATGAATAAGCTGCGAAATAAATAATATTTCCAATTAATTTAATTTGAAAAAATATTACTAAATAAATAAATGAAATCTTAACTTCTAAAAAGGAAAAAAAAAGGTTATTCGAAATACAATTTTTGCACTTTTAGCCTAAATGCTAAACTAAAACCTCAGCTAACTACGCGCGATATTTCACAATACAGTTTTAATTAACCCAGGTTCCGGGGACGTATAAATTTGATAACGATCGATTAATATTATCTCCAAAGAGTTTAAAAATATATAAATAATCTTACCTTCTAAAGACATTCATCGTGTAAAATTACAAAACAACAAAATTACAAATTAAAAACAAACAACGTGTAAAATTATTAACCAATCAAATTCATTTATCGTCGCGACCAGTGCGCCGCCAAGCGGCAAAAGGCGGGAACTAATCCATCTCAGTTAAATAATTTTTAAAAAAAGTACATTAACCTTTGTAGTTTTTTGAATAGCCTATATGTTAAACGAAATCTTCAGCTACCTAAATGCGAAATTCCATAATGATTGAGTCAGTAGATTTAGCGTGATGCGATAACAAACATCGATTTCGCATTTCATTTTTATAGATATAAGGATTTGTTGTGGCTTCTTTTGCAAATCCCTCAAAACTTATTTGTACTCCCAATATATTAGTAAATTAAATTTTATTGCCATCTATCGTTAAAATTTTACACAAATTAATTTACTGGCAATGCGTTTCTTTTAAATATAATCAAATATTATATCTACAGACCTTACTGCAATGATATGAGTTATTGAATGAGAGGGCTTGGCTCATCAGTAGTGAACCCTCTCAGCGGTTTCGCCAAATTAATCTCTAGACCGCTCTACTATTGTATTGCACTGGTTTTGTTATATACCCTGCATTTTCTATGGAAGGCAGCTTATATAATATATATAATATTTGATTATATTTGAAAGAAACGCATTGCCAGTAAATTAATTTGTGTAAAATTATAAATATATATATATTTATATTTTAAAATATGCATATATTGGATTTATAATGATTTTATTGTTCCAATATTTCGAGGGGCAACTCGCCTCTC
The DNA here is from genome assembly GCA_030710605.1 of Cordylochernes scorpioides. NCBI lineage: Eukaryota > Metazoa > Arthropoda > Arachnida > Pseudoscorpiones > Chernetidae > Cordylochernes > Cordylochernes scorpioides. Next base: position 13,111,776 of record CP092884.1, read on the forward strand.
TTCATCGAGGATGTTTGTGTTTTTCACTAAAACATACGCGCACGCGTACACCACTCTCGTTCTACAAGGCCAATGAAATAATTGTATCTTTGACTTAAATATTACATTCAGTATATATACAGCTAATAATTTTATATAATATTACAGATCAATACCATGATTATTATTTTGTCTACACATTGTGCTTGAAATAGAGTTATATACAACAGTGTAACCGGAAATAATTGTGTGCATACATACTAATTCTAAATTAATGATAAAATTTTGAAAGTAAAATAATTAGTTAATTAAAAGTATATATATAGTTATTTACAAACAATTAGGATATGAATTGTTTATAAATTTCTGGAAAATCAATTTTTCTATTTATACTTTGTTTATCTTCGGCAGAAGCCCAACTTTCTAAAAACAGTCTACAATGCTTTTCTGTAATAGTTTTGTATATAATTAATGCTTGTTTGAAATCTGGTATATAGCTATTATTTAGGGAGTTGTCAACTAGGAGGGATAATGGTTTTTAGTTTTCTAAAGCTGCTTCATGTTGATTAATACGATCTTTAAGTGATTTACCTGTTTTTTCAATGTAAGTAGCTTGACATGTTTGGCAGGGAATTTTGTAAATTACATTGGTTGTTGTTGTATTATCTTGGTTTGAAATATTTTTTGTATCTAAGTGGCGTGAGATGCGGCGATGATTTTGTGCAGATTGATATGTTGTAATTATATTATATCTCCTTAAAATTCGGGCAATTCTCTCCGAACCGTAGCTATATGGAATAGAGCAATATCTTTTTTGAATCTGATCACGCGACTATTATTTGAAGGTATAGCTCTTTGTTTATAAAAATGTTTTCCAATAAATATTTTAGGATAATTATTATTTATCAATTCTTTGAAATTTCTATTTTTTTCTTCTGTTGCATTATTTCTATCCGAAACAATATGTTGGAACAATAAAATCATTATAAATCCAATATATGCATATTTTTAAAATATAATTTAAATTATGGATTGCTCAATCTTCAAAATATATATTTATATATATATATTTTTTCATTTATCAAGAAAATAGGTTGGCCAAATATCAGGGAACAGACTAAATCAACGTTTAGTTGATTTCTGTTCCACTAGAAGAATATGTGCTCCTGGTCAGCATATGCCTTCTTTGTTTGTAATATCAACAGCTGGCCTTTTTATTTTCACACACACACACACATATATATATGATGTGAATGGAAAAATTATTATTACTAATTCGAAAATTATATTATTATAATACTTTATACTTGTATATTGTTAACAAAAAAAAAAATATATATATATATTTTTTGAAATTTCTTCATATCTTCATTTTTTCTTCTAATTTCTTTCTACACAACCTTTATATAATAATATAGATATATAAGGAATTTGATTTATAGTATGGTGTCTGTTCATAAATAATAATAATCATATATTTATATCTAAAATATACATATTAATCGAAAAGCAAACGATATTTTAAGTTCCTATTTCAATTTGGTTAGGAAAGCATGAACTAAACATATAAAGAATATCGATCTAATATTTTGAAATAAAAGGTGCTTAATATTTCGAAAATTCAATATTAAAACTTTAATATCAAATAATTATTATAAATTCAAATATCTACAATTCATATTCAAAATTTTTATATTTAAATTTATATATATGATATTTTGATCCAATATAAGTCTTTCTAATAAATATTTATTTATGAATTGTGCTCTGTATATTCAAAACAATATTTATATATTAATATATTATATATATATATTATTTCCTTTACGAGATATATAAGAAATATATCCAATATTGGTAATAAATCAGAGAGAAGCTATTGCAATATGATATCCTCAAAAAGAACAAAAGATCATTCTATTTTCTGCTCAATTAATTACGAATAATCGGCAGGCTCCACGTCTCTTTTAGTTTTCTTCGTCTGAAATATAACTATTTCTTCTGGTTGGAAAGCAAATTTAACTTTTCCAGATATATTAAGTTGAATTATAAAAAATATATTTTACATATTTAATATTATGTTATTTCGTTTTCACACTTTAAAGGGCAAATTATAAACGATATTTTTTTATGTAAAATAAGAATAGTAATATATTTTCTTTTCTATATAATTTGGTTTCCCGTTAAACTTTGACCTGCAATATTAAAATTCGAACCTGGCATATTGAAAATAATGAATTTTGCTCTAGAAATATAATATAAATTTTCTCTAAGTTATTATGTTTTATTATCTTACATTTGATTAATATAAATTTACATAGAATGAATATGGTGATTCAAAATATCTTGGGAAATATTTAGTAATTAAGAAAAGAATTAACCACATTTATGAATATACAGGGTGATCCAAAAGTCCCGCACAACTTTAAAAATTAATAACTCCGCGAATATTTGCGCTAGAGCAATGCGGTAAACACCATTGTGTTCAGAATGCAATGGGATTTTTTATGGCAAATATTGAAAATTTCGAAATTGATTTTAGTTACAATTTCATTCCCTAGATGGCGCTGTACCAGAATCAGAAATTCAGCGGCCAAATTGTTTGATTAATTGAAAAATATAACTGATCGACACGTATTTTTCCTTTTTGTATACCAGGAAAGAATCCTAATAATATCAAATCGTTAATTAATAAAGCACCATTTCGCCAAAAGTTAGAAGAAATGGTTAACGATTTTTAAATACAATCTGAGATATGTAAAATAGGTATATGCAAATTAAAACATGTAGCAAAAATTATTTATATTTTTGATAGAGTTTTGTCGAATATATTGAATGTTTGAAAAACATAGCTGAATTCAATACACGATTTTTTGAAAAGTTAATATAGTACCAAAAATTATGATGGTACTACTAATAGGATTTCTTGCTATAAGGAATGTGTAATTTCTTGAATAATTGGCGACACTCGACTATTTAACTGGAAATTTGTCATGATCCAACAAATGAAATATAGATGGGAGTGACAAAATACATTTGTCGTACTTTATTCCAAATATCCTATGGGCTTGTCAAATGTTATCATTGTTTATTATACTGTACACGATTTTTAAAAATGTATCCCCTCAAAAAAATAAATATAATTTTTAAATCAACCTTTTGCGTTGAAAAACGTGGTAGTAAAATCATTTTGTATTTTTTTTTTTGCCCAAAATTTCTAAAGGTGGGGGGTTGCAGAGAATATTCCTTATGCTATTTCTTTTAATGAGCGAAAAGCGATAAATTAAACATAAGGGGTAAAATTGTGTGTACAGTGTTATTCGAGAAGTTATGACACTTTGGTCTGCACGACATAATATAAGATGTGAGCAAATGACAAACAAACAAAAATTACAGTTCACAAATAAAAAAGAGACAAGATATGAGGACAGAATTTATTTACCCATAACCCAACACAAAGAGCTGCAAAACATTGGTAGATAATATAATACATGGCAGCTTATATAACACATAAGGTAACTTGTCTCTTGGAGGCCTTGTCTCTTGTATTAGATCACAATCCTTGCTCAATGTGGCGCCCTTCATTCTCAAACACCGCCTGCAGACGATAGATGACAGATTGGACAGCATTAAATAACATATCAGTTGAAATTGATGAAACGTGCCGTCTGATAGAAGCCTTCAACATGGCCAATGTGGTAGGCCGGCATCGATAAACACGCGACTTAATGTACCCCCATAGCCAAAAATCGCAAGGCGTCAAGTCTGGTGATCTTGAAGGCCACTGGTGTATAAAGTGGCGACTTATCACACGATCTTCACCGATCGTATCCTTCAGCAAATTGATATTGATGAAAACTGGCTGTTGAATGTTCTGTGGACAGATGAAGCTCATTTTCTCTGAACGGAGAAGTTAACACTCAAAACAGCCGCATTTGGGCAACAGAAAACCCTAGGATTTTTACAGAAATGCCACTTCATCAGCGCAGAGTTATAGTTTGGTGTGGGTTCACTTCTTCTTTTATTATTGGGCCATTTTTCTTTGAAGAAATAAATGGAAGAACATTTAAAACCGCTTCTGTAACTGGTGAACCTTATGTTCAACTTTTGAGAGAAAAGGTTATCCCCATATTGCAGGACAGACAAGCACTGAGCGAAATAACATTCATGCAAGATGGAGGACCTCCTCATATCTCCCGCGGTGCCAAACAATTGCTGAAGGATACGTTCGGTGAAGATCGTGTGATAAGTCGCCACTTTATACACCAGTGGCCTTCAAGATCACCAGACTTGACGCCTTGCGATTTTTGGATATGGGGGTACATTAAGTCGCGTGTTTATCGATGCCGGCCTACCACATTGGCCATGTTGAAGGCTTCTATCAGACGGCACGTTTCATCAATTTCAACTGATATGTTATTTAATGCTGTCCAATCTGTCATCTATCGTCTGCAGGCGGTGTTTGAGAATGAAGGGCGCCACATTGAGCAAGGATTGTGATCTAATACAAGAGACAAGGCCTCCAAGAGACAAGTTACCTCATGTGTTATATAAGCTGCCATGTATTATATTATCTACCAATGTTTTGCAGCTCTTTGTGTTGGGTTATGGGTAAATAAATTCTGTCCTCATATCTTGTCTCTTTTTTATTTGTGAACTGTAATTTTTGTTTGTTTGTCATTTGCTCACATCTTATATTATGTCGTGCAGACCAAAGTGTCATAACTTCTCGAATAACACTGTACACACAATTTTACCCCTTATGTTTAATTTATCGCTTTTCGCTCATTAAAAGAAATAGCATAAGGAATATTCTCTGTAACCCCCCACCTTTAGAAATTTTGGGCAAAAAAAAAAAATACAAAATGATTTTACTACCACGTTTTTCAACGCAAAAGGTTGATTTAAAAATTATATTTATTTTTTGAGGGGATACATTTTTAAAAATCGTGTACAGTATAATAAACAATGATAACATTTGACAAGCCCATAGGATATTTGGAATAAAGTACGACAAATGTATTTTGTCACTCCCATCTATATTTCATTTGTTGGATCATGACAAATTTCCAGTTAAATAGTCGAGTGTCGCCAATTATTCAAGAAATTACACATTCCTTATAGCAAGAAATCCTATTAGTAGTACCATCATAATTTTTGGTACTATATTAACATTTCAAAAAATCGTGTATTGAATTCAGCTATGATTTTCAAACATTCAATATATTTGACCAAACTCTAACAAAAATATAAATATTTTTTGCTACATGTTTTAATTTGCATATACCTATTTTACATATCTCAGATTGTATTTAAAAATCGTTAACCATTTCTTCTAACTTTCGGCGAAATGGTGCTTTATTAATTAACGATTTGATATTATTAGGATTCTTTCCTGGTATACAAAAAGGAAAAATACGTGTCGATCAGTTATATTTTTCAATTAATCAAACAATTTGGCCGCTGAATTTCTGATTCTGGTACAGCGCCATCTAGGGAATGAAATTGTAACTAAAATCAATTTCGAAATTTTCAATATTTGCCATAAAAAATCCCATTGCATTCTGAACACAATGGTGTTTACCGCATTGCTCTAGCGCAAATATTCGCGGAGTTATTAATTTTTAAAGTTGTGCGGGACTTTTGGATCACCCTGTATAATATTTCATTATTCAAAGGTTTTTGATGTGTTTTGTATGTTATACCTGATATATGTTATTAATTGCATTCCTAAAGGCATAATATCTATACATGCATAGACAAATTTAAGAATGTTGTACCTATCAGCATGTATATAGGGATTCAGACAATAACTCTTAAAGATATTTTATACACAGCGACCTTTATTGAAGACACACGAGATAACCATGTGTGAACAAAATTGGCTCTGTCTCCTTCCACTTCCTCAAAAATTTCAATGAGTGTAAATATTAAATATTGAGGTTTTAAAATAAATAATTTCACTAATAAATCTAATAGATTTGTTATATAATTTATAAATATTAATATACCTATCTGGGATGTTTTAACATTCATGAGTCAACTAAATATCCCCCGGGTTTAGACCTCTGTTAGAGATAAAAAAAAAAGATCCAAGAATCCTAATAAAAATAAATATGGAAGATATTTAAGAGATAAATCTTTCCCTGTCTCAAAAAAAAAAAAGAAACAGTCGACCGGCTACAATAAAAAATAAAAGTCCCTTATGGTTTGTCTACATGAGTGTATATTCTGAAAAAATAAAATATTCCTATCAACTAAAGGATATAAATTTTATTTTTTCAATTAAAAAGGCATATATTGATTCAAAATATCATTTATTTTTCCAATATTAAAGTTGGCTGAACCATATTCATATGTCTAGCAATGGCCGGAGCCTGGAAGAAAATTGACATGGACCCAGAACAGCAGCTTTACCCACTCAAGATAGAGGATACTGCGACTGCTATGATAGAAATGCATGGAGACATCTGAAGCTCTTGATTGGACACAACAACAACAACATTGAATGGGCGTTGCCTACTCATATATTCTTATGTGCAGCAATGGCCGCAGCCTTGCAGAAAATTGACAAGGACCCAGAACAGCAGCCTTACCCACCCAAGATAGAAGACATTGAGACTGCTGTGTTGAGTGTTTTGAGAAAAGAGGAGTTTACAATAGTCTCTAAAGAATATAAACTGCTAAATTAAAAACATTAGACCTCCAGAGAGGGAAATTTTTCTTTTTTTCAGATAATGTTCTTATATATTTTAATATTGATTCAAGGGATTATTTTTTCGAATTGTGAACTCAATATAAACTTTATAACATAAAAGAAAATTAAACATATTCACCTAATTTAGATAAATTATTTTGAAATAAAATTGGTTTTCAATAAATTTTATTGAATTCTTCGCGTGACTCAAAAAAAAAATAAATGCATTTTAAAAGTGATTGGTTGATATTATAAAGTTAAAACGGGTTACCAGGTCTTATGAAGTAGTCATAGTAAAACATAACAAGAAACATCTCATTTATTACAACATTTTGGATACTGTTCAATAGGTAAAAGGGAATTTGTATATTTGCTACAAATTATAGTGCAACTTAAAATATCTTAGAATATTTATTTTCTTCGAAAATAGTACCTTGATTTTTAAAGGATTTACAATGGTTACAAAGGAATTAATGTTCTATTTTTCAAGAATCGTGGTAACCTTTACCAACCATTCTTTAAGAATATTTCAATGCTGGTTTACAATCCTTAAATGTATATATAAAGTAACTTAAACATTTATAATTAACACATCATTTGTATATCTATTCTAATCATTACAGTTTTTTAATTATTTTTCTATTGTGTAACATTTGTTTAGACCGTTTAAAATGATTGCTAGGGAATTAAATTTGTATATAAAATGAAAATTGAGAATTTTTACTATCGAGTGAATAGTCTTATTTAAGGTACAATAGTTTTAGGAGGATTGCTGAGGGAGAACTATCTTTAAAAAAATCGAATCTATTCAACTATCATTGGATAGAGTAATTTCAAATTACAAGGGTTGCTTAGGAAAGTGTATAGTAACTTATAATAAACATGCGCATTTTTACCTATATGGGGTGATAGGTTAAAACAAGTTTACTCTAGCTGCTAAGTGACTTATGTAAATTACAATAATTTTAAGCATTTTACTATTTATTGGACAATAATATTTAAATTACGAATTGTTTAGAAATATTTCTAAGAAATATAAGGAGTAACCTACAAGAAATGTAACCACATTAACACATCACTGGAAGGATTCTATGAGAAGAAATAGTTCAACAATGGTGCCAAGGAAAGTATGCAGGTAACTCAAAAGTCACTAATCATATTGCCAAACGTTGGATTACATTTGAAAATAAAATAGACTCACAAAGGAAGTAAGTAATTTTGATGTAACTTATAAGATATTAAATTATTTTTATTCATTATTTAATAAATATCTTTCTGAGAAAAAACATTCATATATTATTAGCCAACATTATTAATACAAAGCAATAACGCGCCATCTATATACAACTAATGAAGATATTAAGACCCGAATGTTTAATTTCACAAATGAATCAAACCTCTGTTGTCCTTACTGCGATGAAAAACATATTGGGTGCTTGGCTCATCAGTGGTGAACCCTCCCAGCGGTTTCGACAATTTAATCTACCAGACCATTAATTAGAGCTCTAATACTGTATTTGATAATTCTGCTTTTACAGAACTTCTGTACTTCTGTACTTACGTACTTATGTACTTACTTCTGTATATGCTGTACTAAAGGGTGTAGTCTTAGAAATGGTATTTAGTAAAACTATAGACATAGTACTTAATACTCAGATTTTTTCCCATCGTTGTATGACCCCCTCGGCTTTAAAAAGAATTTCAAATGGAATCTAAAAGCTTATTATGTATATATGTATGAATCACAAGATGAATGATTTAATATATATTCTAAATATCTCCTAAAATTAAATTATGAAAGGTAGATAAATAGGATATCTGATATCAGAATACTCTCCTCTGTATAAATTATTCTGTTATAAGTCAAATGTACACAATAGTTGATAGGAAATTTATAAAGTAATATTCGAGATATTTGATAATTATTCTGAATATTCGATAGAATAAATTCAGATACTAAACATTTACAATATATAAGCTACGGAATATTTACTGTAATCTTGGAAATATTCGAGGATTTGTTCAGATTACTAACATAGATTAATTGATATGAGAAGATATAAGATATTTATGAAGGAATATATTGTGAAATTTGATATTTAGTATAAATTAAACTCAACAATAGAGAGATGTTATTGAGATATTTAGATATTAATTAATCAATGTGAAGATATTCACAGTATAACCTTTGATATATTAACTAATTAATATGTTAATACACAATAAAATCCTAAATAATTGCAATTAGATATTCAAGGAATGAAAGGAAGAAAAAATTGCAAAGAGTTTCTTTATTCTAAATGTTGGCGAGATTTCAGGCGTTAGCCTATCTTCAGGCCGATTTCGCAAAAAAATATATATATATCTATATATACATATATATATTTTTTGCGAAATCGGCCTGAAGATAGGCTAACGCCTGAAAGCTCGCCAACATTTAGAATAAAGAAACTCTTTGCAATTTTTTCTTCCTTTCATTCCTTGAATAATTAATATGTTCATAACTGAATTAAAACTAGTTCTTCAAATAAAAGATACTTCGGCCAGTAAATCTTTTTTATTGCCTCGACAAAAATCTTTTGTTCGCTCCTGACGATGACTGAAGATTTTGTCGAAACGTCGAGACAATAAAACGATTTACTTGCCGAAGTATCTTTTATTTGAAGAACTATGAATTCCGGCCAGGTAGCCTCTATCTTTATGATGAATTAAACCTGTATAATTTTGTTTAGAGAATTTTATATGATATAATTTCTTCTCTTCGCCTCATCTACGACTGTCCGATCTTTGCAGAAGTGAGGCATCGTTTGTTGTTGTTGTCGTTTTCAATGAAGAGCCTTAGATGTCCCCGTGCATCTCTATCACAGCAGTCGCAATGTCCACTATCTTGGGTATGTAAAGCTGGTGCTCTGGATCTATATCAATTTTCTGCAAGGCTGTGGCCATTGCTGGGCATGAGAATATGTGGGTAGGTGTTAATTATACACCAAACAGTAGACATCGTTTGTTCTCTGATTTATATGATCTAACTCTTTTACCTCGGCCACTTTTTCTATGAAAATATAATGATATCTATAGATTAATACATGTGAATTTTTAAATATTTAATTCTAAGATCTAATTTGTTTGTTGTTTTGATTCCTCTTTATTAGGCGCAAATATTTCAATATCGCGCCTGGTTGATCAATAAATACATAAATATCCAATGTATTCTTACACATATATTTGTAGTACAACAACAACAACAACAAAACAGCTTTATTAGGGCATCTTGCCCTGAATATATTTGTAGTAACTCTAGAGACATTTTAAACTCTTAATCAATGTTGAAAAACATCATTTGCGTTAAGAATAAATTATAATATCGTTAAAAGTGATATTATAAAGCTTTCATGATATGTGAACATATTTACCAATTTTAGGTAGATTTACTCAAACACGTTGGTTAAAAACGAATTTATAGAGTATTTTCGAAATTCATGAGCACTCGTATTCACCTTTTCAAAAGTTTATAATAATAAACAATGGTAATTACTTAAAAGGTATGATTTATCTTTCAGATATTTAATCTATTCTCTATAGTATTGTCTTCCAGAAACATACAAAGGTATAGAATCAATTAAAATCTATAATTAATCTATGTTTATGCTTTATTATAAAGTTGTATATATTTGAGGGTATGAAGGTATTGTGATACATTAGCGCGCCATCTGGTATGAAAATTCGAAACTATATAGACGCGTATGATTCTTTTAAAAAGTAAGGGCAGTAGAAAATCGTTTATTTTTTATAAGAATCATAAGCGTCTATAATAGTTTCGAATGAAGGTACTGTGGAAGTATAGTCCAGGTCTTCTGATTTTTTATATATTTGGAAACTTATTATCATATATTACCATTAGAAAACCTAAGTATGCAAATTTCTAAATAATAGAATCATATATACAATTTTAAAATATGAAAATAAATTTTAGCATATTTATATATTTAAATCTTTATTTTCGGCGAGTACAATTGGCTGGAAGTGATACTTCTAGGTCTCCTGTTGAGGAGAATATTGGCCTGAAATCTTGAGAAATAAAAATAGTTAGAAGAGACTTGGCCTTTGACTGCTTAATGATTTTGTTAAATTATAAATTGTGCTATATAAACATGTAGTTCGATTCAAATATTAATATATCAAGATCCTCTACATCAAAATTATACAAACAACACATTTTGCTTTTCATGTGTTAATTAAATCAATTAGTTGGTAGGTAAAATGATTTGAATTAATTTATTATTATATAGCAAATATTGCTTGTTTGCCTTAAGGAATTCTATCAGATGAGAGGAACAAAGTATTCATATAAAACTCTTCAATATACCTAAATATATATTATAAACTATCATTACTTCAGTATACATAATATACATACCAGGGTTTGTATAAATATTCAAATAAATCGCAAATTAAATGAAAACAAAAGTTACTAGACAAATTGATACATCTGTTATTATATGATAAAATATTGAATATATATATAGTTTCATATCGTTGAATATATGAATATTATATCAAATAGGCTTCCTATTTATATATTTTTATATATTTTTAAACAAAATAGGCATTTCCTGATCACCCATATGAATATTTTTGATTTTTTTTATGCTTATCCCTAGTTCACGTGGTACAGGCCAGTATAATCATGGCGGGTAGAAGTAGGCGACTGCTTTTACTGTAAGTGCACCACATGTTCACACATCTGGAAAGCATTTCGACTTTTCACTCACAAATGTGCCGTTTGGTTACTTGCACTCGCTGGTGGGGTTGGACTTTTGCAAGAATTGGGGGCCATTGGAGCATTTTTTTATTCAGAAAAAAAGGTCCAAATGCGGGAATCGAATCCGGGTCGTAGCGATTGAAAACCATAGGTTTAGACCATCCCTCCACCGACCCCCTAGTATTTTTGATGGAAGAGCGTTATTAGGAAATGCTTTTTCTGTTTTATATCAATACCTAACCATTTTGCTATTTTTATATAATAATCTATCTATATGGGAAAAATAATTATAAATAAAAAGGAAACAGGCTAAATCAACCTTTAGTTGATTTCTGTTCTATACTAGATGGCGCTCTGCCATATAAAAAGCTCATGAGTTCTTTGTCAGGATATGCTTTTTAATTTTAATATATTGTAACAAAGTATTTATTATTTTATTAGCAGAGTATTTTTTGTTATGCTTATATTTTGCTATACTCTATACACCACCCTGTTTTGCTTACCTTTTGTTTATCACCCATAGTTTGTTCTTGCCTGAAATAAATTGTTGTGTCACCCCGAAGTTGGCATATTTTTCCCTAATTTTCCACGTGGCAATATTTATATATGTGATTAAATATATTTACATATTGGAATAATTTTAATATATTCTATACATTGTTCCGTGTAAATTCTGCTATATATATATCAAATTTCACATTATATTCCTTCAACTATATTATAAATGTTTAATATATATATTTATATATCAATTTAACTATGTTAAATATCTGTACAAATGCTATAATATTTCGAAGGATAGACAATATATTTTATATAAATAATTGTGAATATGTAGTGTCTCAATTTACCCTCCTATATCTTGGTATACATGATTAAATATCCCCAATAGTACCATATAGAATTTCTGTCAGGAACTGTGTATATTTGATGTATAACAGATTAATTCATCCAAAGTTGAGTATTCATGATAAAATTGTGGAAAACGTTTGAAAAATACAAAAATATTTTCTCACAAAGAGTTTATTTTTATTGCTGCTATGCAATGCTAGCTTTCAAGTGATAATCGCTCTTTAACCGGCTTAATAAAAAACATCGAGATATATATCATTACAAAATATATTTACAAATATATACGCGCGCATCGTGAATATTTACAACTGAATATTTAAAATTGAAATAAAATTTTATTTTTTTAAATTTCACAGCTAAGTTAAATGTTATGGAATATTTCTATTTACGTTTTACGTTTTTAGGGAAACCAGTTAAAGTAGATAGAAACATATTCATCCCCCCATATTCATAAGGTAATGATAAAATAGCACGAATTCTTCGCAGACAAGTAATCGAAAATATTTCAGTAAACATTGATGCATAAGTCAAATTCTGAGAAAACCTGTAACTGATTCTAAGAAACAGTTTGAACCCAACATTTAGCCTTTTTTTATCTGGGGTGATCAAAAAAGTGATCAAATATTTTGTGATTCACATCAAAAACCTTTAGAATTCATTTAAAATACTTCTTAACTCAAAGAAAGCTATAGAATAATAGCCCTGAAGATATAGTTTAAAATTTAAAATGTTTTCACTCAAATGCATCCAACGGATGATGACTAAATATAATTGGAAATATTTTAGGACACACTTAAAAAATTCCATGGTCAATCAGAAACACCTATTTGTTCCTGCGAAGAAATGAACAAATTGTTTATCACCTTATCTACGACTGTCCGAACTATACAGTAATGAGACATCGATTTCTTTCTAAATCTAAATGATTTAACTCTCTTACATTAGCTACTTTGTCTATATAAATTATATGAACTGTCGATTAAGAAATTTAAATTTGTGAATCCAATTACTCAAATAATACGTACAGAAAGAAAATTAGTCCAACACGGTTCAAATTGTGTATTGAAACTAATAATAATAAGAATATTTCACAGGTAGTGGAGCTGCTGAGATCAGGCATCTGCTCTTCAACAACTTAATTAACTCGCCTTTTCCTAGATCTTTTCTCTGAATTTGTAACAGTTTAGAAAAATGACTTGCTTATTATACGAATTACCAAAATTAATAATACAATATAATGTTGCTTATAATTGTAGAACGACGTTAGGCAGGGTTTACCGCAAATGTTTCTTTTGAACGAAAAATCGTAATTTATTTTGAGGAGACATAACGACTATTTATATCCTTAGGGATGAAGTATGAAAGGGTGAATTGTGAAGAGTAATGATGAACGGAAAATAAAAGTGTCCAGGGATTGCTTTCTGTTCGTCATTACTTTTCACAATTCACCCTTTCATACTTCATCCCTAAGTATAGGAAATAATCGTTATTTCTCCTTAAAATAAATTACCAATTTTCGTTCAAAAGAAACATTTGCGGTAAAACTTGTCGAAACGTTTTTTCTACATTTTAACAAAATCTTTAAAATATCAGGATGTATTTCTTGTGCCTGTCGTCTAAAACGAACAAAAAGGCTTCCCGTCGTCAATCATGTTTAGCAAAAAGGACTTACAAAATGTTTTAAGTATAGCTTCACTTTCTCATACAATAAATCTAATTCTTCACATCTGTTTTTTCGACATTTAATATCTAAAAAAAACATTTATGGAACAATGTTAGCTGTCTGAAACATGGCCGAATGTATATAGCGGTTTATATTTACCAAATAAAGATTTAAGCTATGATACGACAGAGAAGTTATCACGATTCTTGTTTAAAAGACATGAAACTAAGTCAAACAAAATCAAATTCGAACAGGTCATGGTATATTTACCTAGCAACTACATTAATGGAGTTTCAAGAATTCTCCAAAATGTAATTATTGGCAAACACAATGTTTCATATCATTGGGGTACTTATATTCTGCAACACTCATTCATTCCTCCATATTGTTGTACAATGCAATGTGGCAATTGTCACTTACCATTCTTTCAATTAACATTGTATTTTGTTTATTGATACCCTATATCCTTAAATATTGTTTGGATTTATATATATATCATCTCTCTTTTCCAATCCTCTTGCGGAGATGCTATAGAGGACGGCATTGGAGAACTAACGGACCTATCTAGGATATCTGATGATAGGATCTTATCAGCAAGATAAAATGGGGAAAAATAAGGACAACAAGTAGAAACATACTGGTTAAGGTATTTTCACATCCACAATGTACTCAATCAAGGTGTAACAAAGAGGCTAAAACCCTGGTACCAAATGGGTGGAATTGTATCAGAAAATCAGGTAGTGAAGAAAGTTACTTCTCTTAAGTTACTTCTTAGGTGCCGTAACATACAATATATCTTTAATAGCTCTGAATTTTTAATTCCATTTTATTTCAATAAATATAATACTCTGAATAATGTGTCCTTTGATATTGCTACTTATAGTGTAAACAAATTTTGAACTAACGTGTTAGCAAAAATTGAATCTAATTTTAGCTGCCAAATTACTTGTTGATGCGATATAGAGACACACATTTTGTAAATATAGTCAAAGTCAATTTTAAGTAACTTGAAAATATTGAGATATGGAAGATAAGGTATAATTAAATTGTCTTATATTTTTATATTCATTGATTTCAAATATTTAAAACGAGAGAATTAAATTGACAGAGTTTTATTTGAATGTTTATAAAATAAATCGTCACAGAGAGTTCTATTCCCAAAGATAGCCTTTAATAACGTAGTACAAAATTGAGAGAGAGACTTACCTTTAGGGTCGCCTTTTACAGCTAAGAATGCTTCCATGATCTCATCAAGCCAGCTCAGAATACAAAAAAAGACAAACATTGTCTAGAAAGCAGCTTATCTCGTTTTCTACAATGTAAAAATAAGGTAGGTTTTCTTTAAAATGACTTGATGGAATATTCCGTAATTATTTTTATTCACAAAATTGATCAAATAATTTCTTATATTGCAGTTTTATAGCGGTATATCAAATAATGCAATAATATAACAATATTATATATTAGCGCGCCATATCTGTTATGAGAATTCGGAACTAATATAGAAGCGTGATTCTTTTTAAAAAATAACACATTTCTACTGCCCTTATGCAATGAAAATCGTTTTTATTCATTAAAATATAATTACAGTGAGAGGAGTAGATAATTGTTTAATTTTAAAAAGAATCATACGCATCTATAATAGTTTCGAATTGATATAAAAACATCAATTATACAAAATCTTTAACACTATGAAATTTACATATTCCACACATTTTTAGAATCTAGCCATGGGTATAATAAAACCACATTCACCCTAAAGAACAAATGATAAAATAACCTTCCAGTCAATAGAACTCTAAACAAAATCTTCATCGTATTTGCATATAAATAGTCAACTTTGATTTTTGTCTCTTTCTTAGATTCGATATTAACTTTGAAAAATTCTGAGTATTCAAATTAACTTAAAGATGTTAACTTGTAGTAAAATAACGATAGCAAGCGAAAATAATATATTATAAGTAAATTTGGAAATAATATTTAAACCTTGATAGGGATTATAGGATAATACCATTAAATAAACTCTAATTCTTTGGCCAAAATACAAACCTATTCGAATCTCATATCGCTCTTCTGTCTTTTGATACCACCTATTCAAAAATTATGTGTCCCATAACTTCATTGAAATCGAGGACATTTTTAATTTTAATAGAATATTCAATTTGACTTCTATTTTTAAGCATATACCTTGTGTAATATATGATTATTTTACCCTCAGCGATACAATTTTTCAGTTGAAAATTTTGGATTATAGATGGTTCTTTCTCTTATCTCCTGACATTTCTATAAAAAGAAAATGTCCTAATACAGTATTACTACCTTCATTTATTTCACAAATAATTGTCTCTACATATATTCGCCCTTTTAGTTTTTTTTGTGGGGTTTCTCAAACGTCATATTAGATCAATTTAAGTAACACAGGTTTTACCTTTTTATTTATAACTATCTATATATATATAACCATATATTCCACATACAATAATTTTGAATATATTAACATAAATGGATATTTAGATAATTTGTAAAGAAAATATCATGTCTGTGCTTAGGAAAAGTGTGCTTAAAAGATTATAAGGAAAATTTGAGGATAATAATGAATATAAATAAATAATACGACATTTGAACATTATCCCGCATGTGTTTCTTTCAAACTAAAAATCGAAATTTATTTTAAAGGAGAAATAACGATTATTTCTAACCTTAGGGATGAAGTATGAAAGGTTCGATTCCCATCCCTGGACACTTTTATTTTTACGTTTATCATTACTCTTTACAATTCATCCTTTCATACTTCATCCCTAAGGTTAGAAATAATCGTTATTTCTCCTTAAAATAAATTTTGATTTTTCGTTTAAAAGAAACACATGCGGGATAATTTTCAAATATTATTTTACAATCATAAGCAGCATTATATTGTATTATAAATAAATAATGCACTTAGTATGGAACTTGATAGAAGCAAATAGATTCTATAACAAAAGAATCAATGCACTAAGAATTCGTTGTCTTATTGGCACTAAATATTGGTTATTGGTGAAGAACAAGTAAGGGAGGGAAGGTATCGAAATACCAGAACATTTAATTGTTTCATTTCAGAGTTTGTTCATTACAAATTGAGAAATTCAATATGTTGTTGGATTCCTACTAGCCTGGATGTAGGTTGACCTTCTGCGTGATATGGACTGATTATTATTACGGATGGTGTTCCTCGAGGTTTCTCTTGCCAAATTGTCTCCAACTGTCGGGATGAATAGTTAACACTCCGGAATGGTTGAAATCGCCTTCCTATCACCTTTCAGATAAACTCTATAGATGAAAGATTGAACGATCTAGCTGACGGCTATGGAAGAGTTAAGGAAGATTGGAAAAACATAGTAACACGTGCCGTGTGTGCCCGGGCATTATCTTGTTCAAAATAAATCCGGGCTGATGTTAAACGAACGGCAACAAACCAGGCTTTAAAAAGTCATCTGTTGCCCTGTTATCAAATAAAATGACAACCCAATCCATAATGCCCTGTTGTGGATCCGTGTTGTGTTCGAAAATAAGGTCAGGATTAACACGCTGCTCAGAAGGTCTCCAGACACGTTTTCTACGGTCGTCAGCACACAGTAAGAAAAGGGACTCGTCACTGAAGACTAGAGACCGCGGTAGTCGGACTTTTCGATGAACGTGTGTGTAGGATAGGCCTCATAACAGTCGGCGAGCTATTAGATTATGCTGTTTCAAGCGTCTGTTGATGGTCGACTTGGACAATTGTATGCCGGGCACACGTTTGATGGTAGATAACGTCATATCCGGTGCAGCGACAGGTGTTAACAAAATCGCTCTGTCCTCTCGTTCTGTTGTGTCCTTTGGTCGACCGCTGCCGTCAAGACGTCGCATTCTTCCGTTGTTGGCCCACTTTTGCCAACATCGTCAATAGCTTCATCATTTCTATACAGCTATCACGCGATTAGTCGATTCAAGGAAACATTATCTTTCAATCCAATGGAACCTCTTTCAAACTCTATACAAATATTTCGTCGAGGCATTGATCCAGTAGAAATATGCTTACGAAAAAAGTTTCAAACGTAAATTTTGAAAATCAGCTTGTTCCCCGCCGAATATTAGATCTTGAATACTCTTGATGTATGCGCAGATAAGATAGGCTGAAATTATTGCTTTGCTCAAGTCGGTCACCAAATTTCAATCATTTGCATGTTTGGTCGAAACGTCTTTGTATACATATTTTTATATGGATGGAAATTTTTCCGGGAGGATTTTGATCTAAAGAGAAAAGGTTTGCCTCTCCTGTCAAAATATTTTCATATAAATCAGAGAACTCTTTCTTAATGCAACGATTTACTTTGTTATAAAGTGTATAAAGGTTTAGATATTGTTATTTTTTGATACCACGAAGATCTAATTACAGTTCCAATATCAAGCAATTATTCGTAAATATTTTACTATTGCTTCTCTTGTATATAAATTGTTTTGAAAATAGAGCAATCCATAAATAAATCTTTAATTAAAAAGGCATATATTGGACAAAATATCATTTATTTTACCAATATTTCAGTTAGCTGAACGCCAGGTGATAAAGGTTAGCGTTCAGCCAACTGAAATATTGGTAAAATAAATGATATTTTGATCCAATATATGTATTTTAATTAAATAAATTGTTTCAGTTTAATTTTTGAGAATAATGAAAAGATTCATTACATATTATATATTTTTGATATTATCACATTTAAAAAATATGATTGCAATATTCCGATATAGTTGAGAAAATAAACCTAGATATTACCAAAAATTATATGTTTTAATGAGTTACAAATACGATGAAGCAATTTCATGTGAATGTTTTATTAAATTATGATAATAAAATAGGCTAAGGTGAAAAATATGTTTTCAATTTAGCGCCATCTGAGTTGAATACACTAATAATAACATTTTCTCCATTAATAGAAGACTTCCTATAAAAAAACTATCCTTTTAAAATATCTTCACATGCACCTCCTCCTTCTTCATATACAATTTAAATAAACAAAACGTTGGCTAAAAAGATTTGAATTCAGACGAGGTAAGAGTTAAAATCTCAAAACGCGTAATATTGGTTATAGAAATAGTGCGAAACATATTGTTCCTTTTTCCAAATATTCATTTAAATCTCTCAAACATGGGATCAAGCGTTTTCGTGGTGTAGATGTTACCCAATTTGAAGCATTTTAGAACTTTATCGTAGAATAAATAGACGAAAAAAGCAATCTGACTCGTCACAAAATACTGTCAATGCACTATTAGATTATTCAGTAGTTATAGAAAGAAATATTAGAGAGGCTGTTTTCAGAGTAAATAAAAAATAAAATACTTCTAGTCGTAGTTTGGTAACCCTGTAAAGAATAGAATGACATTATTGTTATTTTTATTCGTATTTTCCCGAATACTTAATAAACATAAACCCTAAATTCACATAGTAAATATGTCTCTTGCTTTTTGCCCTAAATATCCCAACAGGAAATTGCCATTAGTTTATAACCATAAAGTCTTAATTTTATTTGGTGTAGGGATTTGAGGTTTTTAAAGTGATCTTAGCTGTTTAATATTAGAATCGTAGTTCCATTTTAAATTCTAAATTTTAAATATTATAAATTTAGATAAGTTTGATCATGTTTCGATAACAAACTCTGAGGCAGTAGACAAACCTCAATACTTTCATTTGCTTTTGTTTATATGTTGACATACTTGGCACTTTTTAAAAAAGATTTCATATGTAAAAATCAACATGCAAAAGTGGATATTCTCTGCAATATGGAAATGTTTCGCCTGCTTTATTGGTTATCACTTTATTAACGCATAGAAGTTGAACGCGGCCCTACAAAATTTGTCTTATAAGCACGGCCCCTCTTTAATATTTAAGCACAATGACTGTGAAAAAATATATTCATCGAATGGTTACTACATAAATTACTATAGACAGGTTTATGCAAACCGACGTATAAATTCAAGGTTGCATACTAATTTTCACGAATCTATCTATTTTCTGTAGGCATCCTATATATTTGGGCCGTGGTCTCGTCTAATATAGAGGGTGTTTCCTTTATTGCTTCAATAAAAATAATCCACGAATGTTGGTTAAATTTATTGTTTACTATATGTAAGCCTTGAAGTTTTAGCAACATCCCTGCATCGATGTTTCCAGAAAATAAGGCTTCGTCTTGGAATATTTTGATCATGTAGCGTCCTCGGTTTTCTATATCTATGGAGCAGTTTTCATAAAGTCAAAAACACATAAGAGCCTAGTCTTTCTATTTGATAGGGAAGTGTTTAAAAGAGATGTACGAAATTCCAGTTTCATACCTCATTCGTTCGACGTGTCACGTGTTGAATGTAAAGTATGATTCGTGTATGAAACCAAATTGATCCTGAGTAACTGGGATAGAAATTTCGTATCTCATTGTCGAATAATGGGTCTAAGGTTTTGATATTTTCGCTTATTTATCTTGACATTTGGGTACACCTTCTTTATAGAAAGCTTTCCATTGCAGCAGAAACCTGCAACGAACATGGAGCCCTTTGAGAAACTTTCCTTTCATTGCTTTACCCAGTTTTGAAATTTATTTGAGAGTTAGCGTAGTAAATAGCACGGTATTGGGTGCTACCATTGAGGTAAACCATGCCTCATCCATTGTAACAATATTCTTCCATATTTCAACTGCCAGGTACTTTACATAAAGGGCCTTTCTGCAGATATTGCGTTCCTTGACATGGTGGGGCTTGAGAACATGGAATTTAGCCTTCTACGTATTTTTAAGGCGATTCATTTTCTTATAATATGGTTAACAAAAGAAAGTGGTATGTTGGTTATTGTGGATATTTTCCTTTGAGAAGGTGGATTCTCTCTGACAACTATTTAATTTATCAAATATTTAGTTGAAGTTAATGGTTAATGGTAAAACAGTGTAACCTTTTCGATTATTCTATAGATATCAAAATTTTATTTGCAACTTTATTATTTGACTGCCTCTACACTAAGTAATAGCACACACAATATATTTTATTTTATAATTTTAAAAATTCAGGTTAATAAGTATTTCTCTTCGGAAAATCTGAAAACGTGACCTTCAAAAAAATAAACTTATAAATATAGGTATTTCGGATATTTAAAAATTATTTTTGATGATATATAAACAATGCTTGTTCTTCAGAATAAATAAAGCACCGCACGAATACTGCGCTTCTTTCGCGAACTACAGCGTTGAAAAATCGTTATTTAAAAAATGGAACACCCTCTGTATATTACACGATTTATATGTAAGTACTTATGTTTTATTCCTGCTTTAATTGGCTCTTATAACTATAACTTCATTTTAACTATTAATTATTACTGTATTCACAACACACTCTCAACCAATAAACGTTCAGTGTTTCTTTAACTCAGCAGTTGTCTTGAATAACAAGATCCAAGTAGATATACGACGCAATTTAACACAAAGAATCATTTTTACTTGTCGACGCTTAAATAAAATACTTTATATTTTATCATTCTCTTTGAACGTTATAAAATCATATTAATACCTGATTTGTATTCATGAAGTATTTTGCTATCAGCATTTTCAATCTTAATATTATAGAAAACTGACGTTTAAAATCTGTAAGGATAAGTTTTAGCGACATAAATATGTTTTATTATATTGCATAGACATATTTTAAGGTTTGATTGCTTTTTAAATATTTCATTGCATGTGTGACTGTGGGCTTTAAAACGCTCTCTAATTTTCCAGACGATGTTCCAACAATAGTTCTCTTCAATTTATTTTGCTGTAGGTCAACTTCAAGTGACGACTATGAAATTATTTTCATTCTTCCATAACAAATCCTCTAAGATACATGAAGAAATCATGGAGTGAGTAAACAAATATCTTTAAATGAATAATATTATAAATATAAAGCGATAACATGTGCCATCTACAAGTATACTTGTATATATAAGATATGGAATAGCTAATACACGAATGTTTACACTCAAATATAAAACAAAATTCCATTGTCCTTACTAGGTTTATCACTGATGATCTATGCCCTCCCAATTTTTTTAAACGCATTAAGGACATTAAGAATTTATTCTATATTTGACTGTATATATTCATACTTTAATGCTTCCAATTAATATTATAAATATATTAGAAATAAATATTAGGTTTTATGTATTGGCATAATAGCTACTACATATATATATTTAATTAAAAAAACATATATTGAATCGTAATATCATTTATTTTACCAATATTTCAGTTGGTTGAACGCCAACCTTTATCAAGATATTATAACATATTAATGTGTGTCAAAAATAAACTCAGCCCTACATAACGTCAATAGAATTAGTTTTAGAAGTATATATATATATAATATATATAGACAAGAAAATAATTATAATAAAAGTATTGTTAAATTAGTGATGATTACATTAATGTCTTGAAAATAAATATCCACTTTCTCCAAAGAGTATATTACGGTTTGCTATTAAGACAGTTTTTCTGAGTCTTAATTGTGTCTTGCAGTATTAGCTTGGTGCAATTATTCCACGACCGCTGGGAAATATCTGGGGTCTTGACTTATATCCTCTGTCACCCAACACCTTGATGTGTCAGGTGGGGTTCTTTTTTACCTGTCTCTTCCATTGGCTTCTCACTCGCCCTCTCTAAACACACCAATATTGCCTTCATACTTCTTTGTCTTCTTCTTTTTTTATATATCTATTTACTATATGTTCTGTATATTATACAAATTTTTAATTCTTAAGTTTATAATAATAATAAAAAAAATTAAAATAATAAAGTTTATAATAATAGGGGGGGGGGGTGAATAATTATTCAATATTGATATTATAAATAGACATTCATTCTTTTATATTATATAACTTCAGGTTAACTCAGTATTCAAAATAAAAAATATATTAATGTTTTTTCAAATAAAAAGGCATATATTTAACAAATATCATTTATTTTACCTTACTTTTATTTTACTTTTAGGTGAAATAAATGATATTTTGATCCAATATATGCCTTTTTATTTAAATATTTATTTATGTATTGCTCTATTTTCAAAACAATATTAATATTTGGAAGATTTTATTTAAGAAATAATTTTAACTTGATTCAAATATCCTGGATATAAATTACAATAATACAATAGATTTCTGGAGATGAGTTTCCTTTCTTTTTCGTTAATGTAATTTCAAGCTTTCGGGAATCTCTGCTACTATAAAGGAGTACATGAACGAATTATAATAACATAACGAATAATAACACTAACTACTCAGCTGTTTTATATATTATTCTAAACTTGTCTTTCCGACATAATATATTATCTCTTTGAGTGAAGATAATATCGAATTGACTGAAAATCATGCTTATTATGAATTCATTATCGAGTACATTCAAAAAATGAATATTATGCTTCAAAATATATTTTAATAATATATATTAGATAAAAGATCATATATTGGATTGAATAAAATATTTATTTGCCAATATCTCGGTTGGCTGAACGCCAATCTTTTTCGAGACATTTCATTTTTGTATACACTCTCCTCTTTACCCCCATAACACATAAGTGTATGCAAAAATATAATGCCTCGATAAAGGTTGACGTTCAGCCAACCGAAATATTGGCAAATAAATATTTTATTCAATCCAATATTTGCCTTTTCATCATCTAATGATTTAAGTATGGCTAACTATACTTTCAGAAATATATATTACTAGCAGATGTGTACCCGGCTTCGCCCGGGTTTTATCCGAGTGAAAGTTTGCCTAACGAATATTATTGATAATAATATTCCGGAACACACAGAATATTATGATAATAATGATAATAATATTCGTTGCATTATATATTTATATAATATATAAAATATATTTTTCGAGCAAACATATCCACTCTCTCTACTCAATATATTTTTAAAAAGATATATATAAAAAAATATATCTAGAGATATACTACACGATCTTAGCCAAAAGGCCGAGAAACGATATTTTATATATTGAGATGACCTGGCTTCGTGTGTGTCTTCTGCTCGAGTGAATGTTTCGCAGGTAGAATTTTGTTCCTGCCTACTGAAAATTATTATCTGGCTTCGCCCGTGGTCTGTTTTAGTGAATATTCTCCTAAATAATTTTGTTTATGTCAATCAAGCATGATACAGCAATATTGTCATCATCATTTCTGACTAAAAAGATATTGTTGCTCAGTACCTGGTTATTTATAAATTTTCTTGGTTAAAGCGCAACAAAAACTCTTTCAGATTTAACTCTCTGTCCTGTTCAAATTTCAGCGAGTTTAGTTACATATTGAGGGCGTGCATAGCCGACAAACATATATATATATATGTTCCCGGCTTCGCCGGTTTTATCCTAGTAAAGGTTTGCCTAACGAACATTTGTTAAAACGATTCTAGCAAACATCCAATCTCTATATTGAATCTAAACTTGTCTGTACTATCGATAATTTTATTTTTTTTCCAGGTCCCTTTAAAAATACTCGATAAGTTGAATGAAATCAATATTAATTGGTCCACTCAGTAATTTGAAGTTGAAGGAATAGTATCTTGCCACAAACGAACATTTGTAAATAACTGTATTCAGCGAATGTACCCGGCTTCGCCCGGTTTTTACCTGAGTAAAAGTTTGCCTAACGAACATTTGCTAAAACGATTCTAGAAAACATCCAATCCACCTATATATAGATTTATAAACGTATATAAATATTGTTATATGCGTTTGAATATATTTTTGAAACATAATTTTTTAAAAAACATTTATTAATTTTCAAATAAGATATTGTCGCGCGTTTGTGGATTTTATAATTAATTAATACTTTTTTTTTCAATGAATTATGTATATTAATTTAAAAATTCATTTTTGTTATCATCATCACATACAATGTAATTTTTTATATAAACAAACGATAAAAACAACAACAATTGAATTTGCATCTTCGTTATTATAAAACAACAACAAATTAAATAACAATGTAAAAATATATTTTAACATTACAACATTCTATCATTTAACACAAAAACGTTACAATATTTTCTTTAAATATATAATAATATTGAAATGCCAAGTTTTTTACAACGCGTCTTTGGAATATTATATTACCATATTTCTAATTAAATTTATTATACTTGGAACGCATTTTAGCATTTTTACAATTTATAAATGTAATTTCACCAGATACCGCGAGAGGCGCTGTTTGCGAGTGAAAGTAGAAAATTTGCAAATAAAATTGCAAATAATATTTATTTCAAATCGAATTCAAACCAGAAATCTTCCCAGTAGTATAGTAAATAACTTCCTAAAGTTTCACGGCGATTGGATAATCTTACCTTTTAAAAACATTCATCGTGTGAACAAACTAACATTCAACGTGTAAACAAACCACGTGTTAATTATTAACCAATCAAATTCATTTATCGTCGCGACCAGTGCTGCGCTCAAGCGGTAAAAGGCTGGAACTATCGCTTGTTGGTTTTTTATTTTTTAAAAAAAGCACATTAACATTTTTAGATTTTTGAATAGCCTATATGTTAAACGAAATCTTCAGCTACCTACATGCGAAATTTCATAATGATTGATTCAGTAGATTTTGCGCTATGCGATAACAAACATCGATTTTGAATTTTATTTTTATAGATATAAGGATTATTTATATATTTCAACAAATAAAAATACATAGATAGAAAGAACGGAGTATTCAAACGTGCTTTATATAATACATTTCATATATTTATTTCATTGAAATTATAAACAGAGAAGAATATTAAAAATTAAAATACATTTTATAAATTTTCTTTACTATTTCAAAAATATCAATGATATATTTCAGCCCTAATGCAATCGTTGCACTTTCAATTTGATCAAATGTTTACTTTGATAGAGTCGGTCTATTGATTTGACCCCTGGATTATTTTAGAAACAAATTGTGGAAACTTTCGTCCTTTCGATTACACTGACAGAATACTGAATATCTTCCGAAAGCATTCTTTAATGAATTAAAATCTATATTTAATTATAAATAAGTATCAAATTTACAGTCCAAAACGCGTTTGTGGTTGATTTTTTTATTTATCAAGAAATTGTGTTGGCCAAATATCACGGAACAAGTTAAATGAGGGTTTAGTTTATTTTTGTTCTACTAGATGGCGCTTTTCTATCTAGAAATGCTGATGTGAGGCCTGATCATGATGTGCCTTTTTTAAAATATATATTAATGAAAAAGGCATATACCGGTCTTACAACTAAAAGTGGAGGAATTCGTTGGAAGGATGGTCTAAACCGTTGGTTTTGACTGCTACGACCCGGGTTCGAATCTCGCATTGGGTACTTTTTCTGATTAAAAAAAAAAGCTCAAATTGCCCTCGATTCTTTCAAAAGTCCAACCCCACCGGCGAGTGCATGTAAATAAACGGGGATCTGGCACATTTGTAAGTGCAAAGTCTAACTGCTTTTCACATGTGTATACATGTGGTGCACTCACAGTAGAAACATTCGCTTACTACTACCCACCATCATCACCATTGCCTGTACCACGTGTACTAGGGATAAGAAAAAAAGAAACCCTTAAAAACCTCATTGACCAAACTAGTTACCAGATTGATTCAAATTTACAACACAATATGTCAAACTTCATCACCAATTCTTCATCACAACTAAAGGTTTCTGATGGTTTGCACCATCTGTCAAATTGATAGCGCAAGCCATCAGTTACTTTTATTTGAACGATCAGCAAATGCCTTTTTCTTAAAATTTGCAAAAATAAAAATACAAATTTTAAATTCATAAAAAGTAACTTCGACGATTTTTTAAAATGGTATTTATTACAATAAAACCCCATTTAAACGACACACAAATAAGGTATTTAATCTTAAACATTTAAAAATAAAGTTGTAGAAAAAGGATTAAACAAATTAAATTGATAGTTCTTCAAATAAAAGACACTTCGGCTAGTATAAATATTTTTATTATCTCGACGTTTCGACAAAAATCTTCTGTCCTCGTCAGGAGCAAACAGACTTTGAAATATTTGGCAAGGCGTTAACAATTATATAAATAATAAAAATTAAATATTAAAGAATCATTATAACGTCTTGCCAAATGTTTTAATTTTCGTTTTCTCCTGACGAGGACAAAATATTTTTGTCGAAACGTCGAGACAATAAAAAAAAAAAAATAACTGGTCAAATTATCTACAGTTTGAAGTACTATGAATGCTGGCCAGGCAGCCTCTATCTTTACGAAAATTATATTGAAAATAAGCTCTGTGTTGTTGATGTGTTTTTGTTTCTCACTTTTGTATTACCTATAATGATAACATATATTGGGATATTGTAACTATTACATATATATGTACATATTATTGTAACTATTGTTCCTATATATACCCTCTTCTACTTGGAGAAGTTGTATAAGACCAAAGGGTCATAACAGGGACTTTTGTTGTTGTTAATACGGCTATTCTTGCATGTACCCTACATTTCTGTGCTTGGAGAATCCGTGTAAGACTGAATTGTCTTAATAAAGCTTTTTGTTGTTGTTGTTGTATATTGGGGTTTCTTTGATAACATTTTAATCATTTTGATTCTTAATTTTAAAATAAAATGAGCGAAGATGGAATGAAGTAAGTTATTTCTTATATTTAGAATCATCTGCAATTTAATTTTAGATTTTTAAATATCATTACAAAAATAATATATTTATGAAATTATGAATCTGAACACTCTCTCCCCTTGTGATATGAATAAACGAAAAGATTGTTAAAAAAATAACTAATTAAAGAAAAAAATAAAAAATTGAAATAACTGTGTGAAATAAATGTATTTATTTATAATATTATTTTTCATATATTGCAAATTTTAATTTTATATATACAGTTAAAGCTGTCTATAGCGCCCCCTCTGAATAGCGCCTCCCTCTCTATAGCGCCCGATTTTGAATACGTAGTACGATGCGATTTACATTAAAAATTACCTGTCTATTGAATCCCTCTCTTTATAGCACCCTATTTTGGTGAGTTCCAAGAGGAGGCGCTATAGACAGGTTTAACTGTATTTATTTTTATAAAACAGATAATAATTATTAAATATTATGTACTAAAAAATCATTTGTATTTTGATACACTGAATACACAACCTCCTTTAAACTTTGATGTGATAAATAAAGTGATATTCTAGGTGTTAGGTAAATATAGCTGTCTTATTATTGACTGGTCTAACCTTGTAGGATGGTTGTGACACGCTCGGGAAAGGTGCAAGACGCGTCTGAGGAGAGATTCAAGCCTGAGGAATCTTCCAAACCACATTTTGAGATGAACATGCTGTTTACTAAATTTCTAAAACAATATTGTATTAAGCCTGAATTCCGATATACATTTATTGTATTCAATGTTTAGAAAAGATATTCCATCATGGAGTAAAATGATGATACATCTACTATCTTCGAGATTTGAAGCCAAATTCAAAGATTTTCTAAATGATATTGAGGTAAAGGGCTATAGTATCATACTTAATTCTTTAGATAATAAAAAGGCATATATTGTTTTGAATAAAATATAAAATTGCCAATATTTCGGTTGGGTAAATGCTGGAATATTGGCAAATAAATATTTTATTCAATCCGAATATATGCCCTTTTTATTATCTATAGATTTAAATATGGATTTATCTATATTTAAAAAACGATAGTAAACTCAATTTAAAAAAATAGAATACAATTAAATTAAGTCCTCTTTATTTTAAAGTTAGATATCTGTTTCAAATCGTTGAGAGAAAGATATATTGAGATTGAAGAAACTTTCTCACAATGTTCATATAAAGTTATATAAGGTTAAATATAAAATAAATTTAAATAAGATTAATAAGGATAAATATAGAGCTTTTTAAACTATATATCAAATAATAAATTCTAAAGATACGTTTATTTTACAAGGTTTTCCCAAAAGTTCGTAAACACTTGCAAAAAATGGATATACCAATATCATTCGCCGTTATGTATAATGTCTTTATATCATATATAAAGTAATTGTATTATATATTATTATGTATTCGCCGTGATAATATCATTCGCCAAGTATTAAGAAAAAAACAACATTTTAAGAAAAACACGAACTTTTGCGACAACCTTATATATTGAAATAGTTGGCATGATAAATATATAATATTTTATATTAATACTTAACACACATATATATTTATTTTAATACTGATAACATTAAGGGAATATTTAGTTGCAATATATAAAATAATAATTGACCTAATGGTTTAATTTTGTAAGTTCTTTGCTGAACTAGGATACTTTAGCAACTAGATATAATGATATATAGCTCAATTTAGACCTAAACATGGCTTTGAATATGCACAAATAACTTCGATAGACACAAAAGGCCGTTCTTAAATTCAATTAACCCTATTAAGTTTTTAATTTACTCAACATCTTTAGAAGAAATAAAGCTGAGTTAT
The DNA here is from genome assembly GCA_030710605.1 of Cordylochernes scorpioides. Taxonomy (NCBI): domain Eukaryota; kingdom Metazoa; phylum Arthropoda; class Arachnida; order Pseudoscorpiones; family Chernetidae; genus Cordylochernes; species Cordylochernes scorpioides. The sequence goes on from CP092884.1 coordinate 13,141,228, forward strand.
GTAAAAAACTTTAAATAAGATTTTAAATAACCTCAATTATATATATTATAAATATTATGTTAAAAAGATGGTGCATTCGTGAGAATAGAAAGGTAGAAAATAATTATATACTCTAAATCAGTTTTGTTTTAAATTACTTGAAAAAATTACAGATGAAAAAATTTGCTTGTTATATATAATTAATAAAATTAATCTATATTAGTAAATTTAAAAAATAAGTGAGTGTTAACTATACAATGGATGTGAAAATAAATAATTATTAAAATATTTGAATGTTTTGATTATATATATATATTATATATTAAAAATAAAGAAGGCATCTCCTGACGAGCACATGTGCTTTTTAGATGGCAGAGCGCCATCTAGTGGAGCAAAAATAAACTAAGCGCTCTGCCATCTAAAAAGCACATGTGCTCGTGGTCAGGAGATGCCTTCTTTGTTTTTAATATCAACACCTGACCCACTTATAATATATATATATATATATATATTAAAAACAAGGAAGGCATATCTTGACCAGGAGAACATGAGCTTTATAGATTCCAGAGCGCCATCTAGTAGAACAGAAATATAAAATAAAAGGATTTAAAGCGCGAATGTTTCTTTTATAATAATAAAAACTTATACTGTCCTTACTGCGATGAAAAAAATATATTGGGAGGGCTTGGCTCATCAGTGGTGAACCTCCCCAGCGGTTTCGCCAATTTAATCCACCAGACCGCTTCTCAGAGCTCTAATACTGTATTGGATCATTCTGCTTTTATATGCTACACTGAAGGATGGAATCTTAGAAATGGTTTTCAAGTAAACTATGGACATAAACTTATAGGACAGTAGAATTATATTTAAATATAGAAATAGTTTATTCAGCCTGCTCCCTGATATTTGGCTACCCATTTTCTTGATAAATCAAGAAAAGTCATCTTGGAAAGCGTTTCGGTCTGTTGGCCTTCGTAAGCTAGGAGCAGGCTGTAGTACTGCCACTAAAATTATTTTGGTTCCAGAGGCTTCTTGAGAAACCAATAAATGGGTATTTAAGGCTAAACTTGCGTAAATATGCTTAACACGTGGAAATATAATATTAAAAAATATATTTTCTCGAACGCTTTTTTGAGATAGAATATTTCAAATATATATATATATATATGTTATATAAATATATTATTTTATTCTAAATTATAATTTCATAGATACAAATATTTTGTTAAATCGACCGCCAGAGGTCACGCTTTGCATATAAAAACTCGTTGTTGTTTTATCCCAATGGCCGGCTCAAAACTTTTGTACATTATGTAAATAATCTTTTGTTTTCCTTATTCTACTCGCCTTAAGACAGGCATTACTTTTATCAAATTATGTTCTTTTATATATTCCTTTATCACAATTAAAGCAATTACTGATCAAAACCATATTATTATTTTAATTTCAAGATTATTCAACCACGACTGCACCGCCATAGATTAATCCTCAAGATAACCAAAATTAAGATAATCTCAACAATTCTAAATACAAGCAGAATATCTTTTTTTTTTCTTTATATAAGATATATATATTTGAAATATTGTCACAGAATAATTTGTGGTTTCATTCTCGGTGAAACACCACCAGTCACGTGACACCAAGACAGAGTTTGATTTGTAAATAGCTTGTTTATAAGTCAGTTGTATTTTGAGATCTGGTAAAATTAATAATTACCTTCGTTTGTTTATCTATGCATTTTGCATTAATATCCAGACACCTGTTGTATTATTTATTTAAAATATTTACCTTGTTAAAATAAATATGTTTTAAATTACCCTTTCAAGTCTGACTTATAATCTTGATTTGGAACAATCGATTATTGTTCGATCTCCCAGGACAGTGCAAAAATAAATCTTTGAGTATTTTCTTATATTTTTAAATTTGGTTTTTATATCCTAAGTATATTCTTTATCAATTAAGAAGGATCAGAAGATGAGTTTCTTTTATTGTATGAATGCTACGAGCTTTCGGGCAAAAGCCCTTCGACAGGCAAAAAATATAACTATACTAAGAAATATAACGATTTATATATGTTAATCTTAACAGAAGACCATTTTTTGAGAAAAGTAAATATTAAATCTGCAGTCTGAAACCACGAGACGCCGCATGGTTTGGGCTATTGAAATAAACATGTGGGAGGTTTAAATGTAGTTTGTGTAGGCTGCGGGGATATATGCTTTTGCCCGAAAGCTCGTAGCATTCATACAATAAAAGAAACTCATCTTCTGATCCTTCTTAATTGATATACCTTACCAGAAGAGTCTTTACCTTTAATATATTCTTTATCTTGGAAGTAATTGGTTATCCTCTTAGAGGTGTTAGAATTCACCTTGCTCAATCCCTACATTGCATATATAAGCTTTTGGAATGATACTTATCTGATGTTTCATATTAATTATATTCTAAATAAAGGATATGCATACACACACACACACCTTTTTTTAGCAATTTAAATCTTATAGAATTATTCTGATTTCGTATTATATTTATAATTTGGAAGATTTATAATATTACACTTATTAAATATCAATTTTAAACTATTGCTATTGCTAGTATAATATCTGTGATATTGAAGTTATGTAATATGAAAGCTAGAAATGATATACAACCACAAAATAATATATTAAAATATATTCAAGGTGTGTGTGTTGAAATGAATAGTTCAAGATTTTTCTGACAGGTAAAAAGGAAAGAAATTCAAAACCTATATTCAGAAATTCTCAAATTCTCTCTTAATTCTCGGGAAAAAATCATAAAAGTGGAATTGTACTGGGGTCAGGTGGATAAATTGAAATAGAAAAGCATAAGGAGATGCCTTTTTCTTAATTTCTTCATTTTGTTTTTTTTCCCATTATTTGAAGCTAACATTAAAGGAATTTTTATATTTTTGCTAAATATATATGCTTTTGAGATTATTTATTCTTTTTAAAATTATTATATCCCATAAAATTAATTTTTTTGTGCATTGAGTAAATTAAATGACATACCATATTTACTGAATGATCATTTAGTTATTCTTGTTCACCAAATATTTAATGAGCGTTAGACATTAGACTTTAGATAAATTAAAAATGTTAAGAATTCCTCGGATATTAACACGTTATCCACATGTCTACAAACCACTTTGTATTTTCCACTCGAAATGGTCGATTACAATCGCCAACGGCAGTTGCCACCAAAGTAAAACAAAAGTTTAAAATTACGATTTTAATTGAGACCGTGTGTAGAAGAGTACCTAGTAATTGAAAACACACTCTTTTACCCTTAAAATTCACATTGTATGTCAAAATCTATTGATATTATTTCAAACACTTTTTTTGCAATATATTTATACATATATTTTTATTTAATTAAAAAGGCATATATTGGATCAAAATATCATTTATTTTACCAATATTTCAGTTGGCTGAACGCCAACCTTTATCAAGGTGTTATTACATATTTAATATGTGTCAACAACAAACTCAGCGCCACATAACGTCAACAGAATTAAGTTTTAAAAATATTTTGTTATATTCAAGGGAGAGAAAACTTAAATCTGTTGACGTTATGTGGCGCTGAGTTTGTTGTTGACAACTTGTTATAACAACTTGATAAAGGTTGGCGGTCAGCCAACTGAAATATTGGTAAAATAAATGATATTTTGATCCAATATATGCCTTTTAATTGAAGATTTATCTATGGATTGCTCTATTTTCAAAATATATTTGAATGTGAAAAGTAATCTAAAAATAAATAATAAAGGTCAAGTGTTGATATTAAAAACAAAATAGAAATATCCTGACCATTGACCTGAACGTTCTTTCATTTCTGTTCCACTAGATGGCGCTCTGGCTCCTAAAAACCGCTAATGTTAGTGGATCGGATATGCCTAATTTGTTTTCAATATATTTTATTGCGTTTTATAATTTATATTACGAAGTTTTAAAATATCATGAGCATGACTATACATTCTGTGTACCATCAATTTTTGCGAAAGTAATTTTTTTAATAAAATTATTTTATTCATAATTATATTTTTTGTTGGAAATCTACAAAATAAAAAGGATGATTTTATTTCATCAAAACGTTTATATTAATTCGATAATGTTTACCTAACCTTATTTTCACGACGTTCATGAATTTCATCGTCAAATCACAATTAACATTTGTTGATCCACCAATCAGAATGCTACAGTAAAATTGCGGCTGTAGAAGAGAACGAAAGGAATAATGAGCCAGGGGCGTCTGTCACCTCAATCTAAACTTTGTCCCTAACAAGATTTTAAACTGATCCCCAGGCCACAGCGCATGCGCTGGTCGATGGCATGAATAAAGTTTCTGGCCACCGCTGAATAATGCATTCTTACAACACCCTCTATTTACACACTGTGTGTTGGGCGGATTAACTACTACACGGGACCTTTTCATGACATACCGCCTAAAACATAACTACTGGGCTCTACTGACAGCTGTCTCTCATCGCAAGTGGAGTCATTACAAACCTATTTATATCGATCTAAGAGTGAACATCCATTAGATTTATGGTTCAAGAAAAAAGGTTCTGTGCATATATGTGTGTGGAAAAATAAGAAAAAATAGAAAATTGGTTAGGTGTTGATATTAAAAACAAATTTGGCATTTCCTGAGAGCTCACACTGACCATTTTAGATGACAAAGCGCCATCTAGCTTAAGATAAAACAACTAAAGGTTTATTTAGCTTGATCCAAAGATCATTGGCCAACTATTGTTTATATATATACGAGTATATAGGTGTGTGTGTGAAAAGATAATTTTTAAAATAAAATAATAAAAGAGGTCAGGTGTTGATATTCAAATAAAAGCGCCATCTAGATGAACAGAAATCAACTGATTTTGGGTTGGCCAAATATCAGGAAACAGGCTAAATCAACATTTACTTGATTTCTGTTCTAATATATGGCGTTCTGCCATCTAAAAACAACATGTGCTCGTGGTCAGAATATGACCTTTTTGATATATATATTATATGCATTTTTTTTTTCGTTTTGAATTATAATTTATAGAGCAAACTACTCAGTAAAGTCGATAGCCAGATTCGCGTCTTTCCCTATAAAAACCAATTGTTGTTGTTTGACATTTGCCGGCTCAAATCTTTTTGTACATATGATTATGCGTAATCTTTTATTTTATCCACTCTTCAAATGGTTTATAAATCAAAGAATTTCTTCAATGTACATTTAGAGGGATAGCTGCCGCTTTTGATACATAGAATGTGTATTTATTCATCATACCTATCACAGTATAAAAAATTATATTGATATTACAATAGGGCTCCTTTCATTTTTATTTTATAATTATTTGGATATGCTTCAATCTTAGGTTTTACATCATACTATCTGTCAATAAAATAATTTAGCAATGGTGACTATATTCTAACAGAATTTTTAATTCTGCTTCTTATATTGCTTCGAAATTTCTTTCTCTCTATATATATAGGGAATCTATATAAATATTGAATATTAATAATATAAACATATATAATAATCAGTTTAAAATGTCGAAAATACGAATTTAATTGATATAAAATTTCTATAAAGAGTACTTCTTATTCATGCTTTATGTTAAATATTTTGAATTATAACATATTTTCAAGAACCTAAAATGTCAATATATACTTGAAAATATCTCAAACTTTAGATAAAGAGATTTAAACGACATACATTTTCATAGTTTTCGAAAGGAAATCAATAAATGGGGGCTATAACTTTGTTTAAGTGGCGGGAAAATGGTGGCCTCTAGGGTTTAGTTAGGACCAACCATTACTTGATCCCCGGCCAAGAGAGCTAGATATTGTTGTTAGCTAGTTTTAACGTTCTAATACTGCCCATTTTGGCGTTTTAATATGGTTTTTAAACTATATTTTCTGATATAGGTATATCATTTACTATATTTTGATTCATGAACCTGATCCACTATCGCATGCCATCTATATTTTGAAATAGAAATATTTTGAAGCGCGAATATTTTTATTTTTTATTTTAAAAAGATAAATTCATTCAGTCCTTAAACACACGCTCACTCTTTCTCTACTATAACAAATATGTATAGAATAAGTTTTTGCGTTATTAAAATTTTTATTAATTATTGAAGTAAACTTATATTGCACTTATTTTACATACAAGTCAAAATTTCTATGAAGTGAGCTATAATAAATATGAAGAGGGGATATATCCTATATACAATAAAGTTACTTAATATTTGCAGATTATTCTGAATGGTTGCTCATCTGTATTTTTAGGACAAGGATCCATATACTTTCTATCCACTGCTCTGTATGATAATGTATTCAACCTTGGATGATCCACAGAGGCACGACTCATTACTGGTCTAACAGAAAAGAAGATACCTCAGATTTAACATTGGATGAAAGCGGAACTACACGAAAGGAAGGATATATTAGAATTAACTTCAAGTCCTGTATTAACTTGAATTTATGTTTTGAACTGGTTGTGCCCAATGTCTAATGCGATTCATTGTAAATCTTTAAATTGTGGAAAAATGGGAAAAGTTTAAATTTCTCAAACGGATTGTAACGAGTTTTTGATTAGCAAAACAAGAATATTGTGGTGGAACAAAATTTATTGTTATTGGGGTCTAGAATAGCGTGGACCGTTATATAGACTTATTTTGTTCTCCACACGTTCCCGATACTTCTTCTCGAAAGAATCCATTTCCTTGCACACGACAAGAAGGTCATCGGTCGTTTTAGGAGGGTTTAGGTAGAGTGCGAATAAGTACTCTTTTTTCAGTCCTCCAATAACATGTTCAATTTTTGTTTCTTCTTCCATTGCGGGGTCAACCTTGTTACACAACACTAGGATGTCTACCGCGAACCTGGTTGCTGGTTCATTGCAGTGTTGCATTCTGTTAAACTTCATTCTTAATTCTCCTTTATTCGCATCCAAAGAAAAACCCTGAATGAGGCGGATTTTAATGTTTTCCCAACTCTTGAAACTAGCTTTGTGCAAATTCAACCAGGTTTTGGCGCTTCCCGTCATTTTCATGGCGGCATAACGGGCAATTATGTAGTCTGCCCAATGGTAGAGGAAACCAATCTCTTCGAGGGATTCTATCAATGGGCGAGGGTCTTCTGCCCCGTCATATTTCGGAATTTCTATATTAGGGTTCAAAGCAACTGGGTCAGAACTAGCATCTCTACCAATTTTTGCACCAAGTTGCAGCTTTGCAGGGTCGTCGACCTTGGTTTCTTCCTTCTTGGTGTTATACACGTTTCCCGAGCGGGTTTCCATACTCAAATCAAATAAATAAAAGTAAATACAATTAAATTACCTTTTAAAGTTATTGTGTGTATTTATTCGTTGTCTTCCTCGTAGGTCGTGATCCGCAGTCTTGGTCTCGGTCCTCTCACGTTCCAATAACCAATCAAGATATATGTACAATAAACTATTACAAAAGGAATGATGATAATCTAAATAATCTGTTTTAAATAAATATTAAATATCATAGAATACTTTGAATAAAGGTAGGGAGCATTAATAGGGCGCATAAGAGAAAATTCCCACTTTTAGAAATATTGAAGTTGAGTAACTGCCTCTGCTAAGATTAGTTGGTGATAATTGACCCTTAAGATTGTAGGAAAATAATTTGACATGTTAGAAGTTTGTGTTGAGAGAATAATTCGAAGCATAAATTCTGCTCATAGCTTTTTATTGTTCAGGTGCCTCTCTATAATGGCCATTCATAAATTTTCTGAATCAATATTTTGTAATAATATGTTAATACAATGTATCCATATCATTGTATATATCAGAAAAAAAACTGAAAACTTAATTTATATCCAATCAAAATTATCAAATATTAATAAAATTTCGCTAAAATAAAATATCTGAACATTTTATTTTATAAATCAATTCGAATTTTCATCGAAGTATTTTAATAGAATAAAATTAAATTTAGTTTTGATATTATTTTTTTCTAAAAAAACTATTTTAAAAAATGATGGTCTTCAATTTTTTTTTATGAAGCATTGTTCAAATATTTAAAAAGTGTTTCAAGAGTTCGACTCAATGATTTAACCATTTAAAACCAAATATATAAATATTCTCTATCAAAATTTGATATATATAGTAATAGCGAGAGAAAATATAAGTGTCAGGTAGATATATTTAGCTCCTAGGCCTGGAGTTACGTTGAGGCTTCAAGTTCGCCAAGGAGGTTTGCGCCAAGGCGAGATTTCTTGAATAGTAGCCTATCCTATGCATATTTGGTCTTCTATTTTAAATTTTGCTACTTATCATTTTCATATTAGCAATTCAACAATACATATAATTTAAAATTCAGTTTTACATTTCCTACTTCAATCAATACCTTCCTCTACTGAGGGTGGCTCGCCACATAGTCTCTCCATACTTCCTCATTCAATGTCTTCCTCTACTGAGGGTGGGCCACATGGTCTCTCCATACTTCCTCATTCAATGTCTTCCTCTACTGAGGGTGGGCCACATAGTCTCTCCATACTTCCTCATTCAATGTCTTCCTCTACTGAGGGTGTCTCGCCACATAGTCTCTCCATACTTCCTCATTCAATGTCTTCCTCTACTGAGGGTGGCTCGCCACATAGTCTCTCCATACTTCCTCATTCAATGTCTTCCTCTACTGAGGGTGGGCCACATGGTCTCTCCATACTTCCTCATTCAATGCCTTCTTCTACTGAGGGTGGGCCACATAGTCTCTCCATACTTCCTCATTCAATGTCTTCCTCTACTGAGGGTGGCTCGCCACATAGTCTCTCCATACTTCCTCATTCAATGCCTTCTTCTACTGAGGGTGGGCCACATAGTCTCTCCATACTTCCTCATTCAATGCCTTCCTCTACTGAGGGTGGGCCACATGGTATCTCCATACTTCCTCATTCAATGCCTTCCTCTACTGAGGGTGGCTCGCCACATAGTCTCTCCATACTTCCTCATTCAATGCCTTCCTCTACTGAGGGTGGGCCACATGGTCTCTCCATACCTTCTCATTCATTGCCTTCCTCTACTGAGGGTGGGCCACATGGTCTCTCCATACTTCCTCATTCAATGTCTTCCTCTACTGAGGGTGGGCCACATGGTCTCTCCATACTTCCTCATTCAATGCCTTCCTCTACTGAGGGTGGGCCACATGGTCTCTCCATACTTCCTCATTCAATGTCTTCCTCTACTGAGGGTGGGCCACATGGTCTCTCCATACTCCCTCTGCCATTCTCTTCATCTCCTTGTAGGTGTGTCGTCTAGTCCATTGTTTTAGATCGTCTGTGTATCCCTGTCGTCTCCTTCCCTCCGATCCCCCCCTGGAGCCTTCCCTCCAGCACTGATTTAAAGTGCTATTTATATGTAATTGAAGTAGTTTGATATCTTGAGTTATTCTTGTAGCCCATCTTCTGAATAGTCATTCTAATCAGAAGATCTTCCCAGGGCGCCTGACCCTACCTTTATACGAGTAGGCCCTGATTTTCAAAGGTATTGAGTTTTTTGTTACTGCTGGCAATTCGCACTTAGATTCTTAACACATCAACAAACTAGTTTTAAATATTATATTTATAAATATTAAAATGAATATAATCGCAAGCATATAAAGCAAAATATACCAAGATCACATTAAGATACATCTTGTTTCCACCGAAGAGGAAATATATATATACTGTAGAAAGACAATTCATCTGTTGCCGGAAGTCACGGTCAAGTGGGACTGAAATCCTCCAATTGAGCGCCGTGCTGGTAGAGCCAGGAAATCCCAGCCATTCTTTCGCTGTCACTTCACACTCTCTATCTTTATTTACTGTGTAACTGAGTTATAAACTGACTTCTTTACCCATTCACTGTCTTATATATAAATTACATTAAATTTGAGCTATCCGATTGATATTTTTTATTACAGTTAAACCTGTCTATGGCGCTCTCTTTAAATAGGCGCCTTTCTCTCTATAGCGCCCTATTTTAAACATTAAAATGTAAATATTTTACATTAAAAGTGACGTGTCTATAGCACCCCCTCTCTATAGCCCTCCCTCTTGGGTCTCACCAAAATAGGGTGCTATAGACACGTCACTTCTAATGTAAAATATTTACATTTTAATGTTTGAAATCGGGCGCTATAGAGAGGAAGGCGCTATTCAGAGAGGGCGCTATAAACAGGTTTAACTGTATTATATATTTTTATTATCCCTAGTAAATAAGGTACAGGCCATTATAATCATGATGGGTTGAAGTTGGCGACTGCTTTTACTGTGAGCAACATCCCTATACATGTGAAAAACAGTTCGACTTTACACTTTAAAATATGCCAGAGCCACGTTTAGTTACTTGTACGTGTTTCGCTGTTGAAGTTGGACTTTTACAAGAATCGGGAGCCATTGGAGCATATTTTAATTAGAAAAAAGGTGCCAAATGTGGGATTCGATCACCGATCGTAGAGGTTAAAACCCAACGGTTTCAACCATTCTTCCTCTGACCCCCTTGATTATTTTTATGAGACCATGGATTCCAAGATTCGTCAAATTCCAAGATAGCTTTAACTTTGGTTTTATATATGTATGTTGATTTAAATATATTTAACAAATCAGAATATATAAATAATAAATATTTGAGAGATTCGAGAGATAAAAACCTATATTTGAATTTTAGGTAATATGGGCTGCAACCTATTTCACTAAAGGTATACTCATAATCTATATATATAAAATTGAATGTCTGTCTGTCTGTTTGTCTGTCTGTTTGTTTGTACTCTATAGATTCAAAAACCATACATCCAATCGCCGTGAAATTTTGGGATATTATTAGGTATATCACCGGGAAGGTTTTAGAAAAATAATTTCATGAATATCTTGAATATCCTTAGAGTTATTTGCAGATTTGTAGATTTAACTCGCAAGCAGCGCCCCCATTGTGACGATGATAACAAGTTTTCTTATCACTAAGTTTGTTATCTTAAATATTATTTATCAAACGTAAGATTATCTCAGGATGACACGGCAATGTGACACGGGAAAAAATGTTCACTAGATAAAACTATGATTTTCTATATGATATAAAAAGCCAACAATGAAGAGTGAATGTAATATAAAAAGCCAACAATGAAGAATGAATGTAAGATAAAAAGCCAACAATGAAGAGTGAATGTAAGATAAAAAGCCAACAATGAAGAATGAATGTAAGATAAAAAGCCAACAATGAAGAGTAAATATAATATAAAAAGCCAACAATGAAGAATGAATGTAAGATAAAAAGCCAACAATGAAGAGTAAATATAATATAAAAAGCCAACAATGAAGAGTGAATGTAAGATAAAAAGCCAACAATGAAGAGTGAATGTAATATAAAAAGCCAACAATGAAGAATGAATGTAAGATAAAAAGCCAACAATAAAGAGTAAATCTCTATCTATCTATATATATAAAATTGAAATAATATTATCATGCATATAGAAAAAAATGATTATATGCCTCTTCTTTATGCCGGACCAAACTACTCATTTCATCGACATTTTTGAAAGTAAAACAGTGTAAACGGTATTAAATATGTATAATGGAACAATGGCTTAAAATATAATAGAAAGTGAGCTGAATGAAGACAAAAAAAAAATGTTAAGAATTCCCTATGAATTGAAATGAAGTGATTTTGGATATAAAATATAAAAAAAAACTCGATTGATACACATTTAAAATGGTTAAAATGGCATTTATTAAGCCAAACAGTGTGAAAAAGTAGATACAGTAGAGCTTCCATTGAGAGGATGCCTAAAATCGTAGCTTAAACCGTCTCTCCGAGAGGCAGTCTCTTATTAAAGGTCTATTAGAGATTCTTTAATATCAATTAGAACCTCCAATGAGAGACCACCTACAGGAGAAACAAGTTGAGTCATGTTTTTAGGTGGTCTTTCTTAAGAGACTCTATTTACATATATTAAAATCAACATTTTCTTACTGTTACGTTTAATTACTGCTAATCTATTTATATAAAATTGAATGTCTGTCTGTCTGTACTCTATAGATTCAAAAACCATACATCCAATCGCCGTGAAATTTTGGAATATTATTAGGTATATCACCGGGAAGGTTTTTGAAAAATAATTTCATGAATATCTTGAATATCCTTAGAGTTATTTGCAGATTTGTAGATTTAACTCGCAAGCAGCGCCCCCATTGTGACGATGATAACAAGTTTTCTTATCACTAAGTTTGTTATCTTAAATATTATTTATCAAAAGTAAGATTATCTCAGGATGACACGGCAATTTATTTGCGACAAGAATAATGATACAATTCCAAGGCGAAGATACTATTCCTTTAACTTCCAATTACCGAGGGAACCAATTAATATTGATTTTATTCAACTTATCGAGTATTTCTCAAGGGACCGGGAAAAAATGTTCACTAGATAAAACTATGATTTTCTAATGTAGAAAATTAGGAAAGACAAAATTCAGGATGACAAGGCACACAGGGACCGGGAAAAAATGTTCACTTTATCGAGAGATTCAAATTTACGAGTTTCAAATTATCAAATATATCTTTTTTATTTTTTAATAAGTTTTTAGATAATTGTTTTAACAAATGTTCGCTAGACAAACCTTTACTCGGGTAAAACCCCGGGCGAAGCCGAGTACATTTTATAAGTTTAAAGAGAATTGTTTTAACAAATGTTCGTTAGACAAACATTCACTCGGGTAAAACCCGGGCGAAGCCGGGCGGGTCCGCTAGTTTACTGATATAATTTAATGTTTACCAAAATAGGTACATACTACTTGAAAATGTATTGAATAGGTAACTCGCTCTTCTCTACGCCAATGACGCGGTAAAGACCCGCCTACTAAAGACCCCTTTGAGCAAATTATGTCTAAAAGCTAATCTGTATACCGTGATTTTAAGGGGACTGATATATAAAAGATACTGATCATTTCCATAGGAATTTGATTTAAAACAGCTTAAACGGATTTTCTAGTATAATTAGTTAAAATGTATTTTAAATAATATGTGCATTTGAATGATTTGCAAGATTTAAAGCTGGTCAAATAATCGTTAACATTGATCTGGCAGACTGACTGATCTTTATCGATAAGAAACCCTATAAATGCATAAATATAAACGGATTAGTTAAATAAATGAATGCCCATTGGTCTGGCCAATAACCTGGCAACATTTATATTTATTTATAACAAGAGTTAAGGAAAATATAGCTTCATAAATTATTATAAACAATGGTTCTTGAAAATTTTAAATTTCAAAATTTTATACTGAGAATGAGTCGATGGTTAGATAGTGAGAGAAAAATAAAACAAAGATTAAGAATAATATTTACAGTAGTTCTCAGTGAAGGAAGCTCTTCCATCTTGAGAGAGTCCTCTTCCAGACAGGAAAAGGATCTACCCAAACCTCTCCCAATTTAATATTGAGATAGAACCTATATTGGAAAGTCATGGCAGACATCAGGATGGTCAGGGCATTGCCATACAGGCCTTGCCCAGAGACCCAGCCCTGCAGGTCAGGGGACTCTTGTAACAAGTTCAATGCTTCCTGGATAAGAAGCCTGACTCAGAATAAGGACTAGTACCTTAAATTATAACAATGCACTTTGGTATAAAGCTTACATTATGCAACCTAATTTGGGTGAACTAAAAATTGCTTTACTACTGCAATACCGCTTTTATCCTGATATTGTTATCGGCGACTTGCGGACACGTTCTTAGACCAAATTAGAATAGAAAATATGCTGTTGACACAGGCAATAGGAGGTATTTCCCCTGCAAGGTGGTAGTGGTCTATAAGACTTTCTGCTGGAGTTGACCATCTCTAAAATGGCCTCAAGAAAGTGCACCACTTATTTAAAGGTGAAAATTATATTTTATTAATTATAAAATTGTCACAGCAGATTCCTTTGTTTTGAGCTATTTTTAACCCTTAAAAGAGGCATTTGCTGAGGTTCACTATCTAGTGTAATAGAGGGCTAAATAACCAAGAAAACAATATCCTCTATTTTATTTGTTAAAACATTAGTTAAAACAATTATCTTTAAACTTATAAAACGTACTCGGCTTCGCCCGGGGTTTTACCCGAGTAAAGGTTTGTCTAGCGAACATTTGTTAAAACAATTCTCTAAAAACTTATTAAAAAATAAAAAAGATATATTTTGATAATTTGAAACTCGTAAATTTGAATCTCTCGATAAAGTGAACATTTTTTCCCGGTCCCTGTGTGCCTTGTCATCCTGAATTTTGTCTTTCCTAATTTTCTACATTAGAAAATAATAGTTTTATCTAGTGAACATTTTTTCCCGGTCCCTTGAGAAATACTCGATAAGTTGAATAAAATCAATATTAATTGGTTCCCTCGGTAATTGGAAGTTAAAGGAATAGTATCTTCGCCTTGGAATTGTATCATTATTCTTGTCGCAAATAAATTGCCGTGTCATCCTGAGATAATCTTACTTTTGATAAATAATATTTAAGATAACAAACTTAGTGATAAGAAAACTTGTTATCATCGTCACAATGGGGGCGCTGCTTGCGAGTTAAATATACAAATCTGCAAATAACTCTAAGGATATTCAAGATATTCATGAAATTATTTTTCAAAAACCTTCCCGGTGATATACCTAATAATATCCCAAAATTTCACGGCGATTGGATGTATGGTTTTTGAATCTATAGAGTACAGACAGACAGACAGACATTCAATTTTATATATATAAGATAATATAAATGAGTTTTAAAAATTGTAAAAAAAAAAATGCATCGGCCGGGAATCGAACCCGGGCCGCCCGCGTGGCAGGCGAGCATTCTACCACTGAACCACCGATGCTTTAAAAAATGGCCATATTTAGGTATTTATTCCATTCCGGATTAGTCCGCGTAAAAAAAAGTTCTTCAAATGAAAAAGAAGAAATAGCCAAAAATACTAATCAAAATGCAGCCGAAAATTTTCCTCAGGTTTATAAAAAGCGACATGCAAAATATGGTACCAATTGGTTCAGTAGTTTTTGAGTTTATCGCGAAACAGACAGACAGACAGAAATTGACCTTTATATATATAGAGAGATTTACTCTTCATTGTTGGCTTTTTAACTTACATTCATTCTTCATTGTTGGCTTTTTATATTACATTCACCCTTCATTGTTGGCTTTTTATCTTACATTCACTCTGTTGGCTTTTTATATTACATTTACTCTTCATTGTTGGGTTTTTATATTATATTTACTCTTCATTGTTGGCTTTTTATCTTACATTCATTCTTCATTGTTGGCTTTTTATATTACATTTACTCTTCATTGTTGGCTTTTTATCTTACATTCACTCTTCATTGTTGGCTTTTTATCTTATATTCATTCTTCATTGTTGGCTTTTTATATTACATTCACTCTTCATTGATGGCTTTTTATCTTACATTCATTCTTCATTGTTGGCTTTTTATATTACATTCACTCTTCATTGTTGGCTTTTTATCTTACATTCACTCTGTTGGCTTTTTATATTACATTTACTCTTCATTGTTGGCTTTTTATCTTACATTCACTCTTCATTGTTGGCTTTTTATATTTTATTTACTCTTCATTGTTGGCTTTTTATCTTACATTCACTCTTCATTGTTGGCTTTTTATCTTATATTCATTCTTCATTGTTGGCTTTTTATATTACATTCACTCTTCATTGATGGCTTTTTATCTTACATTCATTCTTCATTGTTGGCTTTTTATATTACATTCACTCTTCATTGTTGGCTTTTTATCTTACATTCACTCTGTTGGCTTTTTATATTACATTTACTCTTCATTGTTGGCTTTTTATCTTACATTCACTCTTCATTGTTGGCTTTTTATATTTTATTTACTCTTCATTGTTGGCTTTTTATCTTACATTCATTCTTCATTGTTGGCTTTTTATATTACATTTACTATTCATTGTTGGCTTTTTATCTTACATTCACTCTTCATTGTTGGCTTTTTATCTTATATTCATTCTTCATTGTTGGCTTTTTATCTTACATTCACTCTTCATTGTTGGCTTTTTATCTTACATTCATTCTTCATTGTTGACTTTTTATATTACATTCACTCTTCATTGATGGCTTTTTATCTTACATTCATTCTTCATTGTTGGCTTTTTATATTACATTCACTCTTCATTGTTGGCTTTTTATCTTACATTCACTCTGTTGGCTTTTTATATTACATTTACTCTTCATTGTTGGCCTTTTATCTTACATTCACTCTTCATTGTTGGCTTTTTATATTATATTTACTTTTCTTTGTTGGATTTTTATCTTACATTCATTCTTCATTGTTGGCTTTTTATATTACATTTACTCTTCATTGTTGGCTTTTTATCTTACATTCACTCTTCATTGTTGGCTTTTTATCTTACATTCATTTTTCATTGTTGGCTATTTATATTACATTCACTCTTCATTGTTGGCTTTTTATCTTACATTCATTCTTCATTGTTGGCTTTTTATATTACATTCACTCTTCATTGTTGGCTTTTTATCTTACATTCACTCTGTTGGCTTTTTATATTACATTTACTCTTCATTGTTGGCTTTTTATCTTACATTCACTCTTCATTGTTGGCTTTTTATATTTTATTTACTCTTCATTGTTGGCTTTTTATCTTACATTCATTCTTCATTGTTGGCTTTTTATATTATATTTACTCTTCATTGTTGGCTTTTTATCTTACATTCATTCTTCATTGTTGGCTTTTTATATTACATTTACTATTCATTGTTGGCTTTTTATCTTACATTCACTCTTCATTGTTGGCTTTTTATCTTACATTCATTCAATATTGTTGGCTTTTTATCTTACATTCACTCTTCATTGTTGGCTTTTTATCTTACATTCATTCTTCATTGTTGGCTTTTTATATTACATTCACTCATCATTGTTGGCTTTTTATATCATATAGAAAATCATAGTTTTATCTAGTGAACATTTTTTCCCGTGTCACATTGCCGTGTCTTCCTGAGATAATCTTACTTTTGATAAATAATATTTAAGATAACAAACTTAGTGATAAGAAAACTTGTTATCATCGTCACAATGGGGGCGCTGCTTGCGAGTTAAATCTACAAATCTGCAAATAACTCTAAGGATATTCAAGATATTCATGAAATTATTTTTCAAAACCCTTCCCGGTGATATACCTAATAATATCCCAAAATTTCACGGCGATTGGATGTATGGTTTTTGAATCTATAGAGTACAAACAAACAGACAAACAGACAGACAGACATTCAATTTTATATATATGGATTACCTTGGTGAGTTATATTATGCTACTTTCTTATATCCAGAAAATAAGTTTTTTCCTAGTCTCAGTCCTCAAATGCTGTTTTTGAAAATTACTTTTAATTCAATAACTATATAAACGGAAAAAAGCTGATAAAATAGGATTTTAGGGATGTCAGGGGAAAAAAGACGAAACGAGTATAAAGTGAGAAGAAGGGCTAATTATTCAGAGAGAGAGAGAGAGATATTAAAAACCAAATTCAAATATACTTTTATAATTATTGTAAACCATTGATAACACATGTAATTACATAGATATTTGATTAAAATAATATTTACATAGTTACAAATTTTCAATCTGAATAGAAGAAACAGTTACTCATTTAAACTCAGCTATCTCAACAGAGACAAACAACTTGATGTACCATATAGCCTAAGTTGTAGCAAGGAGGTAATAAATCAAAATAGAATGGAAAGTGAATTTCTCTCAAGATGATTGACTTGTTTCTTCGTTGGAATAAAGAAGCATCAACTTTACAAATGGTACCTTGGGAACTGGGAATGTTTTCTTACCGAGAGTTTATTTTTAGTAGTTACCGTAATAAAATGTATTTCTATCATTCAATCTATTTGAATATATGATATATTATTTTAAAGTAAAAGTTGCATATATAGAATCTAAAATAGTTCTATAAGAGAGTGAATTAGAGTGGATATATAAAGAGTTAAATAATATAATATATATGTTTATATATTAATTTCTAAAGTTTAATTAACTTCCAAAGATATATCTATTGTAAGGTATAAGGTTTTTAGAAATTTCTAAATTCACTATACAAATGGCGTGTTTGTTATTATATTTTTATTGAAAATAAATATTAGGCATATCCTAATCACTAACATAAAGATTTATTTTCAGATAGGGGGGGGGGGCATCAAGTATAACAGAAATCAACTATACGTTGATTTAACCGTATCATTGATACGTGGCCAACTCAATTTCTTGATAAATAAAGAAAAACGGAATTCATAAAGATAAGATCAGGTGTTCTGCAAGGAGAACCACTTTCGACATATTTATTCCTGATTTTCATAAATTATCTCAGCAAAATATTTGTACACATGACTATAAAATAAAAGGACTTAAAAGCGCGAATGTTTCTTTTAAACATAATACAAATTTCTACTGTCCTTACTGCGATTAAAAAATATATTGGGAGGGCTTGGCTCATCAGTGGTGAACCCTCCAAGCGGTTTCGCCAATTTAATCCACCACCCGCTTCTCAGAGCTCTAATACTGTATTGGATCATTCTGCTTTTATATGCTACACTGAAGGATGAAATCTTAGATATGGTTTTCAAGTAAACTATGGACATAAGCTTATAGGACAGTAGAATTACATTCAAATATTTGCATCGAGCAATGCTCTTCAGCAAACTATAAAGACAAGGCCAGTTAGGTATAAATTAACACAAAGCAATAACGCGCCATCTATACATCTATATATATAATTGCCTTATTCTGTCTGAAGCTCAAGGATAGAATGCGCGCCCATTGGCTGCCGGCGAACACGTGTCCTCCCTGCCCCCCTCTAGACAACCCTGTTATCAGCTGTGTGATACATACACCTGTCTATAGCGGCCATTCTAGACAACCCTGTTATCAGCAGTGTGTTACATCCACCTGTCTATACAGACCACCCTGCCTATAGCGACCACTCTAGACAACCCTGTTATCAGCTGTGTGATACATCCACCTGTCTTTACAGACCACCCTGTATATAGCGGCCATTCTAGATAACCCTGTTATCAGCTGTGTGATACATACACCTGTCTATAGCGGCCACTCTAGACAACCCTGTTATCAGCTGTGTGATACATCCACCTGTCTATACAGTCCACCCTGTCTATAGCGGTCACTTTAGGCAACCCTGTTATCATCAGTGTGTTACATTCACCTGTCTATACAGACCACCCTGTCTATAGCGGTCACTTTAGGCAACCCTTTTATCAGCAGTGTGATACATACACCTGTCTATACAGACCACCCTGTCTATAGCGGCCACTCTAGACAACCCTGTTATCAGCTGTGTGATACATACACCTGTCTATACAGACCACCCTGTCTATAGCGACCACCCAAGACAACGTTTTCAAAATATATTCGCACTCGGGTAAAACCCGGGGGTTGCCCGGGCCATTCGTCTAGTATAAAATAAAAGGACTTAAAAGAGCGAATGTTTCTTTTAATGTTTTAATGCTTAAAAGAAACATTCGCGCTTTTAAGTCCTTTTATTTTATATGTATAAATGGCGCGTTATTGCTTTGTGTTAACCCATGACTATAGCGTACCAATAAGATTTTAGGGTAGTAAAGCGAGTTCGAAATTTCACGTTGGTAAATAAACTACCGGAAGTTGGATTCTAGGAATTATAACATCAAACCTTCAAGTGTATTTCAAATTATTCAAAAGGTTTCTTCAATCATTAAAAAATCTATTTATATATTGAAAACACAAAATTGGAATTTCCTGACCGCTCACAATAGCATTTTAAATGGTCATCTAGGGACACAAAAATTAACTAAACATTGATTCAGCTTGTTCCAAAGATATGTGGACAACCCAATTTCTTGATACATTAAGAAAGGTCAACCACATACACGTTTCGTACTGTTGGCCCTTGATTTATAAAGAGGTTTGGTTGGCTAAATATTTTTTCAAAAAACTTTATTGACGTTTAGTTGGTTTTTGTTCCATTATATGGCGCTCAATCATCTAAAATGTTAATATGAGCGGTCAAATATTTTCAATTTTGCTTTTAATATAAAAATGACAATTTTAAAAATATATTTATTGTTTTTTCACACACACATGTATTATATAATATAAAACATATATTGGGGTGAATAAAATATATATTTGCGAATATTTCGGTTGGCTGAACGCCACCTTTGTCAAGGCATTAAATTTTGTATAAACAAACTCAGCGATATAAATATATGTTATATTAAAAATATTATTCTATTTTTTTAATATTGAAATTTTATTTTATAGATACAAATACTTTGTTAAATCGACCGCCAGAGGTCATGCTTCCCCTATAAAAACTCGTTGTTGTTCTTTCCCGATGGCCGGCTCAAAACCTTTGTACATTATGTAAATAATATTTTGTTTTTCTTATTCTACTCGCCTTAAGCCAGGCATTACTTTTTTCAAATTATGTTCCTCTATATATTCCTTTAGTTCAATTATATCACTGATCAACATTATTTTTATTATCATACTTTAAAGATTTCAACCACGACTGCATTAACATAGTATGATCCTCAACATGATCCAAATTCAAGCAGAAAATCTCATTCATCTTTATTTATAACATATCTATATACAGGGTGTACCAGGTAAATTGGGAATTTCAACAATGGTATTTTAACTGAAATTTTTTGCAAGTAAAAATTAAAATATCCGAATGAAATTTGACACAGTAGTAGATAAAAGGATATAGTTTTTATTTATTCAATGTAGTTTCCATTATTAGCTACAACAGTCTCGAGGCGAGTGCGGAATGAAGCACAGGCCTTGGCGACGATGACCTTGTCCATTTGGGTCATCACCGTGTGAACTGCTTTCTTGACAGACTGGATGGTGGTATGAGGAGCTTTGTTGACATCTCTCTCAACAACGCCCCATACATAGTAGTCGAGGGGATTGCAATCTGGAGAATTAGGGGGCCAAATATCAGGACCCCAGTGACTAGGGACGTTAAGTGTCAGCCACGATTGTGTCTTTTTTTCCTTATGGGCTGGAGCTGAGTCCTGTTGGAAGACATACTTCCTTCCTGCGGCCACCATGTCCATCCAAGGCTTCACAACGGTCTCCAGAACATTGATGTAGGTGTCAGCGTTCATCCTAAGGCCCTTCTCAAAGAAATGGGGAGGCATGACATTAAGTGCCACGATTGTGTCTTTTTTTCCTTATGGGCTGGAGCTGAGTCCTGTTGGAAGACATACTTCCTTCCTGCGGCCACCATGTCCATCCAAGGCTTCACAACGGTCTCCAGAACATTGATGTAGGTGTCAGCGTTCATCCTAAGGCCCTTCTCAAAGAAATGGGGAGGCATGACATCACCTTCACTGCTGATAACGCCAAGGACCATTACGGAGGCAGGAAATTTCGTGTGCATCACGACAGGTATCTCTGAGGGGTCTTTACAGATCCAGCGATCATTCCTGGGATTTACCTTTTGGTCCACGTCAAAGTTCTTTTCGTCAGAGAAGAACCTTAGCATGCCAAAAGAGTCGTGTTTCAGGTTGTTGAGGAGGGCAGCAGCCTTTCCTTTTCTGTTATTCTTCATATTCTCAGTCAGCAACTGACCTTTCCGAAGGGCATAAGACTTGAGACCAAGGTCCTCATGGATAGTTCTGACAATTGTCATAGAGCCAACGTCCATTTCCTTGGCTATGGCCCTCATGCTCTTCCCAGGGTTTCCATCAATCTTCTCCTTGACATTTTTGACAAATTCTTCGCCTCTCACCCTGTCCGATCGACGCGAGTGCTTTTTCCTTGTAGCTATCCCCTCTTTGTTACTGTCGGCCTCATCAAACTGCTTCTTGACACGATAAATAGTGGTTTTGGGCAACTTAAGAAAATCCACTATCTCTTTGGGGCTCCTTCCGGCGCGCAGAGCAACGATGATGGCAGCTCGATTTTAAAATTCTCGGTTACTCTTCATCACTACACTGCGCACACATGTACTGTTGCATTTTACATGAATATGGCTACGTAATGAAAAAAAAAAACAAGTTTTTAATCTCAAGTAGTTTTTGTTTTATGGACTGTCAAAGTTAGTCCCAATTTTCCTGGTACACCCTGTATATATAAATGATTGTTTGTATGTTTGTCTGTTTGTCTGTTTGTTTGTTGGTTTGTATGTCCGGTATACAAATTCGTAGTAGTTCACTAATTCAAACCAAAATTTCCATACGTAAGGTAAAAAAATACGGGGAAGACGATAGGCTATTTAAAAAATATATATAAATCAATTATTAAAACTATATATTTTTAGTCAGAAAATGATGATGACGATATTGCTGTATCATGTTGATTATTAGATACATAATTATATCGGGAAAAATTCCAAAAAGCAGAAACCACCAGTGAAACCAGTTCATTATTTTGTACGTAGTAACAAAATTCTAACAGAAAAACATTCATTCGAGCAAAAAACAAAAGCCAGATCATCTTTCTATAAAAATATCGCTTCTCAGACACAAAGTTTGGAGCGGGACGTTGCACAAAAGTGACATCCACGGTGCCAATTTATAATTGTAACGAATATTATTTGAATAAAAACATTTAATCGGGTAAAACCCGGGCGTTGCCCGGGTCATTCGGCTAGTCTATATACATAAAAATGAATGTTTGTTGGTCCATTCGTAAGTGATAATCTTCTACATCGCTCAACCGATCGTGATTAAACTTTGGGAAGTTGTTTAGTATACTACCGGGATGGTTTCTGGCTAATTACTCTTTAGAAATAACCTTTTGTTGCATTTTTATTTACAATAAAACGTAAATTCACTCGCAATCAGCGCCCCCTCGCGGCAGGCGTATGGCCTGAAATAGACTCGCATGAGCGTATTTGTAACGTCAAGCTTGGCCTATAGGTTAGGTACACAGCTTCGTACCCCCACAACCTAGGTTCGAGGCTCAGCGTGGGTGTTTTTTTTTTTTTTTTTTCATTTCTTTTATATTATTGTAGCAAATTATTAAAAATATTATTTTATTTAAAATGTAGGCTTTTCAAAATAAAAATTAACATAAACAATTTTTAAATAATATTTATGACAAACCTAGGTTCGAGGCTTAGCGTGGGTGTCTTTTTTATTTTCATTTATTTTATATTATTGTAGCAAAGTCTTTTTTTACAGCATTATTATATTTTAATTGGTTTATTTTAAATATGTTTGTTATGAAGGCTCTATGTAATACGACATCAATCGCATCAATCATAAGATTCAATTGAAAATTTCTGGAGCGGTCACGCAATACAAATCTATTGACACAGTCACAGAAGAGGACCAAGCTGTCAATTATCCAGTCGAATTTCTCAATTCATTGGAGCCTCCTGGAATGCCACCGCATGTATTGTCGTTGAAAGTTGGCTCGCCAATATTGCTTCTTCGGAATCTCAACACACCCAAGTTGTGCAACGGAACCAGACTTTCGTAAAAAGGTTGATGCCGAATGTGATTGAAACGACGATAATCAGTGGCAAATGTAAAGGAGAGGATGTGCTCATTCCGCGCATTCCAATGATCCCCACTGATTTGCCCTTCACATTCAAGCGACTTCAGTTTCCCGTGCGTCTCGCTTTCGCAATGACAATCAACAAATCCCAAGGACAGTCGCTGCGAGTTGACGGTTTGCATTTAGGAAATGCATGTTTTTCACATGGTCAACTCTACGTCGCTTGCTCCCGAGTTGGAACGCCAAAATATCTATATATCTACGCACCAAACGAGAGGACCAAAAATATTGTGTATCCACTCGCGTTACGATAGATTAGTTTTCATATGATACAATATGATATTCATTCAAATATTGCTATTAATAAAATCTATATATTTTTTCATCAATTCTTTATGACTCATCTTTAATTTTTCCCCGGCACATGCTAGATTCTTGATTACAAACACATACAGGCATCCATTTTTATATATATAGAGGTGCGTAGAGGCAGGGCAACGTCTGCCCGGGTTCGGCTAGATCAATTAATTCAAAAATAAAAAAACAGGTTCACTGACATTTATTAATGCAGTGATTATAATCAATAATTACAATAAAGGGCTATATTATCTATATATATAAAAATCACTTTCAAATTTTAACGTAACGTTCCATTCTCAATCCCGTAGGGCTTTAGATCGGCTAAAACATTTTTATCTTTATAAGTGAATATTAACTTTACTGTACTGAATAGTTTAGTATAATATTAATTTAACATATTACCACTTAGCCACAGCAACGCGTGGCCGGGTTCGCTAGTATTATATAAATATATGACGTAACGAATATAATTATCATTATTATCATAATATTCGGTGTGTTCCAGAATATTATTATCAATAATATTCGTTAGGCAAACTTTCACTCGGATAAAACCCGGGCGAAGCCGGGTACACATCCGCTAGTATATATATATATATTATTATTTATTTATATTTAATATACAAACCCACTACACACATAAGTTCTAATTATCCGTATATACATAAATGGTATGGTGTTGTACTATATATAATTTTTTCAAAATAAATATGCTATTTTCCTATGATCATATTTTATTTTTATTCGAACACATTCCTCAATTAAAAATGATATTTACAACTTTAACTTAAATATAAAAAATGCTATAAAATATCTCGAATTTAATTTTAAGGTTCAATAAAATTATATTAAATAAATTAATTATTTTTTCAAAATATTTGTCAGTATTTATTTCAAAATATATATTTCAAATTTACAACTATACCTAATTTTTCATACTCTTTTTTCTATAAAAATATTTAGACATTTATTATTTTAACATAAATGATTTTGTTTTAAATTAATAGGATTTGATTAGATTAAGTAAATGCTTTAAAGCTTTTAAAATTCGGGGATTTTGCATTGATTCTAGGAATAAATTTAATTACAATTATAAAACAGTAAATGGATTCTATAAAACAAGCTGTGCTTTTATTTGAGGGTGTATTAACAAATATGAAGTTGAAAGGAATTCATCGAAGGCAATGTAGAGTTCTCACTATTTTTAACAGTTCTCTGATTCTAAATAGAGAAATAATTTGATTAATATACATATACTAGCCGAATGACCCGGGCAACGCCCGTGTTTTACCCGACTGTAGATGTTACAACGGTGATCCTTAGGTCGCTGGTTCAAATCCGGTTCGAGGGAGCCGGCGAGCACGTGACCTCCCTGTGCGCGCATCCGTGACAGAGGCCGATGAGGAAAGACGGTCGTGACTATATATATATAATAATAATAATAATATATGTATGAGTACATTTTGTGTAGAAATAGGATTAGTTGACTTTATAAGGTAAACGTATTCGTGTTTGTATCCCTCGATAGCTCAGTTGGCAGAGCGGAGGACTGTAGATGTTACAACGGCTCGAGGGAGTTTTTTTTTTTTTTTTTTTTGACTGCCGGCGAGCACGTGACCTCCCTGTGCGCGCGCATCCGTGACAGAGGCCGATGAGGAAAGACGGTCGTGACTATATATAGGGATACATCCGCTATTGTGAGGTTTCCAAGATTTTCCTTCATGTACATGCTTTAAAATAAATAGATCAATTCAAACAAAATACCTTTTGAACCAGCCAATTCAATATTTTAATAGAAATTATTGTAAAAACATGCCTATATAACGAAAAAGCTTTTAAAATAAAAGAAAATCGTCATTTTTGTTTGTATAAACTTAATAAAAGAAAGGATATAACACTCACAGAATTAAAAGTCGCTTACACGAATACCATCTCGAGGTTTCTGTCTACGTTGTAATGGAGAGGTTTGTTGCAGAAACTCCAATGGATTCAAGAGCAGGCTATATAAGAGTAGGCTATAGGATTAGATTATAAAAGAGAGAGAGTAGGCTATATATATGATTAGATTATAAAAAGCAGGCGATATAAGAGCAGGCTATATAAGAAAAGGCTTCATAAGAGTAGGTTATATAAGAGCAGACTCTATATGTGTAGGCAATATAAGATCTGGCTATTTAAGAGCAGGCTATATAAGATCAAGATTCAAAAGACCAGGACATATATGGGTACCCTATATAAGAGCACGCTATATAAGAGTAGGCAATATAAGGGGCAGGCGATACGAGAGTAGGCTATATACGAGCAGTTTACAAAATAGTAGGCTATATAATAGAAGGAAATATAAGAACTGGTTATATAAGAGCAGGGTATATAAAAGTAGGCTACATAAGAGCAAGCTATATAAGATCAAGCTATATAAGATCAAGCTCTATATATAAGAGTAGGCTACATAAGAGCAGGCTACATAAGCAGTATACAACAGCAAGCTATATAAAAGCAGGCAATATAATTGTAAGCTATCTAATAGCATGCTACAATATATAATTATATGCAATATAAAAGCAGGCTATATAAGAGCTGCTTATATAAGATTATGCAATATAACAGCAGGATCTATAAGAGCAGGCAATAAATTGACAGGTGACAAAAGAGCCAGCTAAATAAGAGCATAATTTATAAGAGTATATAAAACAGGTAACAAAAGAGTAGGTTATAAATAGTAGGCAATATAAGAGTAGGCAACAAAAGACCAGGCTTTATAATTTCAAAATATTACTCACAATAGTAGAGTGCAGACTGGCAAAACCACTGGAAGTATTCATCATTGATGATCTAGACCTCCCCTTATGCATTATTATTTCAGTATAGTTATCAGACAATCATTTTGATTTGATAAATAGGCTATATTAATTTCTCAATTATAAAATAATATAAAATATATCTTTTCGAGTATATATATATACGTAAAAAATAAAATTCTAACACCAAATGAAAGTTCTATATATAGAGTTTAAACTTAAGATTCTATCATCAAAACACAAGGTTTATTAATAATTTATTATTTCTATTCCTCTCTCTCTCACTCCTAATAATCCATAAAGAACATGAGGCCAGCCCTAATCCCCTGAAAGTATTCTAATCCATTTAGACAGCCGAACATTTCCAAATAAATTGTATCTTCTGCTTTTATTATCTACGAGGAATTCAAATAATTGTATTTCATTGCGTCATCGGCTCTTTTCTTCTGTTTCTTCAAGAATATTTAAGTCCTTCTTTTATTTATTGGCTTTAACCCTCCATTTATGCTATGGAACCTTTTAATTCAATTGATTTCGTACATTTTTACTTTGGTTGCCCCTTAAGGGAAATTTTTAAAATGTATTTTGTAAATGAAGGGGTTTTATACATCTAATAAAACTGACGATTAAAATACTTGTATTCCCCCAATGAATAAATTCGTCTGAAACTATTTAATTTTGGCCTAGTTCCAAAAAGCTAAGTAATCCTAAACTTTTATATACCTCTCGTAAAATATCTAATGAATATTTATAAAGCTCCAAAACTTGCATTATGTTTATGTGTATGTTTACAGAAGAAATACGAAGTGTTTCAAGATAAAACAAATTGTTCTTTTTTTCGTTGAATATTTGAGTAAGAAATCTGTAGAAATCGTTCTAAATAGAACAACATCTTTGAATTTTGTTTCTGTAAAATTACTTGATACATTATGAAAGGGTAGTTTGATGATAAATATGGAATGTTGTGGAAAATAAATATTTTTAACACCATTTCTATATATTTTTCTAAAATAAAACATCTCGCCCATTACTATTTTTTTCTGAAATAAATATATTCACATCACGTTGAAGATATTCCGTATATATTAATTGAAAACCAAAATGGCATTCCATGACCGTTCATTTTTCTATTATGAATAAATATATATTTGTATAAAATTATAAATTCTAGAACAAACTACTTTGCAAAGTCGACCGCCAGATATCGCGACTTAAGACAATAAAAAAGAAGCATTTTTGTTGTTTCCCGTTGGCCGGCTCAAATCCTTCTGTAGATATGTAAATATGTATGTATTAACGCCTTAAGTCAGGTATTACTTTCTCGAATATTATTCTATACTTTATTAGCACAATTAAAGAAAATTGTGAATGGAACTGTTTTTATTATTTTTACTACAAACAGCAATATCATATAATATTCATATAATCCATACCAATACCAATTAATGCTGAGCTAATTAAATACAAAGACAAAGGGCGCCTCTTCTGTTAAAACTTATGTCAAAGCATGACGCTATCTATTGACTGTCGCCGCAAACTAGCGGCCTCGTGTCGATGACAAAGCACAACACGAGCTTTGGCAAACTGATAATATTTCACCTGGAGATTATGTTTTGACTTTGTCACCGAACCGAGGCCTCTAGTGTTTGGCGACAGCCAATGGATAGCGTCTAGCTTTGACATCTATTTTGACGAGAGAGGCGACGTTTGTCTTTGTAGATCAATATTCTTGCGGACAAAAATTAAGGTCATTTAAAAGGTTTTGGAATCAATATAAAATTATCAATATTAAAAAAAATATTATACCATTAAATTATACATGCATATTTTCGGTTAAACCAAATGTGGGTTACTACAAAAGTGAAGAAGCCACTTTTTCTAAAAAGAAGAGACCATTTGTTTTCCAACAGTTCGAGTTCTGCGAACTTTCTTAAGAGGAGATGATTTTGAAGAGCACCAAAGAGTAGATTGCTGTTTTGTTTCTGGATCAAAATTGTAAATCCAAGTTTTGTCACCTGTAATAATAATAAAACAGCCTTTGATTTGCCTTCATCAAATATTTTTAACATGAAATTACACCATTTAACGCGACCAAGTTTTTGGTCTTCAGTCGACCTGTGAGGTATTCATCTACTAACTGGTTTTCTCTATTTTAGATTATCTTCAATTATGGTGTTGATTGCTGCTGATTTAATGCCCTCACCTTTCTCTAACTGCTAATACGTAATTCTTTGATATTTTCCAAGTAAAAATCTTACCAGTTCATTTTTTTTTTATCACTGCTGTTGGTGGTCGAACTGAACGAGGTTCATCTTCAAGGTTGGTTTTTCCATATTTAAAATCTTCAAACTAATTAAAAACTGTTCAAATAGAAGGAGCCTCATCTCATAAAGCTTTCATCAATCTTTCATGGGATTCTTTAGAAGTTAAATTACTTTTATATTCATAAAAGATCATGGCGTGTAATCATTCTATAGTCAACTCCATTGTGTCTTATGCAATGTTTATAAATTATCGCTGCCGCTCTCTGTAAACAAAGTCGAGCCCTTTATGAAAATGTTTACGTTAAGTAAAAATGCATGTAGATTTTAATGGCATAATTTATTTTCCAAAATCATAATTATTTAATATTTATTGCAAAAACATTTGGAGTGACCCTTGTATATTAATAACAAAATTTTAAGGACAAAATCGTTGTTGGATTGAATTATTTTCTAAAGATAATTGCAGCTACAATAATAAAAAACAATAAGATATGCATAAATTTATTTTTTTAATACACTTCCGAAAAATTCAAAAATATTATTAAAAATCTACTGGCAGAACCAATATTTTAGTGATCAAACCTCCAAACGTTTAAACGCCAGTTTACTCGAACATAGCTCTTTTTAGACATCTAATATTGAATTAAACCATTCATTTTATATGCTTGAGAATCCTTTTGTGTATATGCCAACGTTAAATAAATTATTTGATTATCTGAACGAAATATTATACAGTATTTAATTAAAAAATTCAATATTCGTCTATCGATAAAATTTGTAGCAAATAAATTTATTGGGAATGTGTTTTTTTCAATAATATCTATATAGATAATACCGTAACAGAGTTTTCCATTGTAAAGTCGTGAGCTATCTCCTCCGAAGATTCTGAACTACACATAACGATCTATATACCAAAATTTTCGTTATTTTTTTCTTCGTATGATAGGCCTGTTTTTATTTTCCTAATTTTAACAGTTATTTTTATTTTTTAATTTAATCTATTTTACAATCGTAGATTTTTTGCATTTATCATCATCAATTATTTTGTTTACAATTGCGTACTTTTATAGAGAGAAATAAAGAAATACATAATTGATTAGATACAAAAGTGTGAACCAGAAAGTCGATTTTTAAAAATGTTATTATTTAATATAAACTTATTTTAATTTAATTTTGAAATGAAAAGGTAGTGTAAAAGTGTATATGAGGTTAGATTCAAATAGGTTAAATTATGTTAGTTTAATAGCTAAATAAGGTTAGTTTTAGATAAGTTGAATTAGGTTAGTTTCAGATAATTAAAAAAAATAATGTTCGTTTTTAGAAAAATAATTCGAAATAGTAAGTATATATATTAATATAAAAGATCGAAATGTAAAAATCACTATGTCCAAAATCTTCGCTTTAACTCGTGTAAAACGGCTCGAAGGTACGGCGGTGTCAACGTACAGCGCCGCCTACCAAAGTTAACCTTTTCTGGGAACTCACCAGGTTATATTATTTTTCGAATTGTAGATTGAATTATTACTTTTAATCTATCTTTTATAGTGTCTTCAATAGTGTGTGACGTTTCAGCAACAGCATCAGACAGAAGAATAAATGAACTAAAGAATAAAATCTCATTTTTTCTTTTGTCTGATGATGGTGGCATTTGAATTAGGTCTTATTTTTTTTTATTAATTTGTTATAGTTTTTCATTTGAATTTAGCTCCATTTTTGTGTCTTATTTCTTCTTTATATTAAAACTTAGAATTAAGCTTTGCTTTTTTATATACATGTTTATTACACATTTAGCAATACTTTTTCTTTATATTTGCTCTTATTTACTCATTTTTTTACTCTTTCACAATCAGATTTTGAAAATGGCTAAATGGCTTCACTTCTCCCTATTTGCTTTTGTAGCTTTTCTTATAAAAAAAATATTAGAACTTAGAATTTAGCTTTGCTTTTTTATATACATGTTTGTTACACATTTAGCAATATATATACCAAAATATTTTTTTGAATACTTACCTCTTTTAGTGAATTTTTGTCAGGGGGGCTACAAAAGTGCCGTACTTATGCAGTATTTTGATGCTTTTCCTGTGAAAAGGATAATGAAATTTAAAATTAAGCTTTGCTTTTTTATATACATGTTATTTACACATTTAGCAATATATAAACAGAAATATTTTTGGAATATTTAACTTTTTTGGTGAATTTTTGTCAGGGAAGCTATGGACTGCCGTAATCATGCATTATGTTGATGTTCTTCTCATAAAAAAAATATTTGGGTTTGGAATTGGGCTTTGCTTTTTTGTATACATGTTTTTTACATATTTAGCAATTTACACACAGAAAAATTTTGGAATATTTAACTTTCTTGGTGAATTTTTGTCAGGGAAGCTATGGACTGCCGTAATCATGCGGCTGCAAAATTGCTGTACTTATGCAGTATTTTGATGCTTTTCCTGTGGAAAGGATAATGAAATTTAAAATTAAGCTTTGCTTTTTTATATACATGTTATTTACACATTTAGCAATATATACACAGAAATATTTTTGGAATATTTAACTTTTTTGGTGAATTTTTGTCAGGGAAGCTATGGACTGCCGTAATCATGCATTATGTTGATGTTCTTCTCATAAAAAAAATATTTGGGTTTGGAATTGGGCTTTGCTTTTTTTGTATACATGTTTTTTACATATTTAGCAATTTACACACAGAAAAATTTTGGAATATTTAACTTTCTTGGTGAATTTTTGTCAGGGAAGCTATGGACTGCCGTAATCATGCGGCTGCAAAAGTGCCGTACTTATGCAGTATTTTGATGCTTTTCCTGTGGAAAGGATAATGAAATTTAAAATTAAGCTTTGCTTTTTTATATACATGTTATTTACACATTTAGCAATATATACACAGAAATATTTTTGGAATATTTAAGTTTTTTGGTGAATTTTTGTCAGGGAAGCTATGGACTGCCGTAATCATGCATTATGTTGATGTTCTTCTCATAAAAAAAATATTTGGGTTTGGAATTGGGCTTTGCTTTTTTGTATACATGTTTTTTACATATTTAGCAATTTACACACAGAAAAATTTTTGAATATTTAACTTTCTTGGTGAATTTTTGTCAGGGAAGCTATGGACTGCCGTAATCATGCGGCTGCAAAAGTGCCGTACTTATGCAGTATTTTGATGCTTTTCCTGTGGAAAGGATAATGAAATTTAAAATTAAGCTTTGCTTTTTTATATACATGTTATTTACACATTTAGCAATATATACACAGAAATATTTTTGGAATATTTAACTTTTTTGGTGAATTTTTGTCAGGGAAGCTATGGACTGCCGTAATCATGCATTATGTTGATGTTCTTTTCATAAAAAAAATATTTGGGTTTGGAATTGGGCTTTGCTTTTTTGTATACATGTTTTTTACATATTTAGCAATTTACACACAAAAAAATTTTGGAATATTTAACTTTCTTGGTGAATTTTTGTCAGGGAAGCTATGGACTGCCGTAATCATGCGGCTGCAAAAGTGCCGTACTTATGCAGTATTTTGATGCTTTTCCTGTGGAAAGGATAATGAAATTTAAAATTAAGCTTTGCTTTTTTATATACATGTTATTTACACATTTAGCAATATATACACAGAAATATTTTTGGAATATTTAACTTTTTTGGTGAATTTTTGTCAGGGAAGCTATGGACTGCCGTAATCATGCATTATGTTGATGTTCTTCTCATAAAAAAAATATTTGGGTTTGGAATTGGGCTTTGCTTTTTTGTATACATGTTTTTTACATATTTAGCAATTTACACACAGAAAAATTTTGGAATATTTAACTTTCTTGGTGAATTTTTGTCAGGGAAGCTATGGACTGCCGTAATCATGCAATATGTTGATGTTCTTCTCATAAAAAAAAATATTTGGGTTTAGAATTGGGCTTTGCTTTTTTATATACATACTAACAACAGAACTACACTACTTTAAGGACATGAGAGCACATGCACTGTATCACCATACGTGTACCATTTTCAAAGACCCTGCTTAGGATTAAAACTTCTCAGATGCATAACAATAGTACCAACCTAGAGGTTAACTGGTGTGGATGCATTCCTCTGGGAGTGAGACTATTGAGAAATTCAGTAGGGAGTTATTTTGCTTCTCCGCATTCTAACACTCCAACTGTTAACACTGTGGAAACACTGACTCATGTTTGGTAAGCAATTTCAGGGAAGAAACTATAGACATTGGATTAAATAAATTATTAATTAAATTGCATTAAATAAAAATTATTAGATTTAAATAAATATTATTAGAGTGAAAAAAAAAGACAGAAATTAACAAATTAGAAAATAAAATTTCGAAAAATGCAACTATATTGCAGATAAGATAAGAGGACCTTATTAAAAAATACATAAACAAACTGTAATTCGACACTCGATAATTCGACACTTTCGATAATTCGACCATTTTAAAAATCAAATTTACAAGGTTGATTGTTGTTTAAATACAACTTTGCTTTTGCATGCATAAACACAGGCTCTTGTAGCAAGAACCCAAATATTATTTATAGTCATAGCAAAAGCCAACTAAGTGAAAACTGATGCCTCTTCAGAATGAATGGAAGACTGAAATCTGAAGGAGCAGAAGATATGGGTCATTTATACTTTCACCAATGCCTTTAGGATCTTTGCGATGGAACGCGTATGGTGTTTCAGCGCATGTGCTCTCATGTCCTTGAAGCACATATACTGACAGTGCCCAAAGTTGAACACACTGTATAGTGTCTGAAATATCTTTGGCCCCTTCGGATACCAACCTTCGCTTCATTCTAGAGAGGCGTTAGTTTTCATGTCATATTTGTAATATAGTTTTGTTGTTTGCAATTTTCTTTTTTTTTTCCTTTCAAATATGTATCCACTCTGAAATATAGTTTGTAAATTTTTATTCCAATTTATTTTCTTATATATGTAGTAAACCCGATGTGGAATGTGCTGGGCAGTCGTGGTAGTGGGTGCGTGATGGGATTCCCGCACTGGGACAGCAAGAGACAGAGGCAGGTCTAGATGGTAACTTCAAGAGGAAGAGGTAGACCACGGACGAAGGTAGTCGAACCACGGGTGTCGCGGATGCCTACATCGCGGATAGGGGTGAGAAATCCGACCGTATGACGACGTCGCTCTGAAAACAACTAACTGAATAATTCCCTTTGTCCCATTTCTGGGCTCTTTATATACTCTGGGACGCTCGCATATGTGGCGATTCCTCATTGGCTACTGTAATCACGTTACTTTATGGCGCCAGGTTGTTTTTCGTCTGGCCCTTGTCGTCTATGGTCTACCTCCTCTTTGTTTTATTGTCACTTCCATTGTTCGATACATATTTTAATATATAGATATGGGGTTATATAATGAATATCAGAAGAAGGTTGTGAACCATATAACTCAAAATATACTACATATATAGATGTATTTTTTTTTCATTTCCAAAATATTTATTTATACTTTCACCAATGCCTTTAGGATCTTTGCGATTGCACACGTATGGTGTTTCAGCGCATGTGCTCTCATGTCCTTGAAGCAAATATACTGACAGTGCCCAAAGTTGAACACACTGTATAGTGTCTGAAATATCTTTGGCCCCTTCGGATACCAACCTTCGCTTCATTCTAGAGAGGCGTTAGTTTTCACTAAGGTTGGCTTTTGCTATGACTATAAATAAGGCTCAAGGCCAAACCTTGGCTACAAGAGCCTGTGTTTACGCACGGACAACTTTATATGTGGCTTTTTCAAGTGTGCGAACATTGGATAGCATACATGTAAAGATGACCCATATCTTCTGCTCCTTCAGATTTCAGTCTTCCATTCATTCTGAAGAGGCATCAGTTTTCACTAAAGTTGGCTTTTGCTATGACTATAAATAATATTTGGGTTCTTGCTACAAGAGCCTGTGTTTATGCATGCAAAATCAAAGTTGTATTTAAACAACAATCAACCTTGTAAATTTGATTTTTAAAATGGTCGAATTATCGAAAGTGTCGAATTATCGAAAGTGTCGAATTATCGATAGTGTCGAATTACAGTTTGTTTATTTATTTTTTAATAAGGTCCTCTTATCTTATCTGCAATATAGTTGTATTTTTCGAAATTTTATTTTCTAATTTGTTAATTTTTTCTTTTTTTTTTTTCACTCTAATAATATTTATTTAAATCTAATAATTTTTATTTAATGCAATTTGATTAATAATTTATTTAATCCAATGTCTATAGTTTCTTCCCTGAAATTGCTTACCAAACATGAGTCAGTGTTTCCACAGTGTTAACAGTTGGAGTGTTTGAATGCGGAGAAGCAAAATAACTCCCTACTGAATTTCTCAATAGTCTTACTCCGAGAGGAATGCATCCACACCAGTTAACCTCTAGGTTGGTACTATTGTTATGCTTCTGAGAAGTTTTAATCCTAAGCAGGGTCTTTGAAAATGGTACACGTATGGTGATACAGTGCATGTGCTCTCATGTCCTTAAAGAAGTGTAGTTCTGTTGTTTGCAATTTCATTTTCGGATTTGTTAAAATTTTTCTTCTATAGTTTCTCACCTGCGGGTCCTTCGGGTAAACCCGGGGCGTTGCCCGGGTCACTCGGCTAGTTTTTTATATTATATTATAAATTTATTGGGAATGTGTTTTTTTCAATAATATCATCAAATATCACTTCTACAGACCTTACTTCAATGATATAAGTTATTGATTAAGATGGCTTGAATTATCAGTAGTGAACCCTCTCAGCGGTTTCGCCAAATTAATCTGTAGACCGCTCTACTATTGTATTGGATTGAAGCTCGAGATTGATTTGGTGAAAATTGGAGATTAATTTGAGAGGGTTCACTACATAATCACCATTTCTGTCCAAACATTTTTGGTACCGTTGTAGCAATTTTTTGATACCACTGTTGTACCAAGCCGTGTCCTGTCTTCGTAGCCAGTGGTTCGCCTCCGCCTGCACTTCTTCATCATTCGCAAAATCCTTGCCTCCAAGGTGCAACTTGAGTGCTGGAAAAAGATGAAAGTCGCTTGGGACAAGATCCAGAGAATAAGGTGGATATGTGAAAATTTCCCATTTGAAGTTTTCCAGCAACGTTTGGGTCGTTCGAGCTGTGTAGGGCGAGCATTGTCATGGACGAGTAACATTTTCCTATACAAAAGTCTAGGACGTTTCCGTTTTATTGCAGCTCTGAGTTTAGTGAGGACTTCGCAGTACCTCGCAGCGTTAACAGTAGTGTTTGGGGGCAGGTATTCAACCAATAAAACACCCTTACAGTCTCAAAAGACGATAGCCATAACTTTGCCTGCAGAGATTGGGACTTTCGCCTTTTTTGGTGCACTTTCCTCAGGCTTCTCCCACATCATGCTTTGTCGTTTTGTTTCTGGAGTTGAATTATGCACCCAGCTTTCATCTCCAGTGACAATACGGGAAAACAGCTGATCTCCATCTCTTCGGTTCATTTCCAGGAAAGCTCGGGCTGCCTCCATCAGTTTTTGCTTGTGATTTTCCGAGAGCAAACGCGGGACCCATCTTACACAGACTTTGAGAAAATTCAAAACATCTGACATAATTGTTCCAATCGAAGAGCGTCCAATTTCGATTTCAAGGAGGCAGTCGAATCATTATTCCGTCAAGGGTGACGCGGCGATCTGCTTCCACCACATTCCGAACAGCAGCAACGGCTGCATTTTCCGTAGCAGTAACGGGCCTGCCGCTTCGCTCGTCATCATGCACATTTTGCCGTCCTTCCAAGAACCATGAACGCCATCGGCGAACCATTTGGATTCTCATACATCCTTCACCATACACTGACATTAAATTGCGATAAATATTGACCGCAGTTTCATTTTTCGCCGTGAAAAAGCGAATTACAGAACGGAGTTCGCAAGTGGACACGTTCACCAGTGGTAGCTCCATGGAAACTGAAGCGCTACGGATTCTGAAGATCACGCGCTTCAAACGCATCCTAGTGACTATTTCTTACACTACTAACTAATTTTTACAACGTTTCGTTTGCAGAAAAAAAATAGGGAACTTATTTATTGGATGGCCCTCGTATTTTATGATATTGTTGAAAGAAAAACATTTCCAGTTAATTTATATGTTAAAAATAATATATCGATGGTTTCACAGTAGAATTT
The DNA here is from genome assembly GCA_030710605.1 of Cordylochernes scorpioides. Lineage (NCBI taxonomy): Eukaryota > Metazoa > Arthropoda > Arachnida > Pseudoscorpiones > Chernetidae > Cordylochernes > Cordylochernes scorpioides. Next base: position 13,178,335 of record CP092884.1, read on the forward strand.
GTGGAAAGGATAAGGATCAGAAATAAACAGTTCTTAAAGCACGGTGTGATATATTGGGTAAGAGGCAAATAACGATTAAATTTTAATAAAGTTGATATGAACCTATGTTTGCGCTCTGTCACTTGTGAGATAATATGCAGCGTTAGTTGTTGGTTGAAGCGTTTTCTAACCCGAATTTTCACGGGCAAGAGATTTATTGAAGGTATTTGTTATTAGTTTTAATTGTATTATAATATTTTGCTGTGTGTGTATTCTCACACGGAGCCGATATATACATTGTATTTGTTCCTCTATTTTAGGCGTAAATGGTAGAAAATTAAGAATTTTATTGAATTTTTATTTATTCATTATCAAATCAGACGCAATATGCCACAAAGGATGCTTGCATCAATTTATTTATTTTTTTGGATTGGCTTCAGTGTATTCGTTTTTCATTCTCAGAGGTTTTTCTTGTTTTTTCTAGTTTCCTATACAGTGTGTCATAGATTTATACGTGTCCTACCAATTGGTAAATTCCAAGTGCTTAGGATAGGTTTATGCTCATACCTGTAATTTGTCACTAATAACACAGGTCTACAAAAAAAACTTTTTTTTTTGCACAAGAGAACCTGATGGTGTTTCTAGTGTAACTTCTCATGCTGAACTCAAAAATCTAATCAGAAATTTCCCATCACCCATGGTTTTTGCCTGACGATCTTTTTTTAGTATTGGGATAAATACATGCATCCAACATGAAAGGGACTTACGAAAACATGAAACTGCTTTTGAAAAAGATAGAATATGAAAGATACGGTTGGAAAATATGCAGCGATTTGAAAGTCGTTGCTCTCTTGCGTGGATTACAGCTTGGATATACAAAATTTTGTTGTTTTCTGTGTGAGTGGGATAGTATAGATAGGGAAAGGCATTACATTAAAAAAATCTGGCCAAACCGTAAAATCTTTACTCCAGGATATAAAAAAATTGCAAATCTACCCCTGATCGATTCAGAAAATATTTACTTACCACCATTACATATTAAACTGGGATTAATGAAGAACTTTGTCAAGGCAATGGATCGGAATGCCAGTGGATTTGCTTACCTAAAACAAAATTTTTCTAGTATAAGTGAAGCGAAGATTAAAGAAGGCATTTTCGTTGGACCTCAGATTCGAGAATTGCAGCAGGATGGAAATTTTCAAATAGTTTGAATGAAGTTGAAGCAGCAGCATGGAATTCCTTTAGAAACGTTTGCAAAAACTTCTTAGGAAGTGTCAAGGTTGAAAATTACCGAGACATAGTTAATGATCTGTTGCTTTCCTACAAGGCACTGGGATGTAACATGTCCCTCAAGATCCATTTCCTGCATTCACATCTAAATTTCTTTCCAGACAATCTTGGCGCAGTTAGCGATGAGCATGGTGAGAGGTTTCATCAAGCTATATCAAGCATGGAGAAGCGGTACCAAGGTAAATGGAGTCCCGCTATGCTTGCCGACGACTGCTTGGCACTCAAGAGGGATCTACCACAAGCAAAGTATAGAAGAAAATCCACTGTCACTGCTTTTCAATAATAAATATGTTTCGTTCATATATGCCTATATATTAACAATATTTCCAAATTCAAGTAGGTGTATCTCAGAAATATTGTGTAATAGAAAAAAACTAATGGTATATTTGGATTCAGGACATGTAGATAAGATGCTATTTATTTGTGGACAAAGAAAAATATTTTTTGATAAACCAGTTAAGTGACATTGTTTGCAATTTTTAGTGTATTTATTCCAATACTAAAAAAAGACCGTCACGCAAAAACCATAGGTGATGGGAAATTTCTGATTAGATTTTTGAGTTCAGCATGAATAGTTACACAAGAATCATAATCAGGTTCTCTTGTGCAAAAATCTTGTTGACCAGTGTAATTGGCTTATAGTATATGTTTCGCAATCAATATAACTGTTCATTATAGTTTGTATAATAATGTTGAAGCTGGTATATGGGTAGTATTTTATACAATGTTGTTATGTGAATTCTATTGTAGCGTTTGAAACAGATATCAATTTTATAACGACCTCTACCAGATATTAAATAATTTCAAACCAATTTGGACAACATCAAAATATATATTTGAGAAACATATACTGAAATTATTTGATTCTTTAATGATTATTATGAATATGTTCACACATACAATCTTATTAAAATTATATACACTTATAGACCAAACCTAAGGAGTTTTAACTTTTAGCATGTATAGGGGATTAAGATAATAACTCTGAAAGATATTACAGTAACACACTTTTATTGAAGACACACGAGATACCCAAGTTTGAACAATCTCTGTCTGTGAAAAAAAAAACGGGCGATATCAAAGATTCTCCACTTTTTTAAGTTCTGTCCATGATTCTAATTAAAGGTTTGTTGAACATGTAAATAACAAACTCACAATATATAACATAAGATTAAGAGATAATAGCATTACTTTTCCAAAAGAAGTACCTCTCCCTTCGAATATTTGTTAGAGCAATTCATATTTAAGCCAACTTATTTATTACCAGTTGCAAATAAGACACGCTATATCCGATCTGGATAATTGCACGTGAAAAAATTACAATAATTTATATTTACAATATGTTGAGCAATGATGGAAGTTGATTTAATGAAGTGATCTGTAATATTTAATATCGTGGAAAGAGAAAGTTTAAAGTTTAAGCCACTACAAGTTTATTACCTAAATGAGATAAATGCATTGTTCTAATGCAGAAAGCGTTGCCTCATTTGGTACAAAATATATATATTTTTATTTCGTTTGGAGCTATATTTTGTATGGAAAACGAACAATAAAAATTGATTCATCCAGGGATCACAAAATCATTATTTTTATATTTTCAATTTTAAAATATTCAAGAGATTAATTCACTGTCTAACTTTATTTTTATGAATAAAAATCAGTATAAAGCCCTCTATATCTAAAAATATTTATTATAATCATATCAAATAATATTGAATATATAGATATAAGCCGATTATTTTATTATATGAATTATATTTCGCCCGCGCGTTCTACGAAAATTGATATAAATATTTAATTGCTGATATTCCACTTGGGGTTGCTATTATTCCCACCCTCTTCAGATATACCCATCTTATTTGAAAGCCAAATTTACCTTCTGAAATAGATAGATATTCCGATTAAAGCTTCCATTTTAACACAGAAGATACCCGCTATAACAAAGACTGCCGAATAAGCGGATGATTCCACACCATGTTAATAAGCTACTTTAGCCTTGCTCCACGCTTAATCCGGGATCTTGCAGGTAGTCGCCTTGTTCCTACCGTCTGATTTAACGTGGCTTTAACAAGCTCATTGATCTCTTGTTCCGCTTAATAAATATCTTTATACGAATTAAATATAATATTATTTAATACATTAAATATCGTATTATATAGTTTGGTCTAATTATAATAATTAATTACCGCTTAATAATCTTTTTTTTACAATTTCGCTATGTATCTATTTTCTTTTTGATGATAGAATTTTATTGACAGATATTTGGTTGATCCACTTTCACCTATTGACTTTGAAAATAGCGATGGAAGTTGGTAGATATGTAAGGTAGTGAAATCTTATTGTAAAAGAAGTTGAACAGCCAACTGTCTATGTTTTTAAAGTGTGTTATTGGGAGTATGAATAAGTTCGTGTGGTTTGATAAAGATGGCGCTTCTAGTTTATGTATGTATCTATTATCCGTAAAATTATTGACACTTACAGATAATCAATTTTCAAAAATAGAGCAATTAATGTATATATATTGTTGCACCAGGTTGCGGCTTGGCAGAGTCTTCAACCTTGATTCTCTCCTGTGCTGGGTCTTGCATCTTACCAGAGCGTGTTTCAACCATCCTACAAATTTATATAGGCGAATAATGAGATAACTCTACTTTAAGTAGCCTCCAGAATAATTTATTTATTTCTCACATCAAAGAGAGCAGTGAAATCACACAGTGTGCCTAAATACAAATGATGATTCTATAATACATATAATCTGTTTATAATACATATATTCTGTTTAATAAAATTAATAAATATAAAATATAAATTTGAATTTAAAATATATGAAAAATAATATTACAAATTAAAATAAAATAGGTTCATTAGCCATGATGCAACAATATTTAATTAAAAAGGCATATATTAGATCAAAATATTATTTATTTTTAAATATTTAAGTTGTGTGGGCTGAACTCCAACATTTTTAAACGTATTATAATAAATTTATAAAACATAGAAAGAGATAGAGTTAAATATGTTATAATACCTCGAAACAGGTTGGCGTTTAGCCAACTAAAATATTATTTATTTATTACCAGTTGTAAATAAGGCACGCTATATCCGATCTGGATAATTGCGCGTGAGACTATTTACAATAGTTCATATTGTAGTAAATTAGGTTACAGAATTATCAAAAAGAAAATAAACAATTAAGAAAAGAACATTGAATAAACATATCCATTAAACAAATAAACAACAACATAAGCAGATAGAAGAAACAGAAAGATGGTTACTTACAATATATTAAGAAAGGATGAATATTGATTTAATAAGTTATCTTTAAAAATTAGTATTGGTAATAAAGTTGATCAAGTTGAGCCATTTATAACAAGTTATGTACTGAGGTAACTTATTAATTATTTACATTGATGTAAATTAAGTTACATAGTAGTGTAGTTCTTCAAGCTGCATGAAGCTGCCTATTTATAAAAAAAGTCTGCAGAACCTATTAAATTCCGTATATCTTTCCCTATTATAAACTATTTGACCCAGATAGGTTCTTTTCATCTTGCTCTGCTGTCTTAGGTTTGACACCAGTGGGCATGAGTTCAGAATGTGTTCGGGGGTTTATTCTTTCGCTCCACAAGAGCATCTGGGCGGATCTATTTTTCTAATTCTGAAGAGAATTAACATTGTAGAAATTTGGTTTTGACAAATTTAGGTATTTATAAGGATAAATATTCGAAAATAATTTATATTTTACATCCAATATATTCCTTTTTAATCTAACAGCTAATTATATGTCACATAAAATATTAAATTTATATATTTATTCACTTAATGATAAACAAATTTCACGTCTTAAAAATGTATACAGTGATGTGTACAGCATTTAATATTTTATATATATATTATAAATATATTTTCGCTGGATGTTTATATTTCGATAAAGTGATTCATAAAGGATATGAAGGATAAATCATAGAGGATAACAAAAAATGTTTCAAACAAATTGACTTCGACTGCAAGATGCTTGATCAATGCTAATATAAGGAAATACATATCTGAATGACGAACCCTCATCCTTAATCATACGAATTTAAATGAAATATAGAGAGAAGAACAATACGAGATCGACAAATCACGATTTCAAATACACGAATATTAAAAAGTGTGAAGTTTATTGAAACAATCGCTGTCCATAACACAGATTCCCGATTGCACGTGTCTAAGTCTCAACCATTTAATATATGATGTAATCTCCTCCTTGGTACTGTATTACATGCTATCTTTCTCCCTTATATAAAAATAAAGGGTTAATAGGATTTGAAATAAGTTTTTTTGACACGGCAAACAGATTTGGTTTTTCAGTGAATAGGAAGGATCAACATGGTAAAACTTCAGATTAATGCAGAATTCACGTCGTAGATTAAACAATAGGCAAACAGAGTTATCGCTAAAGAAAGTAGTAAAAAGTTTGACCAAAGAAAATATTTCGAAAATATCTTTTACATATAAAATTTGTATACATGTTAAAATTTGTTAACAATGGATATAGTTTCTAGTTGAATATATATAAATTTATTTAACTTTTTCCGAAAATCCGTTCCATATATGTTTTAATATTCAATATTATATCTAAATAATATTCTGATTGTAATTATATATAACAGAAAACGTACTGATGAACTATGAATGACTATGAACAAGGAAAAATTGAAGAATGAAAAATGATTTGAAGAAAAATACCTATTAAAGAAAATATTTGAAGAAAAACAAACCGAAAGAATTTTTTTTTAAATGTACTTTGATTATTATGAAAATTTGATCACGCGTGAGAGAAACTTAATAGATAGAAATATGTCCTTATATATTCAAGTATATTTTCATATTTCAAAAATTAACTGCTCAATATATTTATTTGTATCCTGTTACGATATCCAAAGGAAACACGCTGACGTCAAATTTATAGAAAATAAATAAAAGAAGCAAGATCAAACGAAAAATAGATAACTTTAAAGAAGAGGCAAGATTATGAGAATGTTGAAGATGTCGGGTAAGAATTTCTTTAATTACTATATATTTTACATATCAAATTTAACTGAGTGTTAACTAACCAGAGAAATTTAAGTCTTGCATAAATCTTTGTTGAATCCTTCTGCTTGAAGCCTTAATATTCCTAAGAATTATATCTTTGAACTTTAGTTATCCAATATCTAATTAGGCCAGTCAGAAGCTGAGGTTTACCTTAACAAGATGTCTATTACAGCAGAAAATAAGATATTAGATATAAAACAAGAATACAGTAGAACTTTGTATGCAGAGGAAAAGTCTCCTTTAGAGAGATGTACCATCACGGCTTTGGTTTAACGCAGTATAAATATTTATAGCTATATTGCTTTTAAAAAATAGTTGTGAATCGCTTATAAACAACATTTGACTGTGCCTTGACCACATATATTTGTAATTATACAAATATATTATTTTGTTTTCCAATGAACATTTCGATAAATAATTTGCCTTCTTTAATCTTTATGATTCCACATTTCTATTTATTTATGAAGAAATTAATCGGATTTGATTTTCATCAAATATTCTTGCAACATCATTCTTTATCTTATTAAGCTTTTATATCTTTTTGACCAAAAATAATTGCCTTGTTATCCAGAGCCTTTCTGTATTCCTTTATCAACATGATATTTTGGTGGAAATTCTGGATGATTAAGGAAGACAATCCCTAAAATATCTTGAGGCTATGGATGAGGTAGACATCGCTTTGCCACGACTTAATTCATAATTAAGCCGCTGTGCGCCTATAACAAGGTTATTCCACTTAATGTTGACAGTTCCCTTTAATACTACGACCATAAATCCATTCTTAATGACGTAAGAAAAAGACACACAATTTATTTAAGACAATTTTCAAACTCTGTGAAAATCAAATACCAAAGCACCCAAGATACTGATAAGCATAAACATGATTTAAAACTTAAACCCCGTTTATTTTTAAATAATAAGTATCAGGTTATCCTAAAAGTTCGTTAACATATGATTATGATTTATTTTGCAAGTGTTTACGAACCTTTGGGACAACCTTGTATAACTGGAAGGCTTGGCTCATCAATGGTAAACCCTCAGCGGTTTAAACAATTTAATCCATCAGGGTGCCTTTCAGAGCACTATTACTCTATTGGATGATTCTGCTTCTAAAACTAAAAGGACAGTAAAAACTATTATTTTTTCAAAAAGTAAAATTTATGCTTCATAATTTACTTTTTTTTACTATAGAAATGGTTCATTATCGCCTTATAATCAACAAGATTTATAATATTTAAGTCTCAGTTTTCATAAGAAATAAGCTAAATAAAAAAACATTTATTATTTTAACAACACACAAACAACGAAGAATATTTTTTGCATGGAAATTTATTTGGTACACATAATATTTCTTTCATTACACCTATATATTATTTTATCTAAATAAGATATAAACGTTTTAATAAAATAACAATTGGCTTTATATACCAAGTAAGTTTATCGTTCTTAATTCCCTACGTGTAACAATATATATAACGATGTGACCATTACTATAATATAAATAGAAAGAGAGAAAATGGAAATGTGAAGAACGTTCTAGTTGCCAGAAATGTTTTTCTCAATGGTAAAAACAATGAAACTTCAGAGGAGATTTCATTGAGGCGAAAGAGTATTATATGGAATGAGTGTTTTCCAGCTATCATTTAGGTGGATTTATCCCAAAGTTTCTTCTGCTATATATATATATTTCAGGCTAAGATAGCTATTGTTCATTTTTATACAGCGCCTCCTTTTAAACTTATTTATTTTCTTTTTTCTAAATGAGATTTTTCGTTTAAAATATTTCTAAACTTCTCGAATATAACCTAACACTAGTCTTTTCTTTTTCAATCCATTTTTTTATATTAAAGTTTAGGATTTTATTATTAAAAATTATTCATTTATAAAAATAGTGAATAAATGAATATTTAAATAATATTTGAATCCTTGTATTTTAATTTGTAAGCTTCTCAAAATATATTATTATCAATTCGGGGGGAAATATTATTATTAGAATTTTTTATTTACAAAGAAAAGAGAATTTGTGTTTTTTTTATATAGAGTAAATAAATAGTAATAAACCTTCTTGTTTTTCTATCAAAATCTCTCTAATAATTTATAAATAAAAATAACCAAGTATTTATTTTCTATTATGTGAAAATATCGGGCTAGAACTAATTTGAAAGAAATTTTCGGATTATATAAAGGCTTTTTCTTGAATTTGAAAAAAAAAACAAATTTGGTTTCAATAATTGTTCGATAGTAAAATATAAAGAAATTTATTGTTTCTGAATATCCGTTTTATCAATATATGATATTGCTTGTTTTTTTTCTTGTTTTTTTTTTTTTTTTTCATTTTATTAATCAACCAGGCCCGATGTTGAAATAACTGCGCCTATTATAAAGGAAACAAACAAATAGGAACTTAGAATTAAATATTTACAAATTTACATGCATTATTCGACAGAGTTCATAAAATTGATATATACAAAGTGGCTGATGTAAGAGAGTTAAGTGATTTAGATAAGGAAAGAAACGATGTCTCACCTCTGAAAAGTTTTAACAGTCGTAGAGGAGGTGAAGAGCTGTTTGTTAAGTTTCTCCGCAGGAACAATTTGGTGTATATTGTTCATAATTTGATAAATAATTCCTTATATCAATATTTTTCAAAATGAAAATATCAGACTTTCATGGAAAGTTTATTTTCAAATTTTTCAATCCTTATCTTTCGGGCACGAACGCTCTTCTACAGGAGAAAACACGACAAAGAAGGGTGTTCGTGACCCTGAAAGCTGGATTTAAGTTGTTTTGCTCGAAAATCCTTCACCTATAGACGTTAACTTATCTTGCTCATATATCCGTCATTATCGACATTAACTTTCTTGCTCTGAAATCCTTCAATTATTAACATTAACCTGTCTTTCTCTCAAATGCCTCACTCATCGACATTAACTTGTTTTACTCATAAATCCTTCACTGAGGGATATAGGCATGAAAGATCAAATTGATTAAATACATTATTTACGCATAACCCACGGAGTTTTCCGCTCCGTATAGGTTTCGTTCAGGTTAAGAACATTTCAGCTTTTTTTTTCACTTTCCAGCTTCTGCCGATCATAGTGTGCTGCTAACTAACACCTTGCTATATATCAGACTGTTCGATATCGTCAACTCCAAGGCTCCATGATAATGATTCAATACTCCACTGTCATCAGAATCCATGTTATTTCCAGACAGAAACTTCCAATCCCACCATAGATAGCGGCCCTTCCTTGTTTGTAACGCTTTCTCACAACTACCCACGTAGTCTTTGCTATAAGGACAGAGAAGCAACGCTGCTTCAATAATAATGAAATTATAAATTAATGTAATCAAATCTACTTTATAATTTACAGAAAATTTACGTGTAAGTATAAAATTATAAATTCCTACCTGCTTCTACATTTTGATTTAATCATAAGGAATCAAGAGTTTCGTTTCTTTACCTATTTCTTTTATTTTTCGGGATTTCAGGCTAAAATGCCCTTCAACACGGAGATCCTGAAGTACAACTTAACGCGACTTCAGAATCTCCGTGCTGAAGGGTATGTTGACCCGAAAGCTTGAGAAATAAGATAAATAAGAAAATAAATGAAACCCTTGAATACTTGTTGATTAAATCAAAGGTATAAAAACATATAGAATAACAAATTGACTATTCAAAGCTATTAAAAAATTCTGATTAAAACCTGATTTGCATATTTGGGAGTTATTAATTGATGAAATAATTATATCTTATTGATTTCCTCTAATCACTATTGATGCTACTACTTTACATACTGATAGATCACAATATATTTTCCGAAGATATGTTAGAGTTAAAATGAGAAAACTAATGGGAAGGGTTTCTATTATTTAATGATTGTGATATGAATAATTACTAGATTGAAAAAAGGTTTTTCCTTAGATCTCAAATTTTATATTCATTCATAAGACAATAATGAATAACATCTATTGGCACAATATATGTAGGCAAAATATTTATTAATGAAAACTCCTTATTTTATACCAATTATATATTTCATGTATTTATTATATATATATTTATATTCATAATAAATGAAAGATAATGGGTATAAGAGAACGAGGTTTTAATGAATAAATATTTGGCCTACAGATATTGTTCCACTAAATGTTATATATATAAATATATATATATGTGGTAATTTATGCCAATAACCCCATATTGGTGAATAATATAACAAGATTTTCAATTGTATAATAGAAACAGATCTGTAAATAATTATACGCATGATTGACATGTGTCATCATATCACCATTTGTAATGTACTTTGTATAAACTGAGGATAATAAATAAAACTCTGAAATAGATGAAGAGTTGAGCTAAAGCAAATATTGAGATATAGAAATTCAACAACGTTTAAGAACGAGACTTAAAGATTCTAGGAAGTCGTTAAGAGTGTACAATATCATCTCTTTCGATCCACACCCTTGTTAAATCCAATGAAACCCAGTATTTCCTCTCAGTAAAGTATATAAGACTCCGCCCTTGTCGAAATATACAGTCACTTCACGGTACGCGGGAGCCCTCGTCACTTCATCCATCGACCATGTAGACCAGTAAGAAACTTGTTCTTAACCATCTCGATCTTTCGCAGCTTAGCTCGACTCTATCTGTTCACGGAATTTCCCTAGTACAAATCTGCCCCTTCGGTTTTTTGTGTGGACGTTCCCAAGTCTTCCTTTCCGCCACGACCACGACTGCCTGTACTCTGTAAGAACTGTTAAAGGTCTTCCAAGGTGCAGAGAGGTACTGAAAACTTCTCCACACCCTGACTGTCTCTCTCGGTTACCACAGTATAGCGAGAACGACAGGATATCACATATATCTTAGAATCAAAGAAGACATATCCTGAAACGAGCTAATGAGGTTTTATGGCAGTGTGCCATCTAGTGGAACGGAAATCAACCTAACGTTGATTTATCCTATTTCCTGATATTTGGACAACCCATTTTCTTGATAAATCAAGAAAGGCCACCCACGAACGCGTTTTGGGCTGTTGCTCTCGTTAGCGTGGTGTTCCACGTGTTTCTGTTCCACTAGATGGCTCTCTGCCATCAAAAACTCATGTAATAGTGGTGAGGATATGCTTCTTTGATTTTTATCCCAAAACCTGAAATCTTTTATTTTTATTTTCATTTTTTAGAATTATATTTTCACATATATTCATATGTGTGTGTGTTTGGGTATGTGTGCTTTATAAAGTCCTAGATGTTTACGTTCGTAGGTGAATCAATATTTCCTATTTGAATATCTTTGAATTTTTACATTATCTAACCAATTCAATAATACTGTAGAATAATTATATTTGGAGGTTAAACAGCTAAAGCTGCTAAAACGTTTTACCACTAATGAACCATGCTCTCTCCTAACCAAAAATATATTTTTCATGGAAATTTGTGAACAAATACACTTTTCTATTGTTATATAAGAAAAAATACCGATAAATTTATATATATTTTAATTACTATCTACTGTTCAATAATTCACAAATACATAAACAATAAGCAGCAAACATAAAATTCCGAGGATAAGTTTCTTTTATTTCAAAAATAATAATACTTCGAGCTTTCGGGCGTAAACAGCCCTTCTTCAAGAATATAGTGAATAATTTCAAATAGAATTTCAAATAGAAATGTTTCTATACAATTAGATGGTATTTTTCTTTGGTCCTGCATAGCGTGAGTGAATCTCGTATCCACGTGATTTAGTTTAAATCTAAAAACTTTTATGAAGAGAGGTGTTTTGCCCCTAGAAATATTGGCCGATTACATTGAATATATTGAAAGGATCACTTGTCCCCAAATGAATATTCTAAGTCTGAATTAAATTTTATAAATCAATCGGAAAATTGCCATTGTTTATTTAGAATGTAGTTCTATGTATCAGTATTGTGTATTAAGCTATTGTATATTTCTGGGATATCTATATGTCTATTGATGCTCTGGTGTTTTTTGGATACTATTGCTTCTAACAATGGCAATTTCCCGATTGATTTATAAAATTTAATTCAGACTTAGAATATTCATTTTGGGACAAGTGATCCTTTCAATATATTCAATGTAATCGGCCAATATTTCTAGGGGCAAAACACCTCTCTTCATAAAAGTTTTTAGATTTAAACTAAATCACGTGGATACGAGATTCACTCACGCTATGCAGGACCAAAGAAAAATACCATCTAATTGTATAGAAACATTTCTATTTGAAATTCTATTTGAAATTATTCACTATATTCTTGAAGAAGGGCTGTTCACGCCCGAAAGCTCGAAGTATTATTATTTTTGAAATAATTTATTTATGCTTATGAGGTGATACAGCAACGTCTTTACAATAAGAGAGGAGACAAAATGAATCAAATCTAGAAAAAAGAAGTGAGGACTTCTCGGTCATTAAAGTCTGAGAGGCAAGGCCTTCAGCCAGTTCAGGGCTTCCGGGGTGACAGAGTGGAGATTGGAGATTCCTCCATTGAATTTGTACAGCGGGCAGTCATCTAGTATATGGGACATTGATTGTGGGACGTTGCAGGCACAATTTGGATCTTTGGTGTAGCCCCATAACTTCATCAGCTCTGCACACCTTCCCCGTCCTGTCCTAAAGCGGTTTAGAAGCACCCATTCTCGTCGAGGGAGGGAAAAACCTGGGATCTTGACACTTGGGCTTGTGATGAGGTTCTTGTTTGGGATATCGGAGCTGATCCAGGAATTTGTCCATGCTTCTGAGATATTAAAATTTTGGGAGAGAAGTTGGTTTCCTCTGGACCATATCGGATTCCTTGATTTTAGTCTATGTTTTGGGGGAGACTGTAGGATTGGGTTAATTTCGAGGTCGGGTGAATCCAAGAGTTTTTGGTACATTTTCTTGGTGGCTTCCTTTCTGCGTAGCTCAGGCGGAGAGATGTGAGCAAGAACTGGAAGCCAGTCGATTCTTGTAGGTTGGCAAACCCCTGTTATAATTCGTAAGGTAGAATTTAGTTGTGTGTCTATTAGCTTCGTGTGGCAGCTCCCCTCCCATACTGGAGCACAATACTCAGCCGTGGAGAAGATCAATGCCAAGGCAGAAGTACGCAGGGTGTTGGCATCACTGCCCCAGGAAGAGCCGGCCAGCTTATGGAGGATATTGTTACGTGATGATAGTTTCCCCTTTAACTTGGTGAGATGAGTTTTGAAGGTGAGAGTGCGGTCAAGATGAATGCCTAGGTATTTGGGATGTTCGCTATGAGTTATCTGAGAGTTATTGATAAATAGTTTGAGTTTTCTTTCAGCTCTGTGATTGTTAAGATGGAAACAGCAATGTACAGATTTTGCAGGATTAAGCCTCAGAGACCAGTTTTCAAAGTAATTATGTAGAGTTTCAAGATCTTTATTCAGTTGAATTTCCAGTTCCTCGAAAGTCTTTGCTTGGGCTAGAATGGCTGTATCATCTGCGTAAATAAATTTCTTTGAAGTTGTTTGGGGAATATCATGGGTGTACCAGTTATAAAGAAGTGGAGACAAGACTGATCCCTGTGGGAGGCCATTATATATAGTATATTCCTTGCTAGATTTAGAGTTAAGGTATACTGTGAATTTCCTGGGTGAGAGAAGAGAAGACAAAAGATTGAGGGTCTGTTTGCATTTTAGCACTTTAGTAAGTTTATAAATCAAGCCATCAATCCACACTGTATCATATGCACTCGAAAGATCCAGGAGCACAACTGCAGATTTCATTCCCAGTTGGAAGCCATTTTCGATGAAGGATGTCAAGGATGCAACCCGATCGCAACAACTCCTGTTGCCTCTGAAACCCGCCTGTTCCACCGGGATTTCTGGGTCCAGAATGGGAGTAAGTCTGGCTAGAATGATTCTTTCCAGAAGCTTGTGGGTTGTACAGAGAAGCGCAATTGGACGAAAATTTGCTGAGCAGGTAGGTTCTTTGCCTGGTTTTAGGACGGCAAGGATTTTTGATTGTCTCCATTCTTTTGGGATATTGCCGGTTTCCATTATTATTGTGAAAAATCGAGCCAGCCATGATTTTTTTTTTTTTTGAAATAAAAGAAACTTATCCTCGGAATTTTATGTTTGCTGCTTATTATACACCAGAGGATTCCATCTTACGACATAAACAATAGAAAAATAGTAAAAATGTGATATTGTATTAGGAAAGGTTTATAAATTAAGAAAAGAAAAAAGGCCTATTTTTATCGTGAAGCTGAAAGTTGCTGACAGCTTGCGTCATCTATCGGAATAAATATAACTAATAATTGATTTTTTAAAATTATTGTAGAATTGGCAAAATATCAATTTTTGATTAATCAAGAATGAGTGTACTTGTCTAATTCTGGAAAATTTAAAAATAAACGAATAGTTGATATTTATTCCGATAGATGGCGGAAGGTCTCAGCAACTTTTAGTTGCACGTTAAGTAGATGCCCTTTTTTTCTTTTCTTAATAAACAATAGAATTTGAAAGAATCAGGTAAAGACTTTTACAAGATTGAAAATCGTTAGATTTTAAAATCTCAAAAGTTTCCTCCAATAATTTGTTGCTGAGATATTTGAAGGAAAATTCTATCAGTGCAGGAAGTAGAGCTGATGGGGAAATTCCTAGGGATTAATTCACCCTGTGGCAAATTAAAACCCCAACTTAGGCGCCTTGTTTCGAAATGCTTTTATCTTACTTAGCCATCGCCTACTTGGGTTTTATCGCTTTCTACGTTGTTTCTTGGGAGCATCCTTTTATTATAAACTTTAATAGATTTTTTTACACATCGCTAATTATTTTGTTGTTCAAAATTGACTTTTTAGCGTTTATTTTATCAAATTGGGACTAATTGATGTCTCATTTTTATTCAATTTTATATATTGAAAGGATATAATGATATAAATTTTATATTTTAGAGTATAATATCAAACTATATTACCTCTCTTTGATTTCATAAACCCAGGTTATTTATATGAGTGAATGTTAATAATGTTGATATAACAATACATTATTTATATTATTATTAAAAAGTTGTAGTAAGAGTAATAGACACTAATCGAGAAATCAATTTAAAAACTAATATCATGTTAAATTTTGAATCCAGAATTATTAAGGTAGCTTTTCATATTAAAAACTATCATATTGTTACGTCGTTCCCAGACGCTATTCGTGTACTTTGTCTACTCAGGATGCCACAAAGATACACATGTGAGTTCGAAGTTATTGCAGCTAAAGTTAGCGCTTTATTTTGACTCACTTAACAGAAGGAATACAACAGTGGAACTTCCCTTCAACCTCCCCGTCAGAAGAATTCTTGGCGTCGTGGATGTTACTCTTGTGAAGCTTTCCGCTCCACACCATACACGTTCAGCTTGGACTACACCGTCTTGTAGGTCGCTCCGATGTCAGTTTCTCCTGTCACCTACCTGCAGGATAATCCAGATGCCCCGGAGGTAACTCTCCGCCGTCTTCTTCTTGACGCAGATCTCGTTGTCCCCAGACTGACTTCTCCCCCAGACTGCGATGTCCTCTCGGCGCACAAACCCCCTTCAGGCCGACCGCTATCCCGGCTCCTTCCTTCACTACGGACTCACTGTCTGCCACCTCCTCCTCTATAATCTGTCAATGAACACTTCCTTGTGGAGAGGGGCCCTGCATATCTTCTTTACCGGCTTTGCCCACACCTTCTCTTCATCTTCCTTGATGTACCGCTTCAATATTATAAGACTGAACCTATTAATCTAAAGTTTCTTCAATATCTACTCCATATCCTGCCAAAAATTGATCAAGAGAGGTCGTACATTATTTAATTTTAATTAAGAAAGTTGTTAAGTATAAAAAGTTATTATATATTATCCATTTTGCGTTATTTCGAACATATATATGTTTATGAATATCAAAATCGAAAGAAAAACGAAAAATATATTAAATGAATATAAACCTATTTATTATATTTAGAATTTGCAATTTATATAAAGGAAACAGGCCTTATGAAAAGCCTTATAATTTAAGATATAAATACGAGTATAATATTATTAATATCATCTTCTGTCTTCAGTACTAGAAGTTCAGAATCCTCGAAGACTAAGCTTGGAACAATCTAAAAAATGATGTTTAACCGCATCCGAGTATTAGATACGGTAGAGGGGGTAAATGGAAGAAATATTTCACAGTATATTATGATCATTGAGTTAGAGATTACCGCTTCTCGTAATCTTCTCGGGCATTTTATGGTTGCATAAGACTTTAAAGATAACATTATTGATTACTACCTCATTCTCCATATCCTAATAGGCCATTTCCTACAAGGCCAAGCAGAAAAAGACTCGAGTGCTAGTTTCCTCATCGGGTGCCTCCCCAGTTGGCGGATAAGGGAATGCCTCCCAGAAATAAGTGGTACCGGGGAAATACCCCGAGTGGATCAAAGACTGTGGCAGTTTCTTGGGTCCTTTCACAGTATCAGCCCCAGAGTAACACTTGGTCTTTGGACACGACTTACCTACGAGGAGATGAAGAGGATGGTGGAGGACCAAGAAGTATGGAGAACCCATGTGGCAATCATAACACAGCTTTTAGGGACTTTGAAATAGTATGACTGAATTAATAAGAGGATTCCTTATAGATCGTCATATCAAATTCTTTAGCATTCTGAAAACCTTTACTGATTTTTTCATTTAAGGTGGTTATTTTTAGGGTGAATTTATTTGGAAGATTGAGAGAGATTAAGGGGAAAAGGAATAAATCCGATATAAAAATTTTATTATTTAATGCTATATATTCTTTTTATCGTAATATTATTTAGTTATATTAAGTTTCGAAAGTATTTGGGTAATACACACACACACACTTTCCTTTTCGACATTTTCTATTGAAATATTTAGTACATTTTTATTTCCTAACATAGGAATTTCTTTGTCGATATCTTTGTATTGGTTTCCATTGTTTGATAAAAGTATTTCAAACGATTTTTTCTCTTCCAAGTACCTCTTAGTAGTTTGATATATTTCTCTGAATCCGCAGAAAACTTGGAGATTGAGCATTGCCTAATAGAAAGTGTGAATAATTGATGTTTATGATAAAGACTTTATAATGATAATGATAAAAATTAAAAATGAATCTCAAGATTTTATATTAGTTAAAAATTTTTATAATTATCGTTCCGATTTATCTATTTCCATATATTGAAATGATTTGAATAGTATACCAATTGATTTTTCTCAATATATTTAAGTAAATTTAACATCCGCAATAATAATAAAGCACAATTTAGATTATAGATTATACCTACAAGATAATAAGACCTAATCCAAATAAATTAATAGAGTGTGACGTTTGGGTGACAGTGTTGTTTGGATTAGGTCTTATTTTCTTGCATATCTGCAAAAATGTTTCATTAAATTGCAGATTTAATATAATACTAATTTTTTTGAAAGTTGTATTAGAACAATTAATTTCTTCGCCATCCCATTGTATTAAATGAATGTGTCACAACACCAGCTTAAGCATTTTATTTTTGTAAAATTTGACCGATTTCATAAATCTCCCTCGTAGGATGTTCAAAATCAAAAACGTCTCTCTCCTTAAGCTGGCCATAATTCGAAACCATGGTAAACAAGTTGATATCGTCTGAACTTGTCAAATCTGGGTTTGTCTCATTTATTTATCAGCACTTTTATGTTATAAAAATAGATGTTTAACAAAGTGAGCATTAGTAAATTAAATTTTATTGCCATCTATCGTTAAAATGTTACACAAATAAATTCACTGGCAATGTGTTTCTTTTAAATATCATCAAATATTGGCTCTACAGACCTTACTGCAATGATATGAGTTATTGAATGAGAGGGCTTGGCTCATCAGTAGTGAACCCTCTCAGCGGTTTCGCCAAATTAATCTCTAGACCGCTCTACTATTGTATTGGACTGGTTTTGTTATATACCCTGCATTTTCTATGGAAGGCAGCTAAATGGTGTTTAGTGAACTATGGACATAAGCTTATAGGTCTGTAGAGGTACATACATATAATTTCAAGGTATTGCATCGAGCAAAGCTCTTCCGCAAAATATGTTCTCATGTTCTCATAACCAATATATATTAGTAAATTAAATTTTATTGCCATCTATCGTTAATATTTTACACAAATAAATTCACTGGCAATGTGTTTCTTTTAAATATCATCAAATATTGGCTCTACAGACCTTACTGCAATGATATGAGTTATTAAATGAGAGGGCTTGGCTCATCAGTAGTGAACCCTCTCAGCGGTTTCGCCAAATTAATCTCTAGACCGCTCTACTATTGTATTGGACTGGTTTTGTTATATACCCTGTATTTTCTATGGAAGGCAGCTAAATGGTGTTTAGTGAACTATGGACATAAGCTTATAGGTCTGTAGAGGTACATACATATAATTTCAAGGTATTGCATCGAGCAAAGCTCTTCCGCAAAATATGTTCTCATGTTCTCATAACCAATATATATTAGTAAATTAAATTTTATTGCCATGCATAATTTTTCCATTTCAGTAAGGGCAATAGAAATTGTTTAATTTCAAAAAGAATCTTATGCGTCTAAAATAGTTTCTAATTTTCATATATATCAATGTATTTTAAAAATTATAATATTTATTTTTGGGAATGCGTCTCTCATGATATAAAATATTATCTCTATAGACGTTACTGCAATGATAAAATGTATTGGTAACGAATTATCATAATCTGTGAACTTTCTCGGGTTACTTTGTTGAAACCGCTGAGAAGGTTTACCTCTGATGAGTTAAGCCATTTATTTTAAAATGTTTATCATTATAATATAGTCTTTATAGAGATAATATTTTAGAAAATATATCATACTGAAAAATTGCTAAACTAACTATTGCAAATTTTATCGATCGAAGGCACATATGGCTTTATAAATGAATATATGTATCTATGTATCTTTTTTGATGAAATTTGGTATAACTATGTAAGATAATAGGAAGGAACCAATATTCTCTCTCTCTCTCTCAATTATAATTCTAATATTCACATTAATAAATAATATAATATATTTATATATTTATAATATATTATATATAATAATAAAATATGCGTCAACATAGTTTCAATTTATTATAGCAGATGGGTGCGCTAAAGCTTCGTACTTTTGTTTCCATTTTCCTCATTTGATCTTATTATTTGCATTTATCAATTTATTCTGCCTTCTTTCTTCTTTTTCATTTATTATTTTATTATTTCTATTTTTGGCTTTCTCTATCTCTCACTTGTACATTGATTGTATTACCATTATTATACAAAACCATTGAATTTTACATATATGCATTTTTAAATATATTTTTTTAAAAGTATGTTTAATGATTCAATTTTGTAATATTGTTTTTATATTTTGCCCAATAAAAATGTGGTATCTTGTAATCCATAAGGATATTAAAAATATTTGATGAAGAGAGAACAAACCCTCGAAATAGTTTTAGAATATAAAATTGTTTTTTTTTTTCTACGATGTACTGTTTTGTAATTTGGTTAAGGTAGAACACTCTCTTAAAAACCCAAATCAATCATTATTATATTACATTAAAAAATAAACTATAACTATCTACAATAACATTAATCATTTTTTTATATTACATTTCCCAGATGAATATTATTGACTTTAGAATAATTGCATTTATATTTAAATCTCCCTCTATTTTTCCTTTTTCCTACCTTTTTTTTTTTTCTTTTCACTGAAGGTTCTGCCGAGAGACTGGCTTAATGAGGCATCCTGACCTCGTTCTCATGGCTTGGGTGTGTTGGTTGTTTTTCCTATCCATGGTTGCTCCATGGAATGGGAGGGGGGTGCCATTGCCCTGTTAGTCAGCAACATTTCAGAGTTCTCTGTTCAAGGTTACCGTAGCGACTCGGGGCTCACGATACCGTACTTCGCCCTACAGGGCAGTCTCTTGCTTGTGCTGCTTGGGAATGCTTGGGTTTCATTAGCGGGTAACTTCTGTGTTGTCTCCCTGGGGTTCTTCGAATGGTGGGGTATATTGTTAGTGTTGTTGAGTTGAGTCGGCACAGGTGGGGTATAAAAGTATCTCTTTCAAAAGGAGGAGAACCAGTGTCTTCAATTTCATTATACTTCACAGACGATTTTCAATTTTATGGTTCACTATGAACAGTTCTCAAAATAATTGCTTACATCATAATATTCTATCTAGACTCCATTTGACCAAGGGCTCAATTTCTTGACTATAGTTTAAGAAGTTCACCCTCGTTATCACACTCTTTGATAAAACCCTTTTTTGAAAAAACAATCCATAAATAAATCCTTAATTGGAAAGGCCTATATTGGATCAAAATAACATTTATTTGTGAAAATAGAGCAATCCATAATATGTTATAATACCTTAATAAAGGTTGGCGTTCAGCCAACTGAAATATTGGTAAAATAAATGATATTCTGATCCAATATATGCCTTCTCAATTAAATATTTAAATAAGCAATCTTCTTTTTTGATTATTCTACTCACCTTAAGGCAGGTAGTACTTTTTCGAATTACCTATTTTATATTTCAAAATCTCTTTAAAAAAACTAGCAAATAATGATTTGGTATTGATTTTATATTCCACGACTGAATAATAATATAATAATAATATCCATGTATTACAAAAATATCAAGCAAATGCTCAAAATTATCAAAAGAGAAATAATAAAATATATGTATCAATATAATATATATATTACAAAAAAGAGTTTCTGTTGATTTTAGAAAATTTATATAGAATTATTGACCATTGATACATGGATATTATTATGATATTTGCTGGTTCTATGGAGTACATTGGTACTAAATGGTATTGGTATGCTGTCGTGGAGAATCTTGAAAATATAAATAAAAACAATTGAGATCAGAATTAGCTTTAATTGAGCTTATGGAACACAAAAGACATAACTAATAAAAAAATATCTGTTTTAAGGCAAAATAAAAGAGAAAATTAAAGATTACCTATTTACATATGTACAAAAAGATTTGAGCTGAGCCGGCCAACGGGAAAAAACAAAAATTAGTTTATATAAGGAAAGCGGCGACCTATGGCAGTCGACGATATTAGTTCTAGAATTTATAATTATAAAATAAAATAAATTTTTATAAAACATATAAATATTTCCATTCTCCGCTAGGTGGCCAAGTTGAACGGATAATTCTTCGGCTCCTAAAAAGTAAATATTTATGTTTGCTTTTTTGTGTTTCTACTTGGATTATACCTTCTTGTAAATATCTTATCGTTTAGAAATTAATATCGAATATCTAACAAGATATTTACAAATACAAATGCGCGCAGTGTGGATATTTACAACTTAAATTTCAAATTGATATGTAATTTAACAATGATATGGAATATGTCTATTTTCATTTTTAGGGTAAACAGAACCTATAAAATTTATCTATTGATTTCTTCTAAAATATCGGTATTGAGGTGATAAATCTATCTTCCTGTTTATATAAAGAAACTCATTGTGAGGAAATATTTCGTAATTATAAAGGTTTTTCACAATTAAATCTTATCGTTCACCTATAATTTATATATTCTCTATGAAGATTATGAAGTGCATTTTATTCATTTTATCTCATATTCTATAATTAATATCTTCATTTTTGTAAGAAAAGCTGCTATGATTACTAGATATGCAAATTGTCGCGCTAAAACTTATGTTTGTTATGTAAATATCTTCAAGGTTATCTCGTTTATTCATACTGGAAAGAGAACCAGTAGATGTATTATTTCAATGTTTCTGCTCATTTCAGGGTATTGAACCAGATCCTGGCCCCAAACAGACACGACAAATTTCCATTTGAATTTTTGAAGTTAAAATTGAGACGAAAAGGATATCTGATAATTAAATAACAAAACATAGTCTTAAGGCTTTTCAGTTAATAATTTATAGAGTTTATCGTAAAAAGCAAATTTTGACAAGAAATTCTGATTATTATATCTGAAATATATCTATCTTAAAAATACAAGGTGGGATCAATAAATAAGGTGAATTATAATTTATTTTAAAAAATAAGAACGACATTAAAAATTAGGACTTGATTTATTCAAAATAATCACCTTGGCGTTCTATAATCATCTCCATCGTTCTGGCAACTTTATAGGCACTCTTAGGAAGCGTGTGAAAAATATCTTGCACCACTTTCTGGACATCTTCATCCGAGTCAAATCGCTCTCCCTTTAACTCCTTCTTTAGTAGTCCAAAAAGGAAATAGTCAGAGGTGGCTAAGGCCGGGCCTATATGCAGGATGTTCTAAAACTTCAAAACTTAATTTAATGATTGTAGATACAGTTTTACATTATGTATGCGGCCTTGCATTATCATGAAGGAAGAGAACACCTTTACTAAGCTTCCCTCTTCTTTTGTTTCTTATACCGGGCTTTAGCTTCTTTACAAGAATGTCACAATAAAGGTCGCTGTTCATACGTTGCCTTGAGGATAAAAATCAAGACAGATTAGTCCATCAATATCCCAAAAAATTGTTAACAAAACTTTACCGACCGAACGTTGAGACCTGATTTTTTTTGGACTTGGAGAGTCGCCTCGTTTTATTCCATAGATGCACGTTTTGTCGAAGGATCATAATGATAACATCAACTCTCATCTCCAGTTACAATATGGTCAAGGAAATGATCACCTTCCTCTTCATACCGCTTTAACAGAGCCTTTGAAACCCGAATTCGGTTAAGTTTTTGGTCCAAATTAAGGAAATGTGGAATCCATCTGCAGCATATTTTTCTAAATTGCAATTGT
This sequence comes from Cordylochernes scorpioides, assembly GCA_030710605.1. Taxonomy (NCBI): domain Eukaryota; kingdom Metazoa; phylum Arthropoda; class Arachnida; order Pseudoscorpiones; family Chernetidae; genus Cordylochernes; species Cordylochernes scorpioides. Next base: position 13,201,474 of record CP092884.1, read on the forward strand.
TCTTCAATAATGGTGTGCACAGTTCCATAGCTTATATTTAAATTGTCGGCTATGGTAAAAATGGATATTTTTCTATCCTCCAAAATTAAGTTTTCAACCGCATTTATCGTGCTTGGCGTCGCTGTAACACTTGGTCGTCCAGGTCGCTCAATATCGGTACATGTAATTCGTCCATTTTGGAACTCGTTAACCCATTTATAAATGTTTTTTGAGACAAACAAGACTCACCATAGATATTTTTATTCTTTGGCATATTTGAGATGTTTGAATACCTTCTGCATTAAAGAAACGAATAACTGCACGTTGTTCAAGCGTGGTGCAATCCTTCAAAGGAGCCTCCATTTTAGCTTATTTATAAGTCTCGCTCCGCGCGTGGGAAAAAGAACAGAATACCTTGAATAGTCTCTCGATGTTATATTTTAATATTCTGTGGTTTAAATTATTTTTGCTTTTTTAATTTTAAGAAATAAGATAATTCACCTTATTTATTGATCCCCCTTGTATAATTAATAATAACGCTGTGTGTGTTGTGTGTGTGTGTTGTGTGACAATTCGAAACTATTGTAGACACATATGATTCTTTTAAAAATTAAATAATTTTTCGCTAACTTTCTGTAATGAAAAATTAATGGGAGGGCCTGGCCCATCAATGTTTTTTTTTTTTGTTTGCTTATCCTTAGCACACGTGGTGCAGGCCATTATAATCATGGTGGGTAGAAGGAGGCAACTGCTTTTACTGTAAGTGCATTAAATTTCTACACATCTGAAAACCAGTTCAACTTTGAACTTAACAAATGTGCCAGAGCCCCGATTGGTTACTTGTACTCGCTGGTGGGGTTGAATTTTTGTAAAAATCGGGTGCCATTGGAACATTTTTTAAATCAGATAAAAGTGCCCAATGCGGGTCGTAGCCGTCGAAAACCAACGGTTTAGACCATTCTTCCACCGGCCCCCTTCATCAGTGGTGAATCTTTCCAGCGGTTTCACCAGTTTAATCTACCATACCGCTGCTATTTTGCATTTTTTGGTTCACCCTTTATAGTGATACTGATGCTAGACTCTTGGAATGAGTATTTTAAACTAACTATGGACATAAGTTTGAGGAAAGCAAAATTACATATAATTACAAATATTCTCATGAAAATACTTTTATGACGCGCTATGTATCAAATTATAGTTGTTCTAATAAAAGACTCAATTTGATGATTGTGGAAGAGCGATTGCTCGAAGCATATTATATATTTATCAGCTCCAAAGCTGATGTCGATAGTTAATCTAAAATACCCCTTCCAAGAGTCTAGAATCAGTATCACAATAAAAGGAAAACCGAAAAATACAATATAACAGCGGTATGGTAGATTAAACTGGCGAAACCGCTTGGAGAGTTCACAACTGATGTGCCAGGTCCTCCCATTATTTTTATATGCAGTAAGAATAGTAGAAAATAATTTATCCTTTAAAATAATCATACGCGTTTATAATAGTCTGTAATTCTCATAACAGATGGCGCTACAATGTATTATATCGTTGTGTAAATATATAATGTTCGAATAAGGAAAACCAAACTCATGTTTCCAACTTTGAGGTAAATTTTAATTCCAATGTTTTTTTCCATTCGATTAATAAAATCCGTTAATTTCCAGAATCAGGATATAGATTGACAGTCTATAAAAAAGATATGCAAATTGGTTCACCTTATATATATTCAATTGAAAGACATCTTATTTATCTATTTATTCCAATTTAAAGTGCTATGTTCCCTAGGGAAACTTGCGCTGTCAAACATGTATGACTTTATATTTGTCTATACATATTTACAATAATTTTACGCCGTAAAGAATAGTCATATGATATTAACAAGGAGAATGAGAAGACAGAAAATAGACATTATTCACATTAAAATGGTTCATTTATCATTATTATTAATGAAGAAGAGAATATTTTGAGTTTAAACATTCTAAGGACAAATGAAGCTCTTAAATCTTAACGAAAACAGAGAACTGGGTATGAAAGAAAGATATTTCTGGCAATATCCACAATCCACATAATATAAATCATCAGTCTCCTAAAATATATTTGTTTCAATATAATTAAAAATATATTTTCAAAATGTATTAAATTACAATACGTTTATTGGAAATTAATAATACCTCCTATATAATGTTACAATTTAAATTGAATTATAATATTGTCAATTAGCAATTATAAAACCATTTGATAGTTTGACCAATTATATTATCATTTACCTTTGTATTTAGGATATATTTAATTTGAAAATGTACTTGTACGTCTGCAATGTAGAAATATTTACTCTCCATTATAGTTGCAGAATTACATGCCAAGCTTTCATTAGTTAGGAATTAGGTAAACCAAATCTTTGATAAACAACCCATACTTTGGGTAAAATTAGTAGTCATCAATTTTTGATGCTTATAGGGGATTACCATGAATACAATGTGACATTATTATTATAGTAAAGTGGCTAATATATATTGTTAATTAATAAATAAATTATTAAAAGTGCGTGGAAAACATGTACTTCTATTTAGTGTTTGACAATATAATCTCTGTAACGTTTCCTATATAGAAAAAAATGGATAGCCACAATACACTTTGCGTTTTACTATTTAATTGATTACAACAGGTTTAACCCTAATATATGAACAAAACAAAAATAATATATGTAAAATTAGAGAAGGAAAGAAATTAAAGAGAGTGCTGCCAAATGCTTAACTATAAATAAAAATCAAAGAATAATTAATTATTTTACATAAATTAATACAAAGCATGTTACAGATATATTTTGACCAATTATATTATTGTCTACCTTTGTATTTAGTATATATTTAGTTTGGAAATGTACGTCTGCAATTGATAAATCTTCAGTATTTACTAGTTGCAGAATTACATGCTAAGCTTCCAGTATTTAGGAATTAGATAAGCTAAACCTTTGATAAAGCTACCCTACTTATGATTGGCTAAACTTAGTACTCAACGGCTTTTGGATGCTTTTAGGGAATTACCATGAATCCAATAAAACGATTAATATAGTAAAATGGCTAATATTTTCAATTGCTATTAATTAATAATTTTTGAATGCGCATAGAAACATATATCCTTGTAAGGTTTGACAATCATATATCCATTCTATTTTTGTAACTTTTAAATCTTTGTTATTTTTTAAAGTTAAAATAGTTCCTTTATAATCCTACATTTATAGGATTATCTGAATTTTTATTCACCTAGTCATATCTCTATTCATTTTACTCTAGGTTAGTTATATATAAGAGATATCTAAACCTTTTTTCGCAATATATTTATTTTTATTAAACATCCGCGAATTTTCGAAGTTTTTCTGACCGATTCTTACCTTGTAAGGATGTCTACATGAATTAAAACATTTAAAAATATATATCAATGTAATTAGTTATATAAAATGAAAGTATTTTAAGCACGAATGTTTATTTTATACATAATACAATTTTTTTCATCGCAGTAAGGTCAGTAGAAGTTTGTGTTATGTATAAAAGAAACATTCGTACTTTTAAATCCTTTCATTTAATATGTATATGTTATAAATGAAGATGAATGAGATTTTCTGCTTGAAATTTGGATCATCTTGATGATCATACTATGTTAATGCAGTCGTGGTTAAATCTTGAAAGTATGAAAATAAAAATGGTTTTGAACAGAGATTTCTTTATTGAGCTCAGGAATATATATGAATAACATAATTCGGTAAAAGTGCTGCCTGGCTTAAGGCGAATAGAACAAGGAAAAAGAAAAGATTATTTACATAATGTACAAAAGTTTTGAGCCGGCCATTGGGATAAAACAACAACGAGTTTTTATATGGGAAGAGTGACCTCTGGCGGTCAATGTAGTAGAGTATTTGATTCAATGAAATTTTAATTTAAAATAAAATAATATTTTTATATAACATATATATAGATAGCGCGTTATTGCTTTGTATTATTTTTGGCTAACTGACCTTGTCTTTATTGTTTGCGGCAGATCATTGCTCGATCCAAATATTTGAAGGTAATTCTACTGTCCTATAAGCTTATGTTCATAGTTTCTTGAAAACCATTTCTGAGATTGTGCTGCGTATATAATCAGAATCGTCCAATACAGTATTAGAGCTCTGAGAAGCGGTATGGTGAATTAAATTGGCGATACCGCTGGGAGGGTTCACCAATAATGAGCCAAGCCCTCCCAATTTATTTTTTCATCGCAGTAAGGGCAGTAAAAGTTTGTATTATGTATAAAGGAAAAATTCGTGCTTTTAAATCCTTCCATTTTATATGTATAGATGACGCGTTATTGCTTTGTGTTAATTAGTTATAAATGAAGAAGCTTCCAAGTTCTATGAAGAAAGTAGAGAGAGATTAATGAATTCTTTCAAATATTTCTGAAAAATTATATATATTAATGAATCATCAATAATTTGTGTTGGCCAAATATCTTTGGAACAAGCTAAATCAACGTTTAGTTGATTTTTGTACCACTAGATGGTTCTGCTATCTAAAATACTCATCTGAGCGGTCAGGGAATGCCAAATTTGTTCTTAATATCAACACCTGAACATTTTTTATTAATTTTTAACACACACACATACACATATAATTGAGAAAACAATTGAAAAAAAAATTAGAATGTCAGGTGTTGATATTAAAAATAATGAAGGCATATCCTGACTAAAAGCACATGTGCTTTTTAGATTGCAGAGCGCCATCTAGTGTAGCAAAAATAAACTAAACGTATATATAACTTTCTCTGTGATATTTGGCCAACCCAATTTCTTGACAAATCAAGAAAAGCCATCCACGAACGCGTTTCGCGCTTTTGGCGCTCATCAATTTGGAGCTGGCTGTATCACAGATACCAAAAATATTTTTGGTCCCAGAGGCTTCTTGAAAACCAAGGAATGGGTATTTAAGGCCAAACCTGCGTAAATACGCTTAACACATTAGAAAACAATAGAAAAAAATGAAAGGTCAGATGTTGATATTAAAAATAATGAAGGTATATCCTGACAATAGCGTGGAAGGCTTTTCGATTTATCTATAAATTGGGTTGGCAAAATATCACAGAGAAAGTTAGGTAAAAGTCAAGTTTATTTTTGCTACACTAGATGGCGCTCTGCCATCTAGAAAGCACATGTGCCTTTGGTCACATAAACACACACATATATAAATATATATATATTAATAATTAGTTCAAAATAAATATAAACGCAATGAATCAGAATAAATATGATTACCTACTTATTAATAATAATTACATATTTCAGTAATATATATAAATAACGACCAAATATTGCAATATATTTTTACGAAATATTTAACGCATTCCTGGCCAGACTTAATTAGAGATTATACCTATATATTTATTTTTCGTATTTGATGTTCATACATCAAACATTCACACCGTGTTAATATTATTAATGGAATTTTATATTTTATTTAATAATACACATATTTATTTGAATTACCGCATGCGAGATGTAGGTCTGATTAAAATTATCATATTAATTGCACTTTCTCTATTTTTATTAAATTAATAAGATAGTATATTTGAACTTAATAATCTTGAATATATTTCGTTTAATCAAACTATATGGCTGTATTTCTTCTGTAGACATTTAAACTAAAAAATGTTAGTAAAATTGCCAACAATCAACAACGTAGGTAGATAGGTTTTACCACTAAAGCTTTAGCCTTAGTGAAAACATTTTCAATTCATTTCAAATTCGATTTTAGAAAGGTTGGAGACACTTGTATGCTCTGTTTAAAAACTTGCATAATTGCATTCAACAATTCTTCTTTACTAAATTCACTTCAATATGAATATATTTATGATTTAGAATTTTTTCATTGCTTATGTGTAATGGTATTTCCTCTTGCAATATATTCATATAGTTTAAAATGTATAAATATCTTCTATAGATATTTAAAGTTATTAATATATAAAATTGTTGATAGTTGCAATTACAAATTATTTCAACCTGGGGTTACTGTTGTATTAATATGTATATTATTTTAATAATTGGAATAAATATTGCGCAAAAGAGATACACCTGATACTGATAAAAAACACCTTGTCAAATGCTTTTATATTTATTTTTTCATGACGAGGAAAAATAATTTTATTTGTCGATATGTTATCTAAACGTCGAGATAATAAAGCATTTCCTAGCCGTAGTTTCCCTTAATTAAAAGAACTCTGAATGTGCAACCTCAATATTCAGAATATATTGATAAAGTCCACAAAGGTCGAAACAATAGTATTACAAGTTACGCATAAATTAACACAAAGCAATAACGCGCCATCTATACATATAAAATTAAAGGATTTAAAAGCGCGAATGTTTCTTTTATACATAAAACAAGCTTCTACTGTCCTTACTGCGATGAAAAAATATATTGGGAGGGCTTGGCTCATCAGTGGTGAACCCTCCCAGCGGTTTCGCCAATTTAATCCACCAGACCGCTTCTCAGAGCTCTAATACTGTATTGGATCATTCTGCTTTTATATGCTACAATGAAGGATGGAATCTTAGAAATGGTTTTCAAGTAAACTATGGACATAAGCTTAAGTTACATTATGTTTACATTTGTCAAATCTGCTGGTGTGTGTTTTGGTACATTTTTCATCCCCCTTTTGAATTCTTCACAAGGGATATAAACAGGAGAGGTACACAATTCAAACATATATATCCACAATTAAGCAAAACAATTAATACTCTTAATTTTAAATATAGTATTTTAATAGAACGCAATTAATTCTTAAATTATGAATAAGTATACATTCAATTTACTCCGTTTTATTCTTTTAAATTGTATTAAGAAGCAGACGAGTTTATCCTCATTGAAGAATAATAGAGCTTGTTAAATCAACACTTTGCCTGTGATAGAAAAACGAAGATAAATTCTCCAAAATATAACTGAACGATCTGCATGAAAGAAATTCTCATTTAAACGGGAACAAACTTTAAAGCAAAGGTTGTCGGAGGAAAGAAGGAGCAGAGAAAGAAATCAAACTTTATCAAGCAAATAAGAAGAGGAAGTTTGTTCTTCCTTGATTGTAAGTTGGTGAAAGTTATTGTAAGCTTTCTTTTTATCGAGGCTTAGTACATCAGCCTTCTTTTTTAATCCTTTTACACAATGAAATATTCTCTGATCTTAAATAAATATTTATCAGATATTTTATCGTTTTACACAATCATGTTGTCCGGAAATGGATGCTGCTCAACCTATGTCTCTGTTTTTTTTATTTGTAACCTAACTTTTCGTTGAAACTATTTTTTATTTTTCACAAGGAGGATAATATCAGAGTTGACGACCCAGAATAAATAGGAACGGTGAATGGTTGATAGAAAACCTTTTAACCTTCATCAATTATAGACTAAAAATATGAATATTTATGAATTTATAATGAAATTTTGAATGTATTTTCGCAAAATTGAACATTTTGTCTAATATTTTATGAATAGTTATTGTACCATATAATAATTGATATAAGAGAATGAGTTTTGATAGTTAAAAATAAATTGAATAAATATTATATTTAAGGTTTCAAAAAGGTTTTGTATTTTATTTAACAACATAGGGCTATAACAAGTTCACACTGTAGCTTTGGCAGTTACGCGTTATATTATCAGATATATATATAATATATATACAGTTAAACCTGTCTATAGCGCCCCCTCTTGGGACTCACCAATATAGGGTGCTATAGACAGGTCACTTCAACGAAAATCGCATCGTACTACGTATTTAAAATCAGGCGTAATAGAGAGGGAGGCGTTATAAACAGGCTTAACTGTATATAAATACTTTTAATAATATCATTACACTTATTTTAAAAACATAAAAAAAAAGTTTTCTATTGAAATATATATTTTGCAATAAATCAAAAGATAATATATATATATATATATATATATCGATATACATGAGTTAATCATATGAACTGATATTTCAATCACTCTATATCTTATAGAAGATCTACACAAAATGTGAAGAAACCTCTCTTTAACACAATTATATCATTTTACACAAATAAATTTACTGGCAATGCGTTTCTTTTAAATATCATCAAATATTATATCTTCAGACCTTACTGCAATGATATGAGTTATTGAATGAGAGGGCTTGGCTCATCAGTAGTGAACCCTCTCAGCGGTTTCGACAAATTAATCTCTAGACCGCTCTACTATTGTATTGGATTGGTTTGGAGTATACCCTGTATTTTCTATGGAAGGCAGCTTAGAGGTGTTCAGTGAACTATGGACATAAGCTTATAGGTCTGTAGAGGTACATACATATAATTTCAAGGTATTGCATCGAGCAAAGCTCTTCTGCAAAATGTGTTTTGATACCCAATATTAAATTTAATTTACAATTATATCAGCGCAATATAGGTTTACATAGGTTCTATATATAGGAAAACATTTCGAGAGAATATTAAACTATAAAACGCCAGTTTTACTACCCCTAAATATCGGCCATGCCAAGAAAACCTTATTAAAAATATTATGTCCTTGAAAGCGATCAACACCTTAACTCCCTATTGATTGGTATTCCAAATGTTTCCATAGATAAAACAGCTTTATAGTGTCAATATTCATAAACACAGTATAACTTATATAATTAAAATGTCTTTAAATTGAAAACGTCTTTAATTAGAATATTTATATTGGTACATTGAATTTTCTATAAATAGAATTTCTGTTATTAATTCGAATTTTTGGATAATTCGAAAAATTTGTGGTCCCTCGGGTTTTGAATTATCAAAGTTCGATTGTACAAATAAACAGCGTGTAGGATGGTTGAGTGCGTGTTGGTGTGGCTTGTGGAATGGCCGTTGATAAAATTATAATTATTTTTTTTATAAAATAAATTAATTTATTTAAAGCCAGAAATATATGAAAAGAAAAGAAGTAACGGCCGTTGGAAGCAAGCCTTGTTGTTGAACGACGCGTGGCCAGAGTCCCGGATGCCGCCCGCGCATGCGTATTGAGGTGTTCTCTCAGCTCGCGGTTGCCGAGGCCGTCACACTACTGCCCGTATGTTTAGTAAAACTTTGTCCCAGTTCGCACTCTTTAAAGCAAAGTGTGGTCGCCACAAGCGCAATAAAATATATTGAAATTAGAAAGCGAGAATAATTAGCGAGGAATATGTTCTATTGCAATGTGTGACAGCCAAACCTTTAGTTAAAAGCTCTTCAAGAAACTAACAGTTATATTAAACTTTTAGAGAAGACGATTATAAATATCAATAAAGGTCATCTCTTCCGTCAGAATTCATACTTAAAACCAAGTGCCCTATATTTACCGACTCCGCACGCCAGTATATTCCTGTTGATGAGAAAGCCACAACACCATATTTCCATCTGAAAGCTAGATATATTATATATATATACAAGAGTCTCTACAAAGGTTTTTTCAATCACTTATTTCTATTGATGCTGCAACCTTCAAATTTTCAGAGTTTCTCGAAGTATTCACCCTTAGCGCCTATTTAAGATTTCATCCGTAAAAACCAATAATCGAAGCACTTACACCAGTCATCTTCGGGAATAGAATTTACGGCATTGATAAAGGCTTGCAGTGCTTCATAATCAGTGTCAATTATTTTCTCCTTCAACAATAACTTAACTTTTGTAAATTAAAAAAAAATGACAAGGTGCTAGGTCTGGTGAATATGGTGGGTGGTGACTGATTGGACACCAGCTAGAACACAAGCTAAAAAGTCTAATGTTTCGGCTGATGGGGTGCGGTTTCGCATTGTCATGGTGTAGAAAGACTCCTCTAAGTTGAGCTCTTGGTCTCCTTGTATATTATATTTAAATAAATAAATGCCTGGATGGTTTCATTTTAACACTACCTTTGGGCAAACCTATAAATTCACCATGGAGATCATTGTTTCGGTTAATGGCCATCGTCAGTTCAGAGTTGGCCTTGATATTATTTGCTCCACGAGGTAGTAACCAGAATTTTACAAAGCCTTGTAGCGAGTTTTATTCTGACTCGAGGTCGCTAGCTTTCGAATATGGTCAATAGATGAGTTTAGTTTTAAGCCTCTATATAGACGGAAGATTTGACCGCTTTTCTATGAGAACGATAGCTACCAATAAATATTCGAATTGGGAAAAAATCAAGTCAAATGTCTTTTCACTTTCAGGTTTTGCAAGCTTTGAGCGAAATCTGCTCTTCAACGGAAAAATTAAAAATAAAACGAAAAGAGTTGTTATCAGGCGTGGATACTTTCACAAAAATGTTCATCTTTATACAACTATTAGTGTATATAGCTAAATAGTTTATACAATTCATTCTTTCCATACCTTTTGTCTCTTCTTCCTCTTTTGATTTGAATAGTTACATAGATGTGAAGTTTCAAGAGCCAAGTATACCTCATATGTGATTTTTTTAAAATTATTTTTCACAATTATTTTTTATCTCTTATTATTTTTCATGTTCTAAAATATCATTATAATGTTGTTTTTATAATATGCTTAATTTATTAGATACTAATAGAGTTGATCTGTTTATTTTCAATGCTTTCATTACCTATTTTATCACAAAAATAAGTATCTATTTTTATTGAAGCAGGAATTATTCAAAATATATATATATATATATATATATATAAGAATAAAAAACTAATTATTTTGATATTAATAGTTTATATTTATTATAATAGAACGCGCTGAAGCATCATATTATTCAATATATGATAAATTTATGTGAATTTTTCAGCACTATAATATATATATATATTCATTACCTCATTCAACAAAAGGAGGTCTCATCAGCAATCATTAACGATAGCACTGTAACGGTCTTTGATGGATATTGTGTAATTGTATTGCATATACACAATCTCTATTCGATATATATTATTTAAATCTCTAAGGTATATATGACATATATTATCCTAAGTCTATATATGTATATTCATGATGGAAATGTAATAGTAATCAAGGACGATTAAACTATATATAGTATAATAACGATTCGATTCGATAAGGATAAGTTTCTTTATTTGTAAAATCAATTCGAGCTTTCGGGCGCAAGCTGCCCTTCTACAGGATTAAAGGATACAATTTCAAATAAACATGTATGTACAAATATATATATTTTCTTTAAATGATATCTTGCTTTGGCCACTCACGCTATACAAGACCAAAGCAAGATATCATTTAAAGAAAATATATATATTTGTACATACATGTTTATTTGAAAGTGTATCCTTTAATCCTGTAGAAGGGCAGCTTGCGCCCGAAAGCTCGAATTGATTTTACAAATAAAGAAACTTATCTTTATCGAATCTAATCGTTATTATAATATATTGAAAGGATCATTCGTCTTAAAACTATACATAGATTGATTAAATATATATTTTAGAACTTTCGGGTTTTGTCCTTTATCAAACTGTAGTTAAAATAATTTTAGGATACAATGAGGCCCTTTAAATGTGTTTTATCGAAGAAATGGTAGAAAATTGTTTTATTCGAAAATGTATATCGTGCTACAATTAAGTTTAAATTACAAGTACAGGCGACTTGTTATATTATAATAAATAATGCAGTTAATTCGATAAAAACAATGGAAATATACGAGAGGAAATGAAATGATTATGAGCAAATAAAATTTATATATACCTAGTGTGCAAAAATTTCCAGGAATGCAAAATATTTAAAGAAATACAAAAGTATAATAAAGTTTTATTTAAATTTTCTCAAAATAATCACCGTCACTATCTATACCCTTGTTCCATCTCTTTTTCCAGATATCAAAACACCTCTGAAAATCCTCATCTTTCATGCTTTTCAAAATATTCTTCGTATTCTCCTTTATTTCAGGTATTGAGTCAAATCGAAGTCCTTTTAAGACTTTTTTAATTTTAGGGTAAAGGAAAAAAAGTCGGTGAAGCTTGGGAAGCAAGATCAAGAGAATAGGGTGGCTGGGGTAGTAAAACATTTCAGTGTTTAGACAAATGGTGATATAATGATGATGAATATTTAGAATAATGATGATGAAAAATTGATATGATAAATATTATAATACAATTATAAGTTAAATGAAAATAAATGTCCACCTTACTATATCATAAACGTAGTTATCAATGAGAGAGTATTATTTGAATACATTGATTTATTCTTTATATTAAAACATATTGCATTATAACTTAGCACCATGAATGTTTGTTAAATAAAACATTTAACACAAAGGTATAATTGCTATAATAGGTACTCTTGCTATAATCTCTTACGTTATATAGGCTCTCAATTTGCAAAATATACCTTGCCATTCAGTTTTCTATATAAGCGATTATACAGATACTCAAAATATATAATAAATATACAATAGACAAAAGAATTGCTATAAATTATTAAATAAAAACAAACGATAGCAATGCGTCTCTTTCATACATAAAATTTTTAATATGCTAGCTTTCGGATCTTATCGATCCTTCAACAGGCCAAGCTGTAAATTGAGAGAAAGAATATATATATAAATGTAAAATATTATTTATATACACCAACGAAGATAGAGAATAAAATATAAAATAAAATAAATATAAACACATTTCACGAGTTCACGTTTTCTCGTGGCCAGGCTGCTGTTGTTTCATCTCTGTCCAAAGCTCAGTTTGTTTTCTTTTATAGTCAATTGGTCCTTTTATTCTAATGGCTGGGCTGTTTTTTAAATGAGTGGTACTGAGATGGTAGTTCTATACGCCTGTTTTTATTTAATATAATAAATATGTAAGTATAGTGACTTAAAATAAAAATCTTTATTTTCATGAAAAAATAGTTGCTCGTTAATATAAAATATATGTTATGAGAATAAAATGTTGGTAACTTTTACTTTTGAAGTATTTACTCAAAATGTGAGAAAACATCACAAAGTACCATGGCTATAAATATAAGCGATACTTTTTCCAGTTGATAAAAGACAAAAATTATTTCTGTATATACTTTTAATTATTGTTTGAATTTAAACTAAATTCATATTTGGCATGATTATAACATATACTTTAGAGCATACACACAACACATTTTATAATCTGTATACAATAGGATTCTTCTAACAAAATATTTTATGGTTGTTTTCAACAAAGATGAATCGCCTATTCGTTCTGCTATTTCAAAAATAAGTTTACTGTCAATAAAATAGTAAGAGTTTAGTTACTTAAAACTACGTTTCTTGGATTGGATATTTTATACCTGTATCTTTTATCTCCGATAATCTGGTCTAAATGATTTGGGTAAAAATTGTTTGAAAGCAGTTTCTTATTATAGATGGAATGTTTTTCATATTTTGTAAATTACTTCTTAATTAAAACATTTTTTTCTGGATAATATGTTCAAAGTCAATGTTATTTAAAGTTAAAAATAGTTTTTAAATTCCTTTGTTGTGTTAAATAGGCATTTTAAATGGCCATATATATAGTGAGTATTGTAAATCCTTGTATCAAAATTCGAAACTATTTTGAACGCGTAAGCTTCTTTTTGAAATTAAGCAATTTCTACTGCCCTTACTGCAATGGAAAAATTAATGAGAAGGCTTGGCTCATCAGTGGTGAACCCTCGCAGCTACCATACCCTCTACCATAGATTAAACTGGCGAAACCGCTGGGAGGGTTCACCATTGATGAGCCAAGCCCTCCCATTAATTTTTCCATTGCAGTAAGGGCAGTAGAAATTGTTTAATTTCAAAAAGAATCTTAAGCGTTTAAAATAGTTTCGAATTTTGATAACAGATGGCGCGCTAGTGCATCATATTATATATCCTTGTTTGTGTATATACACACTATTATATTTTTTTGCATGTGTGTTATAACTCACACCTAGATTATGTTGTATGACGATATTAAATGTTTATACCAAGTATAGATGTACGTATTAGTTAAAATATCATTTTTTATGAAATCAATCGCATATTTATTAATTCTTTTCATTCGCGAATATATGTGCATTCCTCAATAATCTCTTTATTAATATAATTCATAAAATAGTATTGGGCAGAGGCGATATCGTAGACAATGAGGATCCTCCGAGACGCGATTATTGATAGTTTAAAAATTTACCCAATAATTCATATAATAATATAGTGTTAGAAGGAGGAATCGTTTTTCTATCTTATATATTGTTTTGCATGGTACTTTGAAATGCTATATATATACAGAAAACTATATAAAGTCTATAATTGCACTTTTGTGTGTACACACACATACATACATACACATTTATATACAGTTTGGGTCAAAAGGCTATCAATAAAATATGTTTAAATAAAAAAGGCTATACCTAGATTTGTAAAAAAAAAAGAAGACAATATTCCCTAAATATATTTCAAAAGATTGCTCTCTCTTTCTCAACTATACAATAATTTTGAGAAAAGTGTTTTTTTTTCTTTACAGATTCAGGTACGCCCTTTTATATGAACTTATATATTTAAAGTAATACTTAAAGCCTCCCCGCATAGGTTTCTTTTTTGTGAATAATTAACATTAATTTTTAAAGAGAAATATGTACTATTTCTAACTTTTTGGATGACGTATGAAAAGGTTGAATATATGAAGAGTAATTTCTCTTCATGGTAATTACTCTTGAATGGTAATTACTCTTCATATATTCAACCTTTTCATACGTCATCCAAAATGTTAGAAATAGTACAGATTTCTCTTTAAAAATTAAAGTTAATTTTCCACAAAAAAGAAACTTATGCGGGGAGGCTTTAAGTATTACTTTATAATCATACGCCGCAGTCCTTTATACCTATATATATATAGTTTTTTGTTCACATTCTCTATAATGCAATCATAGATTTTATATAATTCATTATTTGCACCCATATTTGTGTAAATATAAACATAAATAAACTATATAAAATCAATTATTGTACTCTCTCTCTCGTGACTATTACCTAATGAAAACCTGTCTGAAGAAAAAGAAACGTAACAATTCACTAATCTCAAGGCCGACCTTGGCAAAAAGAATAGGTCCAATTTAGGATTCTTACGTAGCAACGAACCTTCTCTGTATTCCTGACTGCGGTGGTAATTCCTGGTTTATATATAGCCGCCATCTCAGCTTCCCTAGCCACTGGGCAGGATGTCTATCAAACGGTTATCTCACTTGATTATAGGGAGTTATATAAACTTGCATGCCTTCTATATGCGACTCGTTTTATGAGCAAACACCTCTCTTTTAAATAGGTAATCCCTAAATATAAAGTAAAGACATAATTTTAACATAATTAAACCTCCAGTTAACATTCTAGTATAAGGAAAGATTAAGAATATCCATGTTCTTCAATTGTTTCTCATGAGGAAATAACAATTAAGCCAAAAATTGTCAAGGATGTCAAAGAAGGATAATAAAAATTATTAAAATTATACTAGAATTCAAATTATACAACTCTCCATATAACGAAGTGTATTTCTCCATGTAATGAGGGAATCTTCATTAAAATGCCTCAATTCGAAGTTCAAGAAAAACTTTATTATTCTGATTTTTGCTAAGGCAGTAATGATGCTAGACAATAATTCTTCATTCAGCCACATTTTTCACATGCAGGTTTCTAACGTATATATATGATATATCTTCTAAAATATATTTATCATATTTTGACTTTATTTGATATATTTTGTGAACATATATATTTTACGTTCTAAATATATTGTGTACTCTTTATTATGATTCAGAGGTTTGATTTGAATAGCTAGATAGGGATGTCTCTGATGAGAATATACCAATATATGTGGAGAGAGAGTTGGAGTATGTGGTGACAATTAGAGGGCCATAATTTAGCTTGGCAATCGATGTGTGGCAGGGACAAATGTTAAAATTTGTTTGGGGCGGTGGACAGAGGGAGCTGTCGGCAGAGTGCGCGAGCATCGATCTGGATAGAGTGAAAGGGATGTGCTGACATGAGAGCCGCGGCTCTACCACTGCTGCTACTGGTGCTGCTCGTGGGACACTTCCAAGGTACGTCGTCAAAATCAAAGCTTAATCTCATATTGATCACCTGATAGACAGAGAATCAATATTATCTGAAGAAATAGTCGAAAAAACTGCTTATACTCACTACACACAATCAGAAATATTATCCAGTACGGAAAAATATAAAAAATGATTCGAAATACACATGAAATAGACCAATCATCTCTTTTTGTCACCTAACCACTTACTTAACCACTACCTATTTTAACACTCACAATAAGAAATACTATCCAATACGGAAAAATTTGGTAATCCCAAAAGTATAAAATATAATTCAAAATGCACATAGTACAGACCATTAATCTTTCTTTGTCACCTAATAGCTACAGAAATAACATTATCTGAAGAAATGTTCGAATACACTACCTATTCTTAACACACATTATCAAAATTCCAGTACGGAAAATTTTGATAATTCCAAAAATATAAAAAAATAATTCAAAATACATCTAATACGGACCATAATTATAGTGCGTATTCATTGACTTCGTTTTGCCGTAAGTGCACCACATGTCTAAACATATATAATGAAGTTAACTTTTTATACTAAAAACTGGCAGAACACCGTTTAGTTACTTGTACTCTCTGATGGAAATGAAATTTAAAAAGATTCGTTTGGAAAAAAAAATCTTTAGATAGAAAGATGCTTAATGCGGTATTCAAATCAAAAATCGACGGTTTTTGTCATTCTTGTACCATTATCATAAAAATAATCGATATTGCTCTAATGTCATCCGAATAGGACAAGTTGAACCGCATCAATGAGTACAAATAACAAACAAAATTATTAACGAAAATGATTAAAAACAGCTTTTATATGTAAATATATCATCGTTTATCATGGTCTGGACAATGTGCGCTTATAATAAGTGAAAACAATATATTTAACACAGAATATATTCAAATAATCACATTAATCTTTATAAATTTCAACAAAATGTGCTTATATATATTTTAATTAATTCTTATGCGCTATCTCCTTTACCTTTTGATATCGCTATATTCACCAACACATTCTAACCAATAAAATATATTTATTCTATGCGAAATATAAGTTATATGATTTATTTTGATAAATATATATTATACATTTTAATAATCGTATGTTTCAGAATATATACAACTTTTATAGCTTTATGTAAAATATTACTACATATTCGTACAGAATATATAACAATCTCAATTTTCTTTTATGAATCAGAAAACAATGACTGATAACATTCATAATTAAAATACGCGAAGACAAATTATAATTATTCATTATATATATTTACATAGCGTTATATTAAGGATACGTGATTTATTGAAATTAACTTAAGATTACTTATTTATAAATTAATATACATGATCTGTATATAATGCCTCCCAAAATAGCAATGATAATATTTCAATATAATATATATATTTTCCTATCTCAATATACACTGAACAAATATACTCCATTTAATATACATAGAGGAATCTAAAATATTCCCATATATTCATATATTAGAATAATATATCCTTTTCAATTAAACATATATGATATATTGGTTATGTGTTTTAATTAAGAACCCTATTCATATAGCATCGAAGTATGTAGTAATATTCAAATTAATTTATTATTGGATAGTATTTTTGAATAATTTACAAATGATTATATATATGATTTAATGTTCATTACGTAATATAGCTTATCGTTGTACCTAAATCTATATAATTTTCAAACATTGATGCTTTTCATAATCATCATCTCATTTTATTATACATTTACATATATTGGAATATATAAATATCATATAACTAGAAATCCTACGCATTATTTTTTCTTATAATTTTAAAACATATATACTATTATTTATTTATTTATAATTTATTATCATCAAATCAGACGAGATATTCATTCTAGACGTTTTATCTTCGGTTCTAAGCTCTTTTCTTTGTAATTACATGTTACCCGTGTTCAGTTCGAATGTTCCTGATATGTCAAATTGAAAATCCAAACGTGGCAGAAGTAAAACACTTGAATAGTTAAAGGTTTTTCATAACATTTGGTTTTATTATTTTTAAAACTAATATATTTTTTGAAAATATTCACTACTTTTTTTCCATCAAAAATTTGATATAACAACCATAGAGTTAAAAATCACTTAAATTCGGAAAAGATTATTAATAATATGGGATGCTTGCGTCACACACACACACAGGAAAAACAACACTAAATTCAGATATTATTATTAAATACTATATATTCAGATACTATTATTGAAATTAATAGAAATATAAAAATTATTACTATACTATGATAAAAAGAATTATCTATTGCTAATATCATTTGATATCTGTATAATTATAAGTTTTCTAAAAATATTTGCATCTTTTTAAATATACAGAATTTGATCAGTTTGACAATTGAGCACTTCAATCTTTAAAAGTCTAGCTATTTTATTTAACAATCATTTCTGATTTTAAATAGATTTTCAAACTCTATGGTTGTTATATCAAATATTTTGATGAAAGAAAGGTGGTGAATATTTTCAATGAAGATTTTAGTTTTAAAAATAATAAAACCAAATGTTATGAAATATTTTAAACTTATTACTAGTTTTACTTCTTCCGCGTACGGATTTTCGATCTAACATATCAGAAACATTCGAACTGAACACGGGTAACATGTAATTACAAAGTAAAGAGCTTAGAACTGACGATAAAACGTATAGAATGAATGTTTTTTTTAACTCACTCGTTGATTACTGTTGTCCTCTGATTTTTCAAATATAATTAATAGATGACTCCAAATCTATATTTTTATATTTTACTTTATTACAATCACATTTTGTTCCAATACAATAAAATATTTAAATATTCTGAAATTTGCATATCTTCTTTCTACATATTTGTGTTAAGAAAGAAAATATATTTTAAAAACTTTATATTTTTATAACATTTATGGCATACATTATATTTTGATAAAGATGAATATTTGTTTCGGAAAAAAAATATTTTTTGAAATTCTTGGCATTTTCTTCAATTATCGAATGAAAATTTAAATATACAAGTAATACAGAATAAAGTGTGATGTCCAAATTTACCAATTTTGGGCGAAGAATTTGATGTAGAAAGATTGAATTTCGAAGTTTTTCATTCAAAGAAAAATGATTAAAATATGTACGAATCAACGAGTACACATAGAATCCTTTTCTAATTAATAAAGTTTCACATCCTAAATATAAAAATATAATATTAATATACTATAAGATTCTCAGAATGAACTAAAGTTAAAACAGACGAGAATCATTTAAAATGAAGTCACAGAATGTCGTACATCTTATTTTAAGTAAATTATTGTGGAAGGGGTTTAGGACACAGAAAATATATATTCAACTTTCATAAGAAAAAAACGTATCTGAATCCATCAAGGAAAAACAATTACTTAAACATTTGTTTCGAAGGAGTAATTTCTATTTATTAATTTATTGAAGAAAAAACTTAGAAGTTTATTAATTTGATAAAAAGGGGCGCAAATCCTTAGAAATATTTAGAAAATGAAAACTGTTTTTCAAAACAAAATTCAAGTATACACACATTTCTAATAATATAATAAATAATCGTTATTTCTTCTTAAAATAAAAATTATTTTTCGTTTAAAAGAAACACATGCGGGATAATTATCAAATGTCGTTTTACAATCACAAGCCGCATTATATTATATTGTATTATAAATTACTTTATGTATCATTTACGAACGCAAAAATATGTTCAAGGTAGCCTAGTGGACATGGTATCTGCCCGGTAAGCGGAACACTGTGGGTTCGATTCCCATCCCAGGACACTTTTATTTTTCCGTTTATCATTACTCTTCACAATTCATCCTTTCATACCTCATCCCCAAGGTTGTGAATAATCATTATTTCTCCTTAAAATGAAAATTTTGATTTTTCGTTCAAAAGAAACACATGCGGGATAATTTTAAAATGTCGTTTCAAAATATTTATAAGATTTCAGAATAAAGGTGCATAAATGGAGACATTGAATTAGAACGAAACGCATACAAGGAGTATGGAAACAAATAATACTGTGGAAATACTCTGCGAAATCGCATAAATCCAATATCATATATGCCGGTAGTGACGAGACTGTATCTATATATACACTTAAAAATTAATAAATATTGAAATATCATGGTAATATATTCATCTATAAAAGGAACTGAAATCTATAAATATATTTTCGGAATATAATTCTATAAGCGAAAATGAAATATAATAAAAGTATGGATATCTCGAATAAAATAAAATTTATTTTAAATCAAAATATACGCAATAAAAATACCATATGCAAATCAACAAGGAATATTTTAAATAACACAATTTCTGATATATATTATGTAATATGAATATTTTTGAAAACACGCTTTGAATATTAATTAAAATATTGATTTTATTACACTTAATAAGACTTTTAAAATGTTCATAATGAAAATAATAAATATAATTATATTATATGAACTGGGAGGCCATATACAAAAGAAAAACTATATATATTTATTTATATATATACATATATATGTTATATAAAAATATTATTTTATTAAAATTATATTTCATAGATTAAACTATTCTGTTAAGTATACCACCAGATTTCGCGGCTTCTCTTTATATAACCTATTGTTGTTGTTTCCCGATGGCCGGCTCAAATATTTTTGTAAATTGTGTAAATAAGCCTTTCATTTATTTTATTCTTACGCCTTAAATCAGGAAATATTTTATTAGATTATTTATTTTGTGTTTTTAAGCTAAATTAAAGCAATAATGATCTGAACTATTTTAGTATTAATGCCACGACTGCAGGGTCACATGCTCATGGATTCCGGGATCAAGCAAATGATCAATGAATCTATATGAACTATTTTAAAATCAACAGAAAAACCTTTTTCATAATATATATATTAATAATTAAAAAGGCATATATTTTACCAAGAGTTCATTTGCCTTAACGCCAACCATTTTAAAGATATTATAACATATTTCTCTCAACAATGAATTTGTTGTTGACATGAATATGTTGTACTACCTTGAAAAGGTTTCGTTCAGCCAACTGAAATTTCGGTATGATAAATTATGTTTTGATCCAATATATGTTTTTTTTAATTAAAGATCTATTTATGGATTGCTCCCTTTTTAAAAATATATATATCAATATAAAATCATTGATATCGAATAATATTCTAAACATTTTAATAAAAATAGAGAAGTGAAAATATTATATGAAGAATTTTATATACAAAGATTATATTACTTTGAAGATAGATGATTGCCTGGTCGACGTTCATATTAATAAAATAATAGACACTTTGACCAGATAAAGGTTTATTGTCATCGAAACCTTTGTTTAAACTTGGGATTTTTTATAGCTACTTGAAAAGAAGATGACAGTTGGCAAAACCGTTGCGAGATATCACCACTGATGAGACAAGCCTTTCCAATATATTTTTTCATCGCAGTAAGGATAGTAGAAGTTGGATTAATTTGTGAAAAGAAACATTCGTGTCTTAATGTTTTTATTTGTTATATATAGATGGCGCGTTATTGCTTTGTATTAATTTATGCCTAACTTTTCCTTATTGTTTGCAAAAGAGCATTGTTCGATGTAAATATTTAAATGTAATTCTACTCTCTAAAAAGCTTATCTCCATAGTTTTCTTAAATACAATTTCTAAGATTCCAACTTTCAGTGTAACATCTAAAAGCAGAATAAACAATACAGTATTAGAACTCTGAAGAGGCGGTCTGGTAAATTAAGTTGACGAACCATCTGGGAGGGTTCACCTCTGATGAGTCAAGCCCTCCCAATATATTTTTACAACGCAGTAAGGACAGTAGAAGATGGATTTATTTGTTAAAAGGAACACTCGCGTCTTAATATTTTATTTTTTTAATTATTTATCTATAAACGCTCGATTCTCATTCAAGTATTTTTTGAACGTCCTTTATCTGTGGTAGAGGTAAAGAAATTTCACAAATAACGATATTAAAATAACTATTTATTAAATAACTTTCCATATTTATTAAATTTGTTTAATATTTTAAACTAAATGTGTGATTCTTTTCTGTATTTTGCGCTTCATTGAATTAAAAACACCTATAAATAAAATCAGACGAAAAAACAACTCTTATAAAAAACCTAACTCATCTTGATTATTTTTTTTATAATTCTATTGAATTAGAATTTGTAAATATATATTTTTGTTAAAAAAATAACTGGAAGTTTTTTAATAAAATGGATTTTGTTTTTCAAATTAAGTGTAAATTAAATTTTCAGATTAAAAGCAAGTATTCAAAAATCAAATATCCATTCAACTAATTAGTAGAGGGAATTTGAGTGAGATATTTCAAATTAAATAAAATGAATTAAAATATTTTACGGTATGAGATGGAATTCCATAACGTCTTAATTTTAAAGAAAGGTTAAAGCATCCCATATATAAGATTTATGAATTGGATAAAAATATATTTATATTCTATGTTTTATATATTTTTTAAATATCTGGATAATATTTAAATATAATTTTAATACTAATTTTCTCACAGACTATATTGAATCTGAATTAATATAATAAGATTTGCCTCAACTTTCTATAGAGGATCAAAATGCTTTTAGGCAACATACTTCAAGTATAATTAGATAATTTTAAAGTGAAACATGGATGAAT
The DNA here is from genome assembly GCA_030710605.1 of Cordylochernes scorpioides. Taxonomy (NCBI): domain Eukaryota; kingdom Metazoa; phylum Arthropoda; class Arachnida; order Pseudoscorpiones; family Chernetidae; genus Cordylochernes; species Cordylochernes scorpioides. Next base: position 13,224,182 of record CP092884.1, read on the forward strand.
TATTTTTGAAAGCAAAAAAAAAACACATTTCAAAGCATTTTACAGTTTGTAATTTCATCATTTTTCCGTTCTAACTTTTATAATATTCAGTTTACAACGAACCACGGAAATTTTAAGGGATTTTTAGCATCAATTGGAGCGGTTGAGGACTATAGCCTTTACTGTGGCAAGGAAATCCAGGACTTGAGACACCTACTGCTGGAATGCCCACTCTTCTTTATCGCTAGACAACAGACAGTAAATGATGTTGTAGATCTATATGAATTTGTAGATACTAGAGATAATTGTCACAGATTTAACCATTTTTGTAAATATATTTATTATTAATACAATATAATACGACTTATGATTTTAAAACGACATTTGAAAATTATAAGTGTTTCTTTTCAACGAAAAATCAAAATTTTATTTTTTTAAGGAGAAATAACCTATATTTCTAACCTTAGGATTGAGGTATGAAAGGATGAATTGTGAAGAGTAATGATGAACGGAAAAATAAAAGTTTCCAGGGATGGGAATCGAACCCAAAGTGTTTCGCCTCCCGGGCAGATGCCATGTCCACTAGGAACCGAAATATATTTCCAGGGTAGCCTAGTGGACGTGGCATCTGCCCGGTATGCGGAACACTGTGGGTTCGATTCCCATCCCTGGACACTTTTATTTTTCCGTTTATCATTACTCTTCACAATTCATCCTTTCATACCTCATTCCTAAGGTTAGAAATAATTGTTATTTCTCCTTAATAAAATTAAATTTTGATTTTTCTTTGAAAAGAAACACTTGCGATATAATTTTCAAATGTCGTTTTACACTATTTATTATTATCTTTCAAACCTGGAAGAATCAGGTTCCTAATGTATCTTCTTTTTTTTTATTTATCCAATATCTGTATAATATGTTTATAACTGCCTCTGTTTAAGAGTATAAATAGACGCAATTATCTCTAGCCGGGACATCGCGTTTTGTGTGTTGAAATAGAATGAAAACCCTAATATAGATATAAATAATGTATGCATTTAATAAATCAAAGAAAATTAGGTGAAAATCAATTCGCGAGAGAGAGAGAGAGATTATAAGATTCAACATTAATTAAATTCATTTTTCAAAATGATTTTTGACTAGATCAATGTTTTAACCATATGCCAAAACATTGAAAATAACAAAACTCACTAACATATATAAATTTTTACACAACTTTCTAGTGAAAATAATTTTATCAAATAATGAGGTCAAATTAATGAAGTTTATCTAGAAATTGTTATAATTCAAAAAGAAATGAAACTGGTAATTATATAAATAATAATATAAATTAATATAAATTGTATGTATATATATTATTGAATTGATTTTATCAGATTTTAAGATAAATTACAAGAAAAAAGCCCGATCGTGCTACTTAAAGTTTTTCGATGATCGCGCGATCTGTCGAAATAATTATTAACTGATAGCTGATATTTGAAATGTTTTCACTATATTTTCCAATCGCACTCTTTCTTTTAAAATCGAAAAAACCCCATCAACATATGCATTTCATGCGATTGGCCTTAGTCAGTGTGACACAGGATGTATGGATGTTTTTTTTCCCTTAATATTTCTAACTGATTCCTGGACAATATCAATAATATATTATTTCTTCATATATGTGTATATGGTTCTGAAAATAGACTAATCCATATTCAAATCTTTATATAATAAAAAAGGTATATATTGAATTGAAGAAAATTTATTTGCCAATATTTCGGTTGTGACTGAACGCCTAACTTTGTAAAGGTGTTAAAATATTATTTACATTTTGTATTTATAAATTTTAATGCCTTAACAATGCTTGGGGTTCAGCTAATCGAATTATTGGACAATAAATCTTCTTATTCAATCTAATATAAGCCTTTTATTATCTAAATATGTATCTTTTAAACATTCATTGAACAAATCATTAGATGTTTCGTTTAATGACTTTAATAAAAAGTAAAATTGTTCCAATTTTGAAATTTTGAATATTATTCTCCCATAACTTTATTATATCTATTGTTTATAATTTATTTAGATATTTAAAAAAATCAAGTTATTACTCCACAAACTTTCTGTAGCTTCAATTTATCAATAAATTATATCTCGATTTGTATTTATGTCTTTAAAAATATTCTTATTTAGTATAAAGAAAAATGTCTCAAAGGTAAATCTGAGATAGTGTAAATATTGGTAGATTAAACTGGCAAAACCGCGGGAAGGATACATCACTGATGACCGATCACACCGATCACTCATTATTTTATCATTGCAGTAAGCGCAGTAGAAAATGATTTACAAAAATTTGATCTATACGCGTCAAATATAGTTCATAAATTTTATAACAGATGGCGCTCTAATGCATTCTCATTAAATTAAAATTTGATATAAAACATCCATAATATCATTATTATTGAAATATATTAAATATTCATAGAGGTCTAATATCTAATATAAATGATATTTTGTATATATATAGCAAATATATCATATTTTAGTCATAATGAATATATAGAATAGATATTTTTCAGCCAAAGCGCTGGTCTATGAGATCATATGAGATAGGAATGTCTATGGAATTTGTGGGAAGCGCTCAATCACCGCGAGCAGTGCTGTATTCAAAGACCATTATGGAGAATAATTGGTGTGAATCCTGGACTGATTGATCCAGGCTGGGAGAGACAATGGGCAGGAATCAATCCACTACTCTTCTCCTTCACCTAGCTATTGGCTGCTCCACTTCGTCCTATCTCAGGGATCGGCAAACCTTAGAGTTGTAAGCGTCAAAAATTACAATTTACAAAATTTCAAAGTTTATAAAACTACAACATTTTTTCATTACCAAAAATAAATAGTACTCGAATAAATAATATTTTCGTATGGAACTATATAAAAAGCCGAAGCTTCACATTCAAAGAGTCGCATATTGCTTGCGAGCTACAATTTGCCAATTCCTGTCCTATCCTGTAACTTCAAATGTTGAATAGATTGAAATTGTTAAGTCTACCAAAATGGTCACAATTTTAATATAATATAAAACTTAATATTAATACTAAAGCTAATCAATTTTTTCATCAGTATCATAATTTAATTTATCAAAAGAGATCAATATAATTTAAACACTAATTCGTTTTATATTTGTTGTGTTCATATGTATTCATAAGAATTAACTATTATAGGTGTGAAATTCATATTAATCAATTCAAACACTCAATTGGGGTTGAATATATTTGGATATGTAGAATAATATTTTTGATAAAATGAGCACAAAAGGTATGTGTATGGTGTGTGAAAAGTATTAGAATTATATTTATTTATAAAAATGAACTATTATATGAGAGAAATGTATATTAACGAATTTAAACACTCATTTGGTTGAATATATTATGTATTCCAAAATATATTTATTGATACAGAGACAAAAAGTATGTGTGTTGAGGTAATGTATTTTTAAATATATGAAAATCAACCGTTAACTACCATTGTTGGCCATAACTAATTATATTTAAATAACTTTCTAATTCAATTTATCAAAGAGAATATATTTTATAAAATTTGAAACGAATTGATAATAACTTTAATTAAAAATTCAAATATCAAAAATAGATCACTAAGCTTCATCTCTCGCTTCGTAATGTATATAAACCTATTGTGAAGAGGTCTCAACAAAATAAACATATATTTACTTGATATGGTCGTTTCACCTTCTGAAAGTATGAAAGAGTATTTTAAGATATTCTTAGAACACATTTTATTGAATGTTCGGAATTTCTCACCTCTGTATATGATAATATTTATTTATTAATCGAATATATATATAAATATATATGCCTTTTTAATGAATTAAATAATTTCCAGACTAAAATATATTTATTCGGTGACGCGCTGAGAATGTGTAAATATAATTATCATAAAGCACATTGCTCCTATTTATTTTCTTGATAAATATCAAACCTTCCTATATATATAAATGTATTACCTGTGTATCTCTATATAGTAGAATATTACATCTATTTTATTTTTTCAGTAGGTATTCATATATTATTTATACCCAAATAAATACCGCCTTGTTTAATTATTAAGAAATATCTCCTTTCTATCTTTCAAAGTAAGCTTATTACTAGGGCGTATCAACTTCAAAGTAGCGCCTATTTTTGTACATCTCAATTTTCAAATACAATATTATATTCGCAAAATGTTATCTACATATAACGATATCCAAGTATTGAGAGAGATAAAAAGAGAGAAGAAAAGAGAAGAGAGAGAACCTATTCCAGTACACGTTTCCACAATTTTTTCTTTTGTCTATTCAACGCGCGTGGTATTTTTGTATATAAATATATAATTCAAAGAAGCATAGGGCAACTCTCCCGTCAAAGTAAACGCCAATACTAGACTCCATCTATTGACCGTCACCACAAATCTTCTCATGTCGATGACAAAGCCACAACACCAGATTTGGAATCTGAGAAGCATCCACCCAGAGACCATTTATGGATGGTGTGTAGTTTTGACGTAAAATTTGACGGGAGAGGCACCCTATGCTTCTTTGGATCTATTTCTTCCCGGCAAAATTTTACAAAGATATAATTATGAAAGGTATTAACATTATGAAATATTTTTCTCAATGAATCTTCTTTTTTCATTTAGAAATCAAACTTCAAGCGAAAATTGCTTTTTTTCAGGTTTATATTAAAGGAAAAACTAACATTTCCTGAACTGGACGCTTACTTACGCCCCTTTACTGGAATATATCTAAATAAAGGAGAGTGTGAAAATATGTTTTTTTTTTTAATTAAATAGTTTGTATTTTCAGTAAATTGGCAGAAATGGCATTGAACTCTGTCGAATATAATACTATTTGAACTTTCAATAAATACATATATGTAAATAGGATAAGATTAAAATTGTGAATATGTTGGATATTTTGAATAATTAATTAACTACTCAGTAAAAGGTTTCCTTTATAATTTATTATAATTGGCAGGCTTCTCAATGTTAAAGAAAAATTTTCACACTCGCACAGGCTTTTATTCCAAATATTTATTTTCAAAATAAATATTCGTAAACAGTCTTTACGCGCGACTCTATTCAAACCCATCAGACAAGCTTTGAATATAGCTTTAATAAAATTTACTTATATTTTCAATGAAGTTTTGATACCAAACACTTTACCTTCATTTTATTTATACACCGTTATTTTGCTTGAATATTGGGCATATAATTAATAAATATAATATTAGAATGTAGTGTGGATATCGTTCATTATCGGCTTAGATTAGACGCAAGTTCTACATGAATAAATATTCATCAGAATTAGAAAGAAGGAATCATATATCGCCGCAACTCTTTTTTTTATTATTATAGCGGTTAAGGAAGCTTTCGGGCAAGCCCTTCTTCAGCTAATTATATTGTACAAACAAAAGATTTTTTTTTTATTTATATTAAAAACGATATATAATCTCTCTTTGTTTGTACAATATAATTAGCTGAAGAAGGGCTTGCCCGAAAGCTTCCTTAACCGCTATAATAATAAAAAAAGAGTTGCGGCGATATATGATTCCTTCTTTCTAATTTGTCGAAATCCGCAAACCGTCTACCATAAATATTCATCAATACAACACTAAAATTATTAATTAAAAAGGCCTATAATTTATTTTACCAATATTTCAGCTGAACGCCAATCTTTTTCAAGGTATTATAACATACTAATATTATAATATCTATAATTTATAATATACGTTATAATACCTTGATAAAAGTTGGCGTTCAGCCAATTGATATATTGGTAAAATAAAAGATATTTTGATCCAATATATGCCTTTTTAAATAAATATTTTTTATAGATTGCTCTATTTTCAAATTATAGATAATTATTAAACTATTTTTCATATTGAATTTATAAATTTATCAAAGATTTTATATGAAATAAATAACCAATATATATCACATTAATAATTAAATGTGAGGCAATCATTATCATTTTTGCTTTTTATATCAAACCCATTGAGTATAAAAACATTTCATTATGATATATGCAAATCAAATAAGAAAAGGAAAATAGTTCGTCTGGAACGTAACAAAAATTTATCCATTCTTTATTTCACTGATCACAACTCCATTTATTTCAATATTTCAAACCTTTATATTGTTATATCCTCCAGAACCTGTTTTACGTTATCCGTTTTTTTCTACATGTCCTGGAGAAATCATCTTTCTTTTTCTCTTCTATTCTGTAGATTAATCACATATAAATATCCTAGGATATAAATTTCTTTATTACACTTTTAAATAGCTTACAAGCTTTCAGGTTTTAAACGACCCTTTTACAGTTAAAGTTTTACCTGTAAAAGGTTCGTTTAAATCCCGAAAGCTTGTGAACTCGTTAAAAGTATAATAACGAAACTTATTCTTGGAGATTTATATTTGATAAATCAAATTGATACAGAGGATTATAATTCCACAATCTTCTATTCTTTAAAACCGCCGTCTTATCTACTAATCATATTTATTAATTTACATATCAAAATTCCCATTTATCATAATATGGAAACCATATTGGTACTATAAAATATAGCATATATCTATTTATTTTATATTATCCCTAGTACATGTGGTACAGGCCATGATAATCATTATGGGTAGATATTGGCGACTGCCTTTACTGTAAGTGCACCATATATCTACACATGTGAGAGAAGTTCGACTTTTTCACTTACAAATGTTCCAGAGCCCCATTTGGGTATTTGAACTCGCTGGTTGGGTTGGACTTTTGTAAGAATCGGGGGTCATTCAAGCATTCTTTTTTAATCAGGAAAAAGAGGCCAATGCAGGATTCGATTTCGGTTCTTAACGATCGATGTTTCTATCTGAAATAAAAGAATATTGTCTACTGACCTTATAGCAATGAGAAGATCTGGCTCATCCTTAGCGAGTCCTCCCAGATATTTCGGCAGTTGATTCTACCATAACTCTGTGATAATGTATTGAAATGTTATCTTTTATACAGACTGGAGATAAACTCTTGGAAATTGTATTTTATATGAACTATGGAGTTCGGGGAGAGAAGAAATACATAAATATATAATAATATAGCTTTGCCGAATTCGGTTCCACTCCCTTACGCCAAAAATATCTTTCATCGCGTAGGGGATTTTTAAGAGAGTATTTCAAAGTAATTGACCCCATGTTCTTCGAAAATGGAATTTCACCATTTTTTAAATATTCTCAAGCTTTCTTGTTTCCATAAATTACATATTATTCCATAAATTGGAATATCCTAATAAATTAATGAAGAAACATTTTGACGAATAATTGATTAAGTATTTCAAAATAAATATTTAGTTGGTAAAATTGCTTGTCCACATTTAACTAGAAACTTTGAATGCTTTAGATATACGACATTCTAGGAAATTATCTGTTTCTAAAACCTAATGGAGACTTCTCGCATCAAGATGAACGCACAACTTTATATCGGATAGTTTTTGGATCAATTATGAAGAAGAAGCAACCGTCACTTAGTTTATATTATATATGGTTATATAGAATATTTATATTTCTATATCAAACTTGATATTTCTATATTTTACCTGTCTATCGATACCTATATGTCAGACACATCAAAGGTTACTAAGTAACTTTCACAAGTTTGGATGATTATCTATTCAAAAACTGTATAAAGTAATAGGACATTTAGGACACCAATTGCAACATGAAAGATAACATATATATAAATGCTATACAAACTAAGAAAAATAAGTTTATAATGTTGCTCGTTGACTGAAGATATTAAGGGAAGCGTAGGAAAATTGTAACTTAGTTGCAATAGCAAAATATTCCATATATATAATTTCAAAACAATATAATTATTATTTTAACTCATTGACCATTCAAATGTTTCTTTTCAATTCACATTTATGGAAAATACTCATTATGAAGCTTTAGCCCCCAATCTGTTATCAAAATTCGAAACTATTATAGACGCGTATGATTATTTTGAATATTAAACAATTTCTACTGCCCTTACTGCAATGAAAAAAATTAGGGAGGGTCTTGCTCATCAGTGGTGAACCCTAGTTTACCCCAGCGGTTTCCCCAGTTTAATCTACCATACCGCTGTTATATTGCATTTTTAGAACTTACTTTTATATTGGTACTGATGATAGACTCTTGAAATGGGTATTTTAGATGAACTATGGACATAAGCTTTGAGGGCAGCAGAATTCCATATATATATATATATATATATATGATTATAAATATATAATACTAAATCTATATATATAAAATTGAATGTCTGTCTGTCTGTTTGTCTGTCTGTTTGTTTGTACTCTATAGATTCAAAAACCATACATCCAATCGCCGTGAAATTTTGGGATATTATTAGGTATATCACCGGGAAGGTTTTTGAAAAATAATTACATGAATAACTTGAATATCCTTAGAGTTATTTGCAGATTTGTAGATTTAACTCGCAAGCAGCGCCCCCATTGTGACGATGATAACAAGTTTTCTTATCACTAAGTTTGTTATCTTAAATATTATTTATCAAAAGTAAGATTATCTCAGAATGACACGGCAATGTGACACGGGAAAAAATGTTCACTAGATAAAACTATGATTTTCTATATGATATAAAAAGCCAACAATTAAGAGTGAATGTAATATAAAAAGCCAACAATGAAGAATGAATGTAAGATAAAAAGCCAACAATGAAGAGTGAATGTAATATAAAAAGCCAACAATGAAGAATGAATGTAAGATAAAAAGCCAACAATGAAGAGTGAATGTAAGATAAAAAGCCAACAATGAATAGTAAATGTAATATAAAAAGCCAACAATGAAGAGTAAATATAATATAAAAAGCCAACAATGAAGAGTGAATGTAAGATAAAAAGCCAACAATGAAGAGTAAATGTAATATAAAAAGCCAACAGAGTGAATGTAAGACAAAAAGCCAACAATGAAGAGTGAATGTAATATAAAAAGCCAACAATGAAGAATGAATGTAAGATAAAAAGCCAACAATGAAGAGTAAATATAATATAAAAAGCCAACAATGCAGAGTGAATGTATGATAAAAAGCCAACAATGAAGAATGAATCTATCTATATATATAAAATTGAATGTCTGTCTGTCTGTTTGTTTGTTCGTTTGTACTCTATAGATTCAAAAAGCATACATCCAATCGCCGTGAAATTTTGGGATATTATTAGGTATATCACCGGGAAGGTTTTTGAAAAATAATTTCATGAATATCTTGAATATCCTTAGAGTTACTTGCAGATTTGTAGATTTAACTCGCAAGCAGCGCCCCCATTGTGACGATGATAACAAGTTTTCTTATCACTAAGTTTGTTATCTTAAACATTATTTATCAAAAGTAAGATTATCTCAGGATGACACGGCAATGTGACACGGGAAAAAATGTTCACTAGATAAAACTATGATTTTCTATATGATATAAAAAGCCAACAATGAAGAATGAATGTAAGATAAAAAGCCAACAATGAAGAGTGAATGTAAGATAAAAAGCCAACAATGAATAGTAAATGTAATATAAAAAGCCAACAATGAAGAATGAATGTAAGATAAAAAGCCAACAATGAAGAGTAAATATAATATAAAAAGCCAACAATGAAAAATGAATGTAAGATAAAAAGCCAACAATGAAGAATGAGTGTAAGATAAAAAGCCAACAATGAAGAATGAATGTAAGATAAAAAGCCAACAATGAAGAGTGAACGTAAGATAAAAAGCCAACAATGAATCTATATATATAAAATTGAATGTCTGTCTGTCTGTTTGTCTGTCTGTTTGTTTGTACTCTATAGATTCAAAAACCATACATCCAATCGCCGTGAAATTTTGGGATATTATTAGGTATATCACCGGGAAGGTTTTAGAAAAATAATTTCATGAATATCTTGAATATCCTTAGAGTTATTTGCAGATTTGTAGATTTAACTCGCAAGCAGCGCCCCCATTGTGACGATGATAACAAGTTTTCTTATCACTAAGTTTGTTATCTTAAATATTATTTATCAAAAGTAAGATTATCTCAGGATGACACGGCAATGTGACACGGGAAAAAATGTTCACTAGATAAAACTATGATTTTATATATGATATAAAAAGCCAACAATGAAGAGTGAATGTAATATAAAAAGCCAACAATGAAGAATGAATGTAAGATAAAAAGCCAACAATGAAGAGTGAATGTAAGATAAAAAGCCAACAATGAAGAATGAATGTAAGATAAAAAGCCAACAATAAAGAGTGAATGTAAAATAAAAAGCCAACAATGAATAGTAAATGTAATATAAAAAGCCAACAATGAAGAATGAATGTAAGATAAAAAGCCAACAATGAAGAGTAAATATAATATAAAAAGCCAACAATGAAGAATGAATGTAAGATAAAAAGCCAACAATGAAGAGTAAATATAATATAAAAAGCCAACAATGAAGAGTGAATGTAAGATAAAAAGCCAACAATGAAGAGTGAATGTAATATAAAAAGCCAACAATGAAGAATGAATGTAAGATAAAAAGCCAACAATGAAGAGTAAATCTCTATCTATCTATATATATAAAATTGAAATAATATTATCATGCATATAGAAAAAAATGATTATATGCCTCTTCTTTATGCCGGACCAAACTACTCATTTCATCGACATTTTTGAAAGTAAAACAGTGTAAACGGTATTAAATATGTATAATGGAACAATGGCTTAAAATATAATAGAAAGTGAGCTGAATGAAGACAAAAAAAAAATGTTAAGAATTCCCTATGAATTGAAATGAAGTGATTTTGGATATAAAATATAAAAAAAACTCGATTGATACACATTTAAAATGGTTAAAATGGCATTTATTAAGCCAAACAGTGTGAAAAAGTAGATACAGTAGAGCTTCCATTGAGAGGATGCCTAAAATCGTAGCTTAAACCGTCTCTCCAAGAGGCAGTCTCTTATCAAAGGTCTATTAGAGATTCTTTAATATCAATTAGAACCTCCAATGAGAGACCACCTACAGGAGAAACAAGTTGAGTCATGTTTTTAGGTGGTCTTTCTTAAGAGACTCTATTTACATATATTAAAATCAACATTTTCTTACTGTTACGTTTAATTACTGCTAATCTATATATATAAAATTGAATGTCTGTCTGTCTGTACTCTATAGATTCAAAAACCATACATCCAATCGCCGTGAAATTTTGGAATATTATTAGGTATATCACCGGGAAGGTTTTTGAAAAATAATTTCATGAATATCTTGAATATCCATAGAGTTATTTGCAGATTTGTAGATTTAACTCGCAAGCAGCGCCCCCATTGTGACGATGATAACAAGTTTTCTTATCACTAAGTTTGTTATCTTAAATATTATTTATCAAAAGTAAGATTATCTCAGGATGACACGGCAATTTATTTGCGACAAGAATAATGATACAATTCCAAGGCGAAGATACTATTCCTTTAACTTCCAATTACTGAGGGAACCAATTAATATTGATTTTATTCAACTTATCGAGTATTTCTCAAGGGACCGGGAAAAAATGTTCACTAGATAAAACTATGATTTTCTAATGTAGAAAATTAGGAAAGACAAAATTCAGGATGACAAGGCACACAGGGACCGGGAAAAAATGTTCACTTTATCGAGAGATTCAAATTTACGAGTTTCAAATTATCAAATATATCTTTTTTATTTTTTAATAAGTTTTTAGATAATTGTTTTAACAAATGTTCGCTAGACAAACCTTTACTCGGGTAAAACCCCGGGCGAAGCCGAGTACGTTTTATAAGTTTAAAGAGAATTGTTTTAACAAATGTTCGTTAGACAAACATTCACTCGGGTAAAACCCGGGCGAAGCCGGGCGGGTCCGCTAGTATATAATTATGAAAATACTCATTATAAAATAATTTCGAAGAAGTAAGCATATTTTAAGATTTATTTTTCTACCTAGATATTTATTCAAACAGTAAAATTAAATAGGATCCTTCAATATTTGTCAACCTTTCACGTTCTCTCTGTAATTTACTTTTCCCTTCTTTACTGCACCTGTAATTATACAATAGTTATATATGAATAACAAATATATTTATTGATAATAGTATTATTTTTCGAAACGTTTCGAAAGACCTTCCTATATAAATATGCAGGCATTCATTGATAACATTAACCGACAGAATTTCATATAAACGTAGCCAAACTTCTATATATTCTTTTAAACGACAGTATTATTGACCAAATATAATTATAAATAGAAATATGATTGATGATAATATGTGATGATAATATATATAAGATTAGAATTATGATAATAACAACCTACATTCCTTCCTTAAATTAATGAAAATATAGTTCATAGTTTTCGAATATATTTTCCTGTAGAGATACCATAGAGTTTGAAATAACATATATTGGATGCATCAAAAATTAATGCCTAGCAATTTCTTTAGTAGATTATCGTTAAAAGACAGAAGATTAGATATAAAAGAACAAATTTTACAAAGTTAACAATAGAATAGATAATATAGAAAATACCAAAAGAAATATTAATGAAGAAATGTTGATCAAGCGAAAAATAGACCTATTAATCTCATACCTAATAAAACGGTTTATTTTAATATTAAAATACATAAGCTTTTGTAGTATTAGCCTTTTGAATGCATTGGTACGCTTATAACATGTAAGTGGTATATATAAGAAAGGCTTATTATTTGTTTTTTGTTTTTTCTCAGTATTTAAAGAGTACTTCCCTTCTTGTAATATTTTAAATAAATACATGTTTTACTACAGTCATTTGCTTAGAGCCATAGTTTCATTAAATATATTAACCAATAATTCCTCTTTAGCGTGCCGACTATTTAATAAAAACATATTTAAATATAATATTTGAGTAATAGATTAGATTTGAACTGGTAAGAGCGCTGGGGAGGGCTCACCACTGATGCGACAAGCCCCTTCGAAAAATATTTTCTTTGCATCAAGTATTACAGAAAAATATTTATTTTCATAAAAAAAACATGCTGGTGAGTAGTTTATAATTTACATACCTAATCTCTCCTGATTCATGCTATATATAAAGAAACTATAAACAATCTGTATAAGATAACAAATTGAGAATATATAATGGGTACATTATATATTAACAAATATATTTAATATTATTTTATGTTTAGAACATAAGCGCTAAAAGATAACGAAGGTGTTTCAATTCATTCATAATGCTAATTATACAATTCGCACTATTTTTTCACAGGAAATCCTACACAGTTAAATTGAGATTTATAGTCACTCAATTTGTCATATTACACAGAAAATTTCTGAAATAATTAAATAAAATAACTTTATCAGAAATATTATATTGTTCCTACGGAGAAACTAAACAAACTGCACATTACCTTATCTATGACTATCCAAACTTTGTAGAAGTGACACATCGATTGTTCTCTGATCTAAATCATTTAATTCTCTTACATCTGTCAAATTGTTTATATAAATATTATGAACTCTTACGAATCATATACATGTGAATTTGTAAATATTTAGCACTAAGTGTTTATATATGTTTGTTGTTTTGATTGCTTCCTCTCTGTAATAGGCACAAATATATTAATATCGCACTTGGTTGATTAATAAATGAATAAATAAAAGATAATAATGTAAGACTTAATAATGGATAGGTATTTATAATTTTAATTCTTCTGCAAAAAAAGGAAAACTAAACCCTCTTAAATTTACAAATAAAAAAAATCAATGAGCTTCCAAATAAATTGAGCTGAAAGAATTTCAAAAATGTAAAAGTGTTCTTATTAAATAACTAAATTCTTGTATTCAAAACAATTTTTATTCTACATCATTGATCAATGCTAATTAATTGCGTCAGAAATTCCAATAATTAAGCACTTAAAGAATTTTTACTGGAATTATTCAAATGCTAGAAAAGTGAGGTCATCGTAATAAAATATCTACCGATGCGTTATTTTCAGTAGAAATTAAGTTTTCTGTTTATTTCACATAAATTACAGAATATAGATTGAAAATGGGTATACACAAGAAAAAAATATTTTTTATATAAACATTATTGTGTGAGTTTAAATATATTCGTTAAAGGAATTTGTATTTATAACTTACTAATTTAAGAATAATACATTATTAAGGGTGTTCTCAAACATGAAATAAAAGGAAATATCATATATTATTGATTATTTAAAATTATAGAATTTATATATTTGCGAGTAATTTGAAAATATACATATATACATTGAAACTGGAATTAATGTATATTACTATATATTGAAAATACGCTCAGGTTCTAGATTATTTCATTCCATTTGTGTGTGTCTGTGTGATTGAACAATATCTGATTCATTACCCCAATTTTATTTTTGTTTTGATTTTTAGACAAGCTTATAACGTGTCAAAGCCGATAAAAATGCTTGGTTCCGTTGTGAAATTTTGCCTTAACCGTTTTGAATATTCATTGATAATTCATAATATTAACCCTAAAATATTAATATAAACGCATATTTTACTCATTATATTTCTATTTTTTCTTCTTCATTATTTTTTTGTTATATATATGGTTCTCTGCTCTGTTCTCTCTCTGTGGTAGAGATATACAGATACATCTAACGCTCTACATTGGACACAAAAACATATATATATGTTATATTGAAATTATTTCATTTAAAATTATATTTCATAGATTTTCAAATACTCTGCTAAATCGACCGCCAGAGGCCACGCTTCCCCTATAAAAACTCACTGTTGTTTTCTCCCGATGGCCGGCTAAGACCTTTGTAGTTATATAAATAATATTTTGTTTTTCTTGTCCAACTCGCCTTAAGACAGGCAGTACCTTTATCAGATTGTTTTTTTATACATCCCATTAAGCTGAATTAAAGCTATTTCTAATCCTAATTATTTTTATTATTATAGTTTCAAGTTTTTTAACCACGACTGCATTGACCTAGCATAATCCTTAAGATAATCAAAAATCAACAGAAATTTATTTTATAACATATATATATATAGTTGCTATCACATATTACTTTTTTCATTAATTTTTCACTTTTTTATTAATTATTTCAAAATATGAAAATATAAATGAAGCTTCGATGTAATAAATTCGAAATGAATCTTAAAATATTAAATTTCTATCGTAGATATTGGGATTCTTTGTAAATGAAAGTGAAGAGGAAAATAAACCACAGAGTTTGAGAGTTCTGATCAATAGAAGATATTCTCTAGCGATAGAGATACCAAAGGGGAAATGAGCAATTAGCAAATGAAAACTTGAGTGCGCTGGCTCGCTATCGACAGCTTCCTAGTTAAGCCACGTCTTGATTTATCCTGATCGATCACCAATCAATACTTCATCGATAAAACACTCTTTTCCTCATTTCAACACTATAACAGCCTGGCGCCATGTAGCTAGCTCCCATTATTACCCTAGCTTCCTTCTTATAGAACTTCTAGACTTAACGCCTTGAGACTTTTACAAACTCTCAACATATTTAAACTTTCTTTTGACACTCTTGATATATCATAGATATCTTATAATATTAATATATTTCAGGTTTATAATCTAATTATTTCACATCAAATTTGATTTAAATCTCCTGCACATTTATTATATGATTAAAATCTCCTGCACATTTATTATATGATTAAAAAGGTTTCTGGATTTAAGTTTCTTTTTAAATGAAGTACATTTCCAGGAAAGCTTTTTAATTATTCAATCTATTAATATATCAATTGAAATATATATTCATATATATAATTTTTATATTCCATCTTTATGTTTGAAAATCCTTTTTACTGGTTGATAATTTGCTGAAATATTTCAATTTGCATTAGGAAATAAATGAGTTACCGAACATTGATTTAATGAAAAGGGTCATAAACGGTTGATGAAAATTGAATTCAATATAATATGGTATGCATATTTCCTTGATAACCACACATGAACAGTTGTTAAATAATATGCCTTTAATAGATATAAAAATGGATTCAGCCAGGTAATAAATTACGCCAATACCTGTAGCCTAAAACCGATTTTATGACTTGTTTATCGGCCCTTTTCTACCCTCCAGGCTCCATTCAAGTATCTAAATAGTGGCAATTGGGCTATAGCGCATGCGCGTCGCCACTTCATTTTTGTTTAACATTGAAAATAATAATTGGCAGCGGTTTTACAAACTTCGTTATTTCCTTGAACACTGTTTAAAGTTTAAATCCTTGGAGGTAGTGTTTTGTTACAAAGTTTGAATAGGTGCTTTCCTATTATTTTCGGGAAGAGGGGAAGAAGCGAATATATAAGGCAAGTTTGATATTTTATTAGTTATTTATAAATATGCGATAATCAAATAATAAAAACATTGATTAATATTTTTGAACAACAAATTTGCTTGCAAAAAGTTAACATATTCGTTTATGCCTAATAATCTTCCCATGATCAGATTCCAATATAATTGAAGTCGGAGAGAGTTTTTTAGAACATTTAAACACAGCATCCAGTGGTCAACCTGCCATGACTCGCTTGAGGTTTAGGATTACCTACACACTCTGAGTTTATATCTCGCAAGAAATCGTTCAATATTTGGTAAATATTACAACCATATATCTTTCAACCTTTTCCAACCTCTAATCTAGAAACACTGTGTTGAGAATAATGAACTCCTTCTAAATAATATTTGTATATATTTTCTGAGCGTTACTTATCTATCTAGAACACCAGTGAAAAAATTCTTCTAATGAATTCATATATACTCATTGACAAAATTTAGGAATGTTGTGCCTTTTAGACTAGAGACATAAAATAATTTACAATTTCAGCAACTAAAAGGTTTTGTCCAATAGAATATATATATATATAATTAAAAAGGCATATATTGGATCAAAAAATAATTTATTTTACCAATATTTCAGCTGACTGAACGCCAACCTTTATCAAGGTGTTATAACATTTTATATTGGTAAAATAAATTATTTTTTGATCCAATATATGCCTTTTTAATTAAAGATTTATCTATGGATTGCTCAATTTTCAAAATAATATATATATACAAGTGTATACGTATATGTAGATAAATAGGTTAATTTGGAAATTGAAAATATATCTAACAATATATCTAACTTGAATTATTTTCCGTAATCTAGCAGTAAACAATCAGCAACATTCAGTTTGCACGATCGAGAAGTGTTTTCTTATTATATTTTATATATAAAAAATATATATATAAATATTTGATAAAACAAAAGCAATATTTATATATTTCAACAAGTATTCTCAGCTTATTTCATCAAATCCGAAACTATAATGTGATATAGTCGACAGTACTAATTCAATCCCAAATTTGAATCCCACTTGCATTAGTTAATGCGTTTGCAGTCAATGGCCCAATTTCAGCAAAGCCTTCTTCCCAAGTTGCCCTTGTCAAAAAATGTTAGGCGACAAATCAGAAAGAAGGAGAGAGACTTTACGATAAAAATAAAACTACTCGAATTTCTTGAGTCGGAAATATGGGAGTAAATATCCATGTGAGAAGACAGTTATGTTCTTCCAGGTTTATATCTTTTAAAATTAATTCGTCTGACAATAAATATTCTGTGAAAATGGGAATAATTTAGAAGTTAAAAAAGTCAAACTTAATTACATTTAATTTGAATATATGCAATAGGTTCTTTTGACATTATATAAATGTTGTTGTTGTTGTTGTCGTGTCCAATCACATTATATAAATGAAAAACTAATTTAAGTTATATTTTAAAAATGTTTGTTTTGTTGAAATATCTGTGATATTTGTATTTTATTTTGTTTTATATAAAAAGTAATAGACAAATCTATCTTAAAATTATGATTATTTGAAAAAAATATTCTAATTTTGCATATCCGAAATCTTATTTAAAATTTATTCGAATACAATAAATTATTCTAATTATAAAGTGAATGCAATATATTCTGAATTATATTTCGATATATAAAGAAAAATAATATATTCTATAGAAAATAAAAGAAGGAATTAAGCCTTGAAAGAAAGCGCAAGTACATGATTCAATGAATACTTGATATATATTTTATTTTCCATAAAACATTTGTGGAATAATTCAAATTTTTAAATTCACTGGAAACTTTATATAATAATTTTAAATTATTAGACAAGCCATGTATTATCTTAAACTTAATATAGATTGAATAGAAAGGGGTTTTGAACTATATCCCAACACCCAAATGTTATTTAACTTGAATTACAACTTTTTACCAAACAAAGAATTCACCACTATGAACAAAAGGTTAGAATAGCTTGATAATATATCCATTAAGGAATTTTAATTTTGTGCTTTTCTATAGTGGGGTTAATTTTATAACAATTTGATTATTTAATTAAAAAGGCATATATTGGATCAAAAAATAATTCAGTTGGCTGAACACTAACTTCTTTCAATGTAAAACAAACTTTATAAAGATATTTTAATGGATTGTACTATTGTTGTTGTTGTCCAATGAAGAGTCGAAGTTGTCTCCACGCATCTCTTTCACAACAATCGCAATGTCCTTTATCATTGTTCTATTTTCAAAACAATATGAAAATGCAAATATATATATAGTTGTTTGCATCATTATAACTCTCACCTTTAAAATTAATACTTAAGAATATTGAAATGGTAGTTGTTCTCACCATATAAAGAATATTGAAGGTATTAATACTAATATAAGTCTAAGTTTTGGTGATCAAGTATAACAACAATGCGATACTAGTGGTGGTGATGCAAAAATAGAATACAATATACAACTTGAGTACAAGGCGGGTTTTGAATTATTGAACATATTAGTCCAAAGGTCACCTATTCCTTCTTATCCATCATGACTGGGTAAAGTAGAATTCGTTTGTCTTAGCCATTAAAGTGAGTAAGCACTACACATTTTCTACAATATGAAATTTTGCCTATGACATGAGGAACAGACGCCATGTGCATATTTTACTGTAGTTGGTATTGTTTCCTGTGATTCTTATTGGAATATAATTTGTACCTCATCATTTTCATTGTCTCCTTTACTTATATTTATATTAAGAATTAACAAGTCTTATTCTTTCTTATCTTCATCTTGATTGGTTTAAGTAGAATGCGTCTGCCTCTGTCATTAAGACTGGGAACACTACTCAGTTGCAGGCTGACTTAGTTCCAAAGGAAATCGCCGCCTTTGAGATGAAGAACAAACGCGCCATGTACAGACACTCCTAAAATCAAATACAGATCCTGCTCATCCTGTATCCTTGGATCAGGGGTCCTTACAGGATACTATCAGCCGGGCCAGGTTAGCCCAGTTTTTTTAGCAAGCTTGTTATTGCTTCCCCTTCTCATTTTTCATCCGGGCTTGAGACAAATCGGGGCAAAGACGGAGAGAGTTACCTTTCCTTTTATCGATCGATTTAAAAGCAGAAATTAAATAGAATGAAATTTACCTATTGATTTTCTTTGGGCATTAGGACGATATTCAGGTCAGTGAAAATCAGAAACACCATATTAGACAAATTCGAAGCTACTATGTAGACCATGGTCCTACTGGAGCGACTTTGATGGGATTCCAACCCATTGTCTACAGATTGTCTTGAATTCGAATTTACTAAGGCTTGTGTTGTGTCCTGTTCACTGATTCCTTGCGGTTTGCGAGATAACGGACCCATTCATCTATGCATAGATTATAAAGAAACCTATTGCAAAAGGGGTTCATCTTCTATAAGTCTTGAATTCGTTCAATACATATATTGAAAGGATTAGGAAATACCCGTGAAAATTCTCAACATCCTCCTAAACTTAATTCTCATATCAGATGCTGTATAATTTCAAGATTAATCAATTATTCAGCCTTTACCTGCAATGAAATCACCCAATTTTCTTATATTAATATTTACAGAACTGAAAAAAAAATTAGATACTTCGAAAATATTTTCACAAATTTAAATTTTGCTTTTCAAATATTTGTTAAGAATCACATATTTGAATAATAATCGAGTTGTAAATATTTTTTGGAATTTCGAATAAATATATAAAAAGGTTTATTCAAATTACAGTTTTCAATTATATCATTAGAATAGTATATATATTAAATATATCAATATAATATATTCATCAAACTTCATTCAAAAAAAGTGTGATTTCCAGATTTATAAAAAATAAATTAGAAAAATATTTTATATATTCAAAAAGAGAATATTTAAATAAATTTAAATATAGTTAAAATTTTATTAAAAGGAAAGAGTAAAGAAGAGCTTCCACACATAAATAAATTCATACTTGGTAAGTAAAAGCGGAATTTAAAATTCAATTTAGTGAAGCAGACGGTGTAGCGCACAGGCCAAATTAGATCTCCGTTGGGGGTAGACTGCCAGGTGCATTATGGGACGGCGGCATATCGCTAATTTGGCATCATTACTGGAGATGATCACAGGCCAAGTACTGGCTACTCCAAATTGGCCACTTAACACACACCCTTTCATAACACCAACACAGATAGCCTTACCCATTTCCCCCTTATTTATAGCCAAACATATCTTTTTACATATTGTACTGCTATCTAGAATTATTCTATACATATATTTATTATTTACGGCCTTATATTATTGTGAATATATGTTAGAAATGAATGAGATTTTCTGCTTGAATTTAGATCATGTTGAATATTATGGTATGGAAATGCAGTCGTGGTTGAAATCTTTAAATAATGATAATGAAAAATAGTTTTGATCAGTAATTTAATTGAGTAAAAGGAATATATAAAAAACATAATTTGGTAAAAGTGCTGCCTGGCTTAACAAGGAACAAGGAAAAACAAGAGATTATTTACATAATGTACAAAAGATTTAAGCCAGCCAACGGGGAACAACAATATACTATTATTGTGCCTTCTACATGCTTCGGTAAGCATTTTAAGGCATAACTCATAGTTAGGTGTCTCCGAGCAACCCGCCGCAGAGGAGGGCCAAGGAGAGGGCTGGAGAGGCGACGGCGAGGCCGTGGGCGCTCCGGGGGAGAGGAGGGCTAGTGCACGCCGTTTTGAGGGAACCAAGGCAGCGCCAAGCACAACTAAAGCGCTGCAGGCTTCAAAAATAGTCAAGAGTTCATTTCAGGGATCGAGACCGGAGATCAAGACCCAGAGCTCAAGAGGTCTGGCTTTTATCGTCTGGCTTTTATCCTTAAGGAACAACAACAATGAGTATTTATAGGGAAAGCGTGACCTCTGGCGGTCGATTTAACAGATTATTTGAATCGATTAAATATAATTTTGAATAAAATAATACTTAAGAAAATTTTAAATAAAATATTTAAATATAACATATATATTTAAAGACAAATGTGAAGACATACATATATGACAGTGCAAATGTCCCTAGAGAAACAATATCTTATTAGTTTAATATAAATTATACCTAAATAAAAACAAACGATAGCAATGCGTCTCTTTATACATAAAATTATTTTAATATGCTAGCTTTCGGATCTTATCGATCCTTCAACAGGCCAAGCTGTAAATTGAGAGAAAGCAATTCTTTTGTCTATAAATTATACCTATTTAATATGAATTATGTTAATATATGAATGAATATGATATATTTATATAATAAAAAGGCATATTTTAGAAAAATGACATATTTGTTAATTCATCGGTTGACTGAGCGCTAACCTCTGTCAAGACATAACAACGTGTTTATTTGTATAAACAAACTCAAAGTTCAAGTTGTAAATAATCAATATACAGAAACTAATAAAATGAATTATTATAATATAATTATTTTTAAAGGATCTCAATAATTTGATTTTGAAAATTAAAGGTGTTAATTTATTATTAATATATGGGTTTAAAAATTAAAATAACGTTAGTGAACATAAGGTTTGCATATTTGAAATTAATAATGTTGTATTTATAATATAGTAATAAATATTTATTAAATTTAATAGAACATATCAAAATACTAAATACCCTAAGAAAATTAATAAGAATAATATATATTTTATATAAAGTAAATGAAGAAAATATCTGAACTATACACAAATATAAAATATTATATTAATATATTTAAATATTTTGAAGATTGAGCAATCCATAATTGAAATTATATTAAGAAGATATGCATATATTCGATTTATAAATATATTTATTATTCTGATATTTAATATTTAGATATATTTTTACATAAAGCCAAGCCATATTTAAAAGATTCAATTACCAAATATATTAAAATATTTATCTTTCTTCCTTTCTCAGAAATTATTCCCGACAAGGTATGGCGCATTATGGAAGATTTGCAAAATTCATATCTTTTAAATATTGATGCTTGGATTTATTTTTTTTTGGTTGAATAATATTTCATTCGGGAGAATAGAATATTTCTATAAATATATGGCATTCTTTTATAAATATAAAATCAATAAGTAATTTACCGAGACACGGTGGTTTCATGAGATTTTCTCGTCGTTTAAAAGATTTATTTAAATTTAATGCCATTTAAAACATTTATTCAAATGGAATTATTCACTGATAACTATTTTCTTATTAGAAATCGTTTGGTAATTTTACTATTATTTTCTCTCTATACTATATACTATATATAATTCAACGTTAATATTGTTGGATAAAAATTTATAACATTAAATATATGTATTTTTCGAGAATCACAAATGAATTTATTTTAAACTAAGTATATCTCAGTAGAAATTAATTTCATATTCTATAATTCAAGAGCATTCTAAAATTTTCATGAAGAGAGAATTATATGAAAGTTTAACGACATTTTTATAAAGGGTTTTGCTAAAATTATTATCGCTTTCGAAATTTACCGAGACAAAATATTCAATTTTACTTGAAACTCTACCACAATTATATTATCTTCATGATCGAAATCAGGTGTCTATTCTATAAGGAAAATACATGTACATTGAACACAATTGATTACAGAGCTTTGTCTATATTTATATGAGGAAATATTTACGTATTATTATGTTATATTATGGTTAAGTTGTACATATGCCACAGAACCATCTCTCTGTGTTATTTAAATTTTATTTATTCATTATTAACTAAATGGTTTTGTTCTATTATATTTCCAAAGTAGAAATATTTGAGCCGCTAAACGGAAATTTACAAATATTGAAAAAGATCCTTGCTCATAATCATTTAATTTTCCAAACGGATTAGCTAGATATTTTAAGATAAATAGCTAGATAAATAGCTAGATAATTTTAAGATAAATTCCTTACCCAACACAACTTTTATATGATGCATCGAAAGGATTCATTGTCAATTCTATCATTGGACTTATATTCACAAAATTAAAGTCACCAATTTATTATTTAAATCATTACTTTATAACCAAATTTATTAACAAACAACATTTTTTAACCTAGAAGAGAAATACCTAAAAATAAATATAGTTTATAGAACTAAATTTGAAAATTATACCGCGAATGTTTCTTTTGAATGAAAAATATAATTTTATTTTAAGGAGTATTAACGATTATTTCTAACCTTAGGGATGAAGTATGATAGGATGTATTGTGAGTAGTAATGATAAACGGAAATATAAAGTGTCCAGGGATGGGAATCGAACCCACAGTGTTCCGCTTACCGGGAAGATGCCATGCCCACTAGGCTAGCCTGAACATAGTTTTCCGTTCGTAAATATTATCAGATTAAAAATTGTAAAAATTGTCAAATCTCGTTCTACAATCATAAGCCAAATTATAATGTATTATAAATTAATTCATATAATATTGATTTTTGCTGTTGTCGTGTCCAATGAAGAGCCTCAGATTTTTCCATGTATCTCTATCACAGCATTTGCAATTTCCTTTTTATTTGGTGTGTAATGCTGCTGCTCTGGGTTCATGTCAATTTTCTGCATGACTGCGGCCAATTTTTCTCTTCATTGGAAATGGGTGCCGTTGCCACGTTAGTCACCTTTGAATATTCCAAGAGTCCAGAGGGAAACCACAGGGAGTTGATACCTTTACATATTAAAATATATTAATGAGAAAATAAATAATAATGGATATATATTTTATTATGAATCAAATAAATTTAGATAAATAAATATTTAATAAACGTAAATATTTCGTGATTAAACTTTTTCCTGCTTATAAAGTCGAAGGTTTTGTTTAGAGAGGCACTAAAAAGAAAGGTAATTTGCGCTATGGCTTTTGAGAAATTCTGGAGGACATATTGAATGTTTATTTATTCTGGGCTGTTAATATTTACTATAGAATTGATATCTGTTTATTTTATAACTCTTGTGAACTATTTAGTGTTGAATATATTTACATTAGAAACGGGTGGTTGATTCATTAATCAACTCGAACGTAATTAATATTGTGTTCACACTCGACTGATATCATTTTTTAGTTTTTGACTAAAGCATTGTTATTACTCCAATTACTTAATTGAGAGTAGTATTTATTTTTATATTTATTATCAAAAAACGGGGTGTATATTAGAATGTATCTATAGTTGATGGTTTCCTGCTATTAGTATTTGTAACTCGTGCTAATCCTTTTGCCGTCCAGTATATACCTTTTTGTATAAGGCTTTGATTCTCTAGATATCTCCATTAAAAAAAAAAATATATATATATATATATCGTAGCTAAATGAAGAGGCGCAGTCGTTATGCCTAGCGAGCAGCGCGCCCGTGATGTCTGCCACTTTATTTTTTGTGCCGCCTTTTATACATGGATGAATTTACATATTTACATTTTAACGCAAGCGTAACATATTTACATACTTATTTGACGAGAATAAATTGTATCTCTTGGCATTAACTATATACAAATACAACTATTATTAACTATATACATATACAAATTATGACATATATATATATATTAAAAATAAAGAAGGCATATTGTTGCAAATGTCGATGTATGGATAATCTGGCAGTCGTGTACGTGAGGCGAGTGTTGATGAGTGGAACCCGCACGCGGACAACAAGAAGCAGAGGCAGGACTAGCTGTTAGCACAGAGAGTGATCGGGGATAGCCCAGGGGACAGTGGTAGACGCCATGACACCAACTAGTATGCTTATCCCCGAGACATGGAGAAAGAGACTGTGTTTAAGAGACAGGCTGAAGCGGACTGCCGAGAAGCACCACCTAGAACCATCTGCTGCTGACCCCCTGCCAAAATCTGTCCTGTTCACAGGGGTTGTCTATAAAGAGTCCCTGGGGGCCCCACATGGGCTGGGCGTTGCCATTTTCCTCCTCTCTCCCTAGCTGTCCCCAGCTGACTGTTCTTTGGATTTTTATTTAGACGTCACCATTTTTAGTTTAAATACAAATAAGGGTGTACAGGTTATATTAATAAAGATATAGCATATATACAAAATATGTGGGTGGTAGCAAATTGAAATTATACATTTTAATAGAAGGTAGGATATTTTAAAGCAACGGCTTTAACTAATTGGGAGATATGTGGCATATACTAAAAGTGTCATTATTATACAGTTCTAAAATATACGATATATATATATATATTGAGGTTGTTACAAATTTTTTCATTCGATAGATGACAATTAAATTCATAATTTAATTTACTAATATATATTTGTTATGAAACCATATTTGCGGAAGATCTCTACTCGATGCAATTCGTTGGAGTTATATGTAGGAACATTTACAGACCTATAAGCGTGTGTCCATGGGTTTCCAGAACATTCCTAAACTGCCTGCCATAGAAATTACAAGGTATATCCCAAACCAATTCAATATAATAATAGAGCGGTCTGGATATTAATTTGACGAAACCACTGAGAGGGTTTTCACTGATGAGCCAAGCCATCTTATTCAATAACTTTTATCATTGAAATAAGGTTTGTAGATATAATATTTGATGATATTTTAAAAGGAAAAACATTGCCAGTAAATGTATTTGTTACAAATTTTTCAAATGGGCAAATAAAAATTTTTATTGATTCTAAAATATGCCTTTTTAGTATATAATGATTAAATAATGGATTGGTCTATTTCTAAAACAATGTATATTTAGAGGTAAAAAGCAACAAAAGGCAAAAAAAAGTCATATCCTAACCATTAGCTTTTTTTGATTGCAGAGAGCCATCCATTGGAACAGAAATAAATTAAACGTTGATTTAGCATGTTCCCTGATATTTAGCCAACATATTTCTTTGATAAATCAAGAAATGCCAACTACGAATAAGAGGATACAGGATAAATCAACGTTTAGTTGATTTCTGTTTCACTAGATGGCGCTCTGCCATCTAAAAACATGTGAGCGTGGTAAGGATATTCATTTTTTGATTCTAATACTAACACCTGACCTATTTTTTTTTTTACCTATAAATATAAATTGTTTTGAAAATAGAGCAATCCATACATTTATCACTATATAATAAAAAGGCACATATTAGATTAAATAAAAATAATTGCCAATATTTCGGTTGACTGAACGACAACTTTTGTCAAGATATTACATTACTAGATTACATTTGTACTTCACTCAAAAACCTAGTCTAGCTGTTATTTAATGATACTATGCGGCCCTGAGTTTGTCTATACAAAATATATTTTCTTGACAAAAATTGGGGTTCGGCCAACTGAAATATCGGCAAATACATATTTTTACTCAATCCAATATATGTTTTTTTATCTGATATATATATAATTCCAACTTATATTGGATTCAACATAAAATTTGTTGCTTCAATATTTCTAGGAGCAAATTGCCTTATCGAGGTAATATCTACCTCAAAATAATGATACAATAATATTTCTATTAAAACAATATATTATCGGAACTTCCATTATATTTGTAGGAAATAATGAGTTTCTCTAACTTATATATATATGATATATTTGGGGAAAATATGTTGGAAGCTCGCCAAGGTACAAAAGAAACATAAGTTTATTTGTGAATGTACAAAATCATGAATATGGTTCGAACTTTTACATATACGCTATTATACCTTTTGCACCTCGTTAGAGATTGGCGTGTTGCCAATGGGAAACAATTCAACTTCAAATTTAAATAAATATTTCTATTCTATTCAAATTTCCTTCATGCACTACTCTATATATAAGGTCTGAGTAAAAATAGAAAATTAAAAGTTTTAGCATCATGAAATTGAACGCTATTGATGACTGGGGTAATCTATCTACATAAATGTCAACTAAACTTGGGTTCAATCCAATACCAGAATAAGGGCAAAAATAATTTCCTAAAATATATATCAAGCCAAGAACACTTTAAACCTTTGGCTCTAGTCAGTATGGTGCAAATTGTAGTTCAATAACTAAACCAGATATTGAAGATATTCAATCCGATCAATCAAGAATAAACTAATAAAGCCACAAGAAGTAAAGGTTGAGGTATTAAGTCGAATTGTTCTTACCTTGGGAATCAAACAGTCTCTAACGGAAACTATAGAGTGTCCACGGTAAAAACTGGAATGTTTCAAAATTCAAGTATTTACGTTAATCAAAATAAAATAACTTTTCCTTTTTCTCTTTCAGCTTCCTTTACGTATTTAAAGTAATATTATAATGCATTAGGAAGCAATCTGTTATGAAAATTCGAAACTATTATAGACCTTGCAACCTCAGAACAATTTTTTACGCCTTTCCAAATGTTTTATTTTATTTACTTCTCCTGACGAAGACAAAAGATTTTTGTCGAAACGTTGAGAAAATAACACCTCTAACTGGCCGAAGTGTCTATTTTCCATATAAATTTTATAGACGCGTTTAAAAAACACGTTTTAAAAAATAATCATACGCGCTTATAATAATTTCGAATTAAATTAATAAATAAGAGGGTTGAAAACAGATTATGTTAATGTATCCACGAAATCTCTAAAGGTGTCAAGCTATCATCAAAGCTAAAACCCCAGCTGGAACAGCGGTATTCAAATAAGTGAGAAGAATGCCACGCGAGCAGTCTGACGATCTGTAACGGGAAGGGCTATGATTGATGATATATCGATATATTGATTCTTTCCTATTTGTGAAGTCTTCGCCATTTTTAAAACTATATAGTTACCCTTTATACACACACACCAAAGTTTTATAATATTTATATTCATAAATAATTCATCGTTTTAGAAAGGTAGGTTATCGATAAAATAATTTAGGAACTATCTTACATTCATAGAGGAATTGTTTAGTCGCTTTTGTTATCGTTGATTTGATAATTTGAATTGACGATTTTTATTCCGAAAGAAAAAAATACTTTATAGATTTTGAATTTTATTATTTTAGTTTTGCTCTCTCTTTTAAAAGACTTATTTTATGAACATTAAGGTATAATGAATATAAATTTATATATATATATATATATATATATAAACAATAATAGAAAATAAATCTATTTAAAAATTGATTTAACTAATTACTAATCATTACTTTTATAATTTATTTATTTCGATTTAAAGCGCTATGCTACCTTGGGACAGTTAGGCTGACATTGATACACATTTCTAAAGTTGTCTATACACATATTCACAAAGATATTAGGCCGTAATTAATGATAAAGGTTATTAACAAGGAGAAAATAGAGAAAAAAAATGTAAAGAAATATCTACATCGAATTTGTTTATTTATCATTATTATTAAAAGAGAATGGGAATAATTCATGTAAGAAAGCAATTTTATTTAGATAGCATCTTTTCCCCTCAATCTACGTTAAAATTGCTCATCGTGAATAACTTTAGAATTTCAAACTTGATCATTCCACACAATATATTGTGAATAACTATAATTTTGGATTTAAACTTTCTATTTTTTATGTTGTGATTTAATTTTATAAGGCCTTCAATATAAAAGTAATTTGCAGT
This sequence comes from Cordylochernes scorpioides, assembly GCA_030710605.1. Classification (NCBI taxonomy): domain Eukaryota; kingdom Metazoa; phylum Arthropoda; class Arachnida; order Pseudoscorpiones; family Chernetidae; genus Cordylochernes; species Cordylochernes scorpioides. Next base: position 13,253,045 of record CP092884.1, read on the forward strand.
AGAAATAATCGCAGAATATAATTTCTAAGACGGAATAAAATCTGACAGCGACCAGATTTCTTTATTAAAGATATATAAGTTTGACAAGATTTCAGACTACAACCTCCTTCAAAAAGCTGTAAGATGAATACAAGAAACTAAAGGAGAATATATTAAAGTACTGTTATATCTTTATTTAATGAAATAAATGGTATAAGAGATGGAGTAAAGATAGTTAAAATGAAATAAGATTAATATAAAATATATACAGTCTTCATTGGTGGCGCCCAACGCGGGTCTCTCCGCCACCGATGGACAGTGAGAGTTATTTTCCACAGAGTGGGCAGGTCTAGGTGTTGGCTGGCATTACCCAGCTCACGACCAAGATGGTACTTTTAGATGCTAGCCTTTGTAACATTGGTCAAATTATTTGCCTCGGGATGGTGGCAGACACCGAACAGCCAGGCCTGCAGAGAAAGAGAGAGGGAGATATATATAATCTGACATACGTAGTTTGAGATGAGGCTAGCGGATGAATAGCTCTGATTGAGAATAATTGCGTGGGCTTTGATTTAGCTCTTCCTAAATAACAAGAATGGCATCATTAAGGAGTTCTTATTTACTTCCTGCCAAATTTACGTCCTAAGATAAGTCCTAATTAATTAGCTACCGTTGGCCGTCCAATCTATAGGACAAATGGTCCTAATAAACTGAGGATACCCAACTCATTTGATTTTATATGGGAAGGGTATGTCAATTTCAATATTTATTATTATTGTCAAATCAGACGCGATATCCCCAATATGGATGCTTGCGTCAAGAAACAACACTAAATTCAGATAATATTTGACATAAAAATTGATGAATTACAAGGTATGAGGTGAATTTTAAAGAAGAAAAGAAAATGAAGAACATTGATACTTGATTCCATATCTTACTTAAGAACAGCCAATAATATTAATACAAATACATAGTTTAACAATTACGATTTTTTCAACCAAGAGAGAATTTCATAGATATATTTACAGAATTTTCTAAATTTAAAATATGAGTCCTTACTATTTTTTTATAAACATCAAAATGTCCTTCTATTCAATGGCTTCCCGATTTATGTAGTTCTGGAAGATTAGACATTCAATAAGCCTGTGGCAATTCTCAATCTTCAATATTTTTTTGAACACAATCGAAAAAATAGTACAAAAATAAAATTGTACTGAAATCAGGTTGATAAATTAAAAGAAAGGTATCTACCGATCGTACAACTAAAATATACTAATGGTTTATGCTATCTTTCGGAATAAATATCAACTATCATAAAGTTAGATGTTGCCTACTAGGCATTCATAGTTCTTAGATTTGAGAGCCACTTTGTGCTAGTATATGTTTCTCTAGACCTTTCGAATAAAACCTTTGGTCCTCATCAGGGAAAAATAAGAATTAAATCATTAAAAAATTGTTCAAAATAATTTTATAAATACTGGCCGAAGTGTCTCTTTATTCTAAGAAATTAGAACTAATTGTTGAATTTCAATTATTCTATAATTAATAAAATACCCTTTGATAATTATTCAGTAAAACTTAATCACGTATACATTTCAGGCTGCATCCTTATCAGAGTGATGCAATCTGTATTTCAACGACGGCTGGTCTTTAAGATTTTCTGTAGAATTGAGGAATGATTATTTGAGGCCATAATGGCGTTATAAAACGCCTAACTATATATAAAAACAAATACAATGGTGAAATTGTAATAGGTTTAGGTTGATAAATTAAGAAAAATAAATTTCCTGATGGTTTAAATAAAAGATGTTGATAGCTTGTTCCATCTGTCGAATGCTGAAAAAACTTTTTAAATAAGAAAAAAATATATAATTTCATAAATATATCTATTTAAGCACATATATATTAAAACTATCGAGAAAAATATTCTTCACAAAATTATTTCTATTTATTACTTAAATTTATCAATGCGCTCGGTAATTCCATTTGTCAATTATCAAAAAATAATTTAATTAAGTTGACAAGTGAATGTACGTATATTGATATTGTGTGTAATGAACACATTAAAATGCTAATGTTCCTCTAAAATGGGTTTAGAAAAAAAAATTATTCACCCCAATATATTTATAATGTTTAGATGAGGGTGAAGAGAACTTATATTTGAGATCACACTTTTTATTTGAAAAAATATATGAAAATGTAACGGCATACATGTATGAGAGCGAAAATGCCCTTAAATGGACATAGCGCTTCAAATTGAATAAATAAATTAAATTTTAAAATATGCATATGAAAAAAAAATTAATGTAACTATTTTAACTATATTTTGCTACTATAACGCGTAATTGCCAAAGCTAAAGCGTAAACCTGTGTTTTAGCCCTATTTTGTTACATAAAAAACAAAACCTTAAAAATAATATTTTCTAATTTATTTTAAACTCTATAAATACTTCTTCTCTTGTATACCAATTATCGTTCATATATATTTGACAACTTTCAAAATTTTGTTTATATCTGTGTATGATTGAAAGCAGCAGACTATAGCCTGTATTCAATTAATTGGAATAGATTTTAATTATGCCTATATATGACCCTAAACTATGTTTTATAAAATATTTTTCATTTATATGCATTTAAAATGAAGAAATATTTTAAAAGCGTGAATAAAAGTAATAAATATAAATATAAGAATTAGAATTACAATATGTTATTGTATTTATATATTACATAATTGTATGTGATTGGAATTATATTGAGAAAATAAAATGTAACTTTAAATGAAGACAGAAGATAAACCTCAATATTAAATTAAATAGAAGTCGTTATCGCACACATGTCGTCTGCATTGATATAATGGCAGCCATTGAACAAAGATACAATGAAAATATTCACATTTATTCCGACCTGGATACAATAGGCTAATTTTCCTGGTTCCCAGATTGAATGATTTCTGCCTTTTTTTTCTTTCTTTCCAACTACAATTCTTAGATAACCTTTGATTGGAAACATTTTGCTATTATTTAAATATTTTCTTTTGATAGAAATATTTTATAATCAAATAATTATCACAACTTTCGGATTTAAAATAATAGGAAATTGTATTTTAAATATTATTTAACAATTATATAATATCACACACACAAATAGGTTTATTTTTATGAGAATTCAAACTTTTAAAAAGCGAAATCTTATTTTTTGAATGAAATAACTTTGTACTATTGTCAGAGTGATTTGAAAAATAATTGGAAGGCTTTGTTTATCAGTAGTGAAGCCTTTCAGTAAGTTCGCCACTTTGTTTCTATAAATTTATATGGGCTCAATGTATTGAATATAGTGTGAAATTTATAAAGGAAGAAACACAAGTAGGCGAGATCAAGAAACTCTTCTATCTGAATTGTATTTAATATTCTACTAGCCGAATGACCCGGGCAACGCCCGTGTTTTACCCGATTGAATGTTTTTATTCAAATACTATTCGTTACAATTATAAATTGGCGCCTTAAATAAATGCATATTATAGTTAATAACTATAGCCTATGTGCTTTATCTGTCTATGTATTGTTGGCTTCCGTAGGCGTCTCTTACTGGGAAAAAGAAAGAGAGGATTCCATTTAGTTAATAACTAATATATGCATTTATTTAAGGAGCGACCCGCTCCAACACAATAGTTACAAAAATGATCGTATCGATAGTGATCGTAGCCAACCAATAGAAGAGCGCCATTCCAAAAAAAAAGCAAACGGTGACAGAGATGAAAACTGAAGAATTAAGAACGCATGGCGCTCGTAACTGTATATAGAATTATAAATAAGTAGATTATCGTTGTCTAAAATAGATTTGTTAACTTCTATATTTATATAAGCATACACAACACACATTATATCTCTCTCTATCAAAATTCCTTTTTTATTTCCAGTAAAAAATAGTTGAATACCAAATTGGCATTCATATCATATATATATATGATATATATCATATATAACTATATAAAAAACCAATCCAATACAATAGTAGAACGGTCTAGATATTAATTTAGCGACACCGCTTAGAGGGTTTACTATTGATGAGACATACCCTCTCATTAATAACTTATATCATTGCAAAGGTAAAGGCTGCCTGGCCGGCAATCATAGTTAATCAAATTAAAGATACTTCGGCCAGTACATCTTTTTTATTGTCTCACAAGATTCCTGTCGAAACATCGAGACAAAAAATATATTTACTGGCCGAAGAGTATCTTTATTTTGAAGAATTATAATAGAGAAGAGAAAATATTTGATGATATTATTGAAAAATAATCCTATTTCCATTAAATATTGTATATTTGTTATAAATTTTATCGTTAGATGGCAATTGAATTTATATATAACAAAGATATATCGTAAATATTGAGGCTGCCTGGCCGATATTCATAGAACATAGTCTTCTGTAGTTGTCTTGCCATCTTGAATACTTCGGAACCTAAACTGGTCTTGATTATCGTAAAGATTTATTCTGAGGCATTTATAGTATGAATACAGGCCAGGAAGCCTAAATCTTTACAATAATAATTAAAAGATTTACTGCCTGAAGTAATCTTAATTTGGAGAACAAATATATTGCCACGTTTTTATTTTAAAACGCTAATTTTCTGTTTTGTAAAACTTTAATTTTAAAGTTCATTATTTTAAAAGTGAAATGTTTGTTAATGGAATAGACATTTTACCTCAACTCATTTTATTGCCGCCTTCGTTTACAAGCCATTTGTTTATATCTATTTTTACATATCGTTTTTATTAAGTTTTTACCAATTTTGCATGTACATCATTGACTTTTAATGAATGAGAAAAAGAAATTGAAAATAAACATATGAAAAATTAAAGTAACACCTTAAAGGAATTTATGTACAATTGAAAATTGTTTTTTTTTTGTAACGTCTCAATATAATTAACAAAATTATGTTTTTAATGATATAACTAGTTAATATATAGTAAAACTAGTATAGGGTTTAGTTATTTTTGTTAAAGAACATTTCAAAATGTAGGAGAAGGGATAGAAACCAATAAGAATGATGTTCGTTGAAGTAGGTAGAGACTTAGCTAATATCGGTACTGCTATTGGCCGCTTGGGACAACTCCAGGATCGAATCCCACCAAATTTTAGAGGCTTTATTAATCCCATGGTACCATGAACATGGATCTCGATAAGCAACAAACCAGGATTTTGGAGAGTTTATAACGATTTGTACCTCATTTCGTGGCTTGTGGAAAAGAATTGTTAGATTTATTGAGAACTTTTCTTTTTTTAAAAGCTTTCATTCCCTTTTTTTATAAAGTAAGGAGAAAGTTATTTTGGAAAATATAATTTACGTTTATTTAATCAGAAAATATTTCAAAAGATATTTGTTTTCGCTCAAAAATTTAGTTTGTAAAAATATAGCAAGTTAGTTTTTTTTCTTAGAAAAGAAAATTATTTTTCTTTTGTTGTTTGAATATTAATCTTTCAAATATATAAATATAATATTATATATACGTGCTTGTATCGGTGTATATAAAAATTTTATTTTTGATATCAAATTAGGGTTATATATATTATAATTAAGTTTTATAAACAATACTTGAAGTTTTACCGCATAAGTTTCTTTTCTATGAAAAATCAATATTTATTTCAAAGAGAAATATTTACTATTTCTAACTTTTTGAATGAAGTATGAAAGGGTGAAAATATGAAGAGTAATGGCGAACGGGAAAAATAAAAGTGTCCAGGGGCGGGAATCGAACCCACAACCTTCTGCTTACCGGGCAGGTGCCATGTCCACTAGGCTACCCTGGACGTATTTCTCCGTTCGTAAATAATACTTAAAGTAACTTATAATACATTATAAAGGACTGCGGCGTGTGATTATAAACAATACTTAAAGTTTTACCGCATAAGTTTCTTTTCTATGAAAAATCAATATTTATTTCAAAGAGAAATATTTACTATTTCTAACTTTTTGAATGAAGTATGAAAGGGTGAAAATATGAAGAGTAATGGCGAACGGGAAAAATAAAAGTGTCCAGGGGCGGGAATCGATTTTTCATAGAAAATAAACTTATGCGGTAAAACTTTAAGTATTGTTTATAATCACACGCCGCAGTCCTTTATAATAATAAAGTTTTATATATCTAATCTAACGTATTATTAATGAGTTAATCCAATTGGTACAATAATAAATTAACACAAAGCAATAACGCGCCATCTATACATATAAATCCTTCTATTTTATACAATAATAAATGTTGAATAAACGAAAAATTTTAAATTATTTTATAAATTTCAAATTTTTTATTATTTTTTTGACTCGTGCTTTAGATGTTGTACTAAAATCGAAAAATCACGTGAGAACACCCTTGTAACCTCAAATGATTTATTTTTATTCACTTCTCCTGACAAAAGATAAAATATTTTTGTCGAAACGTTGAGAAAATAAAAAACTCTAACTGGCCGAAGTGTCTAGTTTTCATAAAAATAGCGACTGGGAAAATTGTTTTAATGATAATAAGAGGCATTTTAAAATAATATGATCATATTCAATTTATCCAATTATGTGCCCAAATGAAGCGTGGATGTTAATAACCTATTAATATCCGGGCGAAGCCGAGTCAATTCGGTTTATTTATGAATATATATATCAGATAAATTTATTATTATCATTTTATTCTGTCTCTATATTTTTATTGCCGGCCAGGCAACATCTATTTTCAATTATAATTATTTCACTTCCCTCTACCATTTCGGCGGAAAACTTGTACGATTATTATTCGTGGTCTATCATTTCTAACTGCCAATTATCTTACAAGAAAGATAGCAGCTTAAAAATTGAGAGATTGAAGATTCATTTTAAATTTTATGAAGAAAGCATTCTCTAGATATTTCTGAGAAGACACTAAATTTTACTTTTACGATCACACGCAAAACACAGAAAATGAACATTTAAAAAAATATATGGTAAAGGCTTGATAGCCTCGTATCTTTTGTAAGTATGTACATTTAACATTTCGATAAATATTAAATATTATATTATTGAATGCATCAAACACTGTATCGCTTGACCCTTCTGAGTAGACTGCTCAAATTCAAATTAATGGCTGGATTGCAACACTATTTTTTGTGAATATATATATATCCCACCTATTGAATATTATGTCAATAAAATATGCCTGGGAATTAATTATGTCTTCTAAATATGACACCGACAAATAACAAATCCATATGCCTTAATATTTAGGAAATATGTGAATATTAAGAAAAGGAATAAAATGCTAGAATAATGTAATTGTATCTCAATTATTGATGACTCACAGAGAAATGTAGATACTCATAATACACACTATTATATATGCCTTTTATTGATTTCAAGAAATATTCGACACTACGAATATATAATACTCTGGCCGCAGTGTATTATATTGTATTATAAGTTACTTTATGTATCATTTACGAACGGAAAAATACGTCCAGGTTAGCCTAGTGGACATGGCATCTGCCCGGTAAGCGGAACGTTGTGGGTTCGTTTCCCATCCCTGGACACCTTTATTTTTCCGTTCGTCATTACTCTTCATAATTCACCCTTTCATACCTCATCCAAAAAGGTTAAAAATAGTCGATATTTTACCTTGAAATAAAAATTTGATTTTTCGTTTAAAAGAAACTCATGCGGTGTAACTTCAAGTGTCGTTTTACTACGAATATATGCAAGGTTGAAAGGTTTACCATAGAAAATAATATATTATAGGTATATATACGATAGATCAGACTAGATTATATCTGGAAATTGGTATTTCATAGTTTATAAAAATAATATAACTAGAAAAATAGATATCCTTCGAAACTTAATACAATTTCTAAAAAACAGCCCTAGAAATTACCAAGAAAATTATATTTTGATAGCAATACATATGCGCGCATGTTATGTAAACCGCTTCATAAAGGAAAAGGTTCAGACTAAAAAATACAAGGTGCGTTCATTAATTTCCAGGACTGCTCTGTATCTTTGAAAAAATAAAACAAATAAAAAAACTAATATAATATTTTTCAAAATATGCCCCTCCTGCCTCAATACACCTGTTCCATCTTTTTTTTCCAATTGTCGAAGGAGGAGATAAAATCACTTTTTGAGAGGTTCCTCAAGGTTGCCTTCGATTCAGCTTGTATCATATCAACGTTGTCAAATTTCCTTCCTTTTAACTTCCATTTCAATTTAGGATAGAGGAAAAAGTCATTGGGGGCTAAGTCGGGGGAATAGGGTGGATGAGAGATCTTTATGGTTGAATGCTTGGCCAAGAACTGCAAAACAACATGGGCTGTGTGCGGCAGCGCATTATCGACGTGAAGTATCCAGTCATTGTTTTGCCATCTTTCAGGTCTTTTAAGGCACACTGCCTCCCTTAAGCGCCTCATCATCCCCAAATAAACCTCTTGATTAATTGTACGTCCGAAAGTAATAAATTCGGGCTTGGGACAATACGGATATTATAGACCAATTACAGAATACGTTTATCAAAAATTTTCTGAATCTACCAAGATATATACCAGGGTACATTGTAAGGCTGGAAACAGGCAGAATATCTTTGACTTTTACAACGATCAAATTAATTTTGAAATATTTCATTAGATTACAAAAAATGGAAGACAATAGACTACCTAAGCTATGCTGGAATAGATTGAAGGAAATTTCCTTAATGACAAAAAAACCTATAGGATTCTGTAAGAATATTATGGATATCATCAATCATTGTGGACTCACATGGCTAAACTATAGGTTAAATTATGATGACATACAGATCGAACTTCCGAATATACTAAAAATAAAAATTGAACAGCTATTGCAGCAAGATCTGGCAAAATTATCTCTTACGAAAACATACTCAAACTATAGGTTACTTTATGATTCATTTATTCCAGAAAATTACTTTTCATGCTATCTGTCTTCAGCTTTAGTGAGTTTTATTGCACAGATCAGATTAATGTCAACAATGATCAAAGAAAATCATATTTACGCAATTAAGAAAGAAGATTTGTACTGTGGGTTATGTGGAAGTCAGATAACTGATGAAATATACCATTTTATTGCCGAATGCGGGGATCTGGAAGGAGAGAGAAAAAAGATTCTGAAAAGTCTTCCTAGACCGCATTTGAACTCAATAAAGCTAATAAAAACTGTTTCAGATAAGAAAAGTTGGGCAATTGAACTGTTCAACTTTCAAAAAGCGGTTGGGAATAAAATTGCACTCATGGAAGAGAGAAGAACAGGGGCACAATAAAAAGTCACCCTGTTTGACATACCTTGACTGTAAATACTATATTTTCACCTGTTCTCTTATGGTTAATATTGTCTGTAACTCCACGGAGAATCCGTACAGGGCAAGATGCCCTAATAAAGCTGTTTTGTTTGTTTGTTTGTAAGTAATAAATTCATGGTGAACCAAACCATTAATATCAAAAAAATGTAACGAACAATGTTTTGACTTTGAATTTTGTAAATCTTGCCTTTTGGGTTTCGGTTCCCCTCTTTCAATCCATTGGCTGGATTGACCTTTGGTTTCCGGGTTATACTGATACACCCATGTCTCATCCCCGGTAATGATTTTTTCATCCATTCTGGATCGGTCCGAGTTATTTCAACCATGTTTTTGCAGACATCCATTCTAACCTCCTTTTGTTCCTCTGTTAGAATCCGGGGAACAAATTTTGAAGACGTCCGGATCATGTCCAGATCTTTTGTTACTATTTGATGACACAGTCCTACAGTTAGTCCAGTCTCTGAAGATAAGTCTTTAATAGAAATTATTCTGTTAGATTTAATTAATTCCTTTATTTTGAGCTTGTTTTCCTCGCAACGTAATGATCTTGGAAGCCCAGTATGCTGATCATCGTTTACCTTTTCCCAACCTTTTAGGAAGGCTGAAAACCATTCAAAAGTTCTTGAACGGAATAAAGCTGCATCGCCAAAAGCTTCTTCAATCAATTCATACGTCTCAGTAGCACCTTTTTTCAATATAAAACAAAACTTAATGCAGATTCTTTGCTCTTCAAAAATGGCCATTTAAAATTAGAACTGCGAACCTTACAAGGAAGTTGTTTTGTTCTATTTTTTGATCGGCGGGTGCGCCACGAGACTCGTGCTTTCAGTCAGGTGTGGTCGAATGTCCAATATTTAACTCTGTATAAAATTATTTTCTTTAGCTTTTTTTATTTATTTTATTTTTTAACCAGTCCTGGAAATTAATGAACGCACCTTGTATTACTTTTTTGGGGGCCGGTTGAAGGGTGGTCTGAACTGTTGGTTTTCGACCGCTACGACCCGAGATCCAAACCCGCATTGGGCATTTTATTCTATATTTAAAAAATGTTCAAATGGCCCTCAAATCTTACAAAAGTCTAACCCAACCAGCGAATGTAAGTATAACCAGATTGGGCTCATGCAGATTTGTAAGTTCAAAAGTCCAACTGCTTTTCATATAGGTAGGCATGTGATATACTTACAGTAGAAGCAGTCAATAACTTCTACCCACCATGAATATTGTGGCGTGTAGGACGTGTGCTAAGGATAATAAAAAAATACCTTTTTAGTCGTGATATATAAATATTTTAAAAAATTAAAGGTACTTCGGTCAATAAATCTTTTTATTATCTCGTCGTTTCGACAAAATTCTTTTGACCTCGTCAACGCTTTGCCAAATGTTTTGATTTTTATTTGACCCTAACAAGTTCAAAAGAGTTATGGATGAAGAACTACGAATACCGGCCAGGCAGCCTCTATTTTTATAATAAATAATTTTGAATATATATATTCAAAATGTATTTATATCAAGTTTGTTTTGTATTATATTATTCATATATAGTAGTAGATATATACCGAGTATATTGTATTAAATTGTGAAGAAATAGGTGAGAAATAATAAGGAATGACCTCATTGCGATCTCCAGAAGTGGAGAACCCACTCTGAAATCATTGGCCCATTAAGGTAATTGCATCTCTTCCATTCTAGATATTTCTTTTTCTTGTGTATATTCATTTTTATAAGAAGGCATTTTTTAATTCTAATATTCTTCTATTAACGATGAACACGTTTACAGGTGTGTAAATATCTACACTAAAAGTATTATTAAGTATATGAATAAATATTTATCTTTACATTAATATCTTTGTGCAATTTATATGAATATAGAGGATCTCTTTATGTATATTTTAACAATTCTCTGGAATTCGAATAATATTATATGTAAATTGAATTTATATATAAATTCAATTTTCATCTATCGTTGATATTTTACACAAATAAATTTACTGGCAATGCGTTTCTTTTAAATATCATCAAATATTATCTCTAGAGACCTTACTGCAATTAATGAGTTATTGAATGAGAGGGATGACTTGATGATATTTAAAAGAAACGCATTGCCAGTAAATTTATTTGTGTAAAATATTATATGCATATTTATAAATATAATTAAGGCTTGGAACACACTGAGTGGGCCACAATTATGAAGATCTTGATTTATTTTCTATTATTTGAAAAAAAAAATATATATATATAATTATAAAACTATTTTAGAGGCGTATTATTCTTTTTAAAATAAAACAATTTCTACTGTCCTAAAATAGTTTTATAATTTGATAACAGATGGCGCTCTAGTACATCGTAATATATATATATAGTTTTTGACAGCTAAGCTAATATTTTTTAACGTTTCAATTTATAGAATATTGACCTGTTTAGCCTTCAACACATATATGCAAATAATTGTTTCCACAAAGTAACATTAGGTCAAAAATATTTTAAAATTTGGAACATAGAATTCTATTTCGCAGACAAGATATTCAATGACCTTTTAGAACTTGTATGTTTGTAGATTCTAAATTACAAACGGAATTTTATATAGAGTTCGAGAAATATTAGAACAGAATCATACAGATTAAGGTCAAACCAAAAGGTGTTGAAATATCATATACAGTGGTACCTCGACATACGAGCGCCCCAACATACGAGTTTTTCGAGATACGAGCCGACGAGCAAGTGATTTTTTGCTTTTCGTTACGAGCGAAATTCGAGATACGAGTTCGGTTCGGTAGTGTTGAAGATATTAATCTGTGATTTTAAATGTTTCTTTTTGATCAGTACTTTTGTTTTGTTTTTGCTTTTTAAAAATGTTTCTTTCTTCTTCTTCATTATTATTTGTTCTATATGCAAAGCTTTGTTTTTGAGACTTGAATAAACAAATTCAAGTATATTATATTTTTGTGTGCTTTTAAAGTTAAAACACAACAGGTAGTAACACGCAGTCGCGCCATCACGATCAGTTAGCAGCGTGCTTCCGCTGTGATAAGCTGTGTTTTGTGTTCGCGTTTTATGTTGCGTTTACATTTAGCGATTTGCCTACAAATTATCGATCAGGCCTGGTTGGGAGTTACAACGAGGACCTTGACCTCTGCATGGAAAAAGCTGTGACCTGAAGCTGTAGCTGAAAGGATCTATGAAGAATTGGAACCCGGTGTTTCAGTAGAGGAGGAGATTGTATCTCTGGGGAAATCCATGGGTTTAGAGGTGGAAGAGAGAGACGTGAACGAGCTCATCGAGGAGCACACCCAGGAACTGACGACTGAGGAGATACAAAAGTTACAGTCACAGCAGCATACTGAGGTTATGCAAGTAATTGGTTTTGAGGAGTCAGAGAAGGAGGTTATTTCTACAAGTGAGATAAAGGAGATCTTAGGAATGTGGGAGAGAGTTTCACAGTTCGTGGAAAAAAAAACACCCAGAAAAAGTTGCAACATGTCGTGCATCTGACCTTTTTAATGACACTTGCCTAACTCATTTCCGGAACATTCTGAGAGGGAGGAAGAAACAAACCTCCTTGGACATGTTTTTTTCTAAACGGCCTACAGGTGAAAGCGAGAAAAATGTAGCGAAAAAGGCAAAGATCAGTGAGGATATCTAATTTATTTCTTTACATTCTCTTTTTTGTTTTTGTACAATAAATATTTGATATTTATAAATACGTTTTTATTATTTAAAACCATGTAACAAAAATAACTGGGGTGACATTTTGGAGGTTGGAACGGATTAATGGTAGTTCAATTGTTTTGTATGGGGAAATTTGCTTCGAGATACGAGCAAGGTTGCGGAACGAATTAAACTCGTATGTCGAGGTATAACTGTACCTATTATATTAGATTTTTGCAATATGCCTATTTAGGCTGACGTTGATTCTGCCTAATACCTACGATATTTATGAAAGATCTATGTAAATTATATATTTCGTAAATATAATATCACAAAAATATAGGCACTATTTAAAAATGATAATTATATATGTCGTAATCTGCCTAATACCCAAGAGGTATACTTTCTTTTCGCCAACATAAGTATGCTAAACTGTAAATATGCTGAGCTTGTGTTAAATTGTAAATATACAAATTCAACCATCTATAAATACACTGTACAAAATAAACATGGGAGCCTTCCCTGGCGAATGCTTCGGCACGCCGCCGCGTGGGCGCGCTCACAAGTGTGGAACGAATTATTTTTGAAGCTTACATGCATAACGGTTGCACCCTTCTATTAAATCATGACATATATATAAAATTATATGTACAATGTACATAGCGCCTTTACCACTGCTTCAGAATTATATGTCTCGAGTCTCACTTATAACTTCATTCTTGGATGGATTTTCGATTTATTTGAAACATATCAATATTTTATTATTAATATTATTGGCCGAGAGAAGAGGTCTTGGAACTTGGTTTTCCAACTTGATAAATAAAGAACATCGTTGCAGAGAAGAGAGAGAGAAGAGAGTCGGGGAATATAGTTCATATAGAAATTCGGCAATTTTGCACAAATAGGTTATATAAAATAATTTGTAACGAATATATTTGGTATTCAAAACGACACTGATTCTAATAAAATCATCTAATTTTCAGAATTATATGGATAATTTCCAGCGGGTCTCAGTGACCCCACGCATTTCGCGATCTACAAAGCCGAGAGAGAGAGAAATGACACCGCAAAATGATTTATATAAAATTATTTTCGAACAATATATATATTATAGAAATATATGTCAAATATAAATTAAGAAGATACTGGTAAATATAGGATAAAATATAAATATTTATTAATAAATATGATATGAAAATATTTATGTCGAAAATTCTTAAATGGCAGTTACAAAATAAATAATCGAGAATATTTGCAAAACGAGAATAAAACTGAGTTTGCATTGCATTTTTCCACTTTTAAGTACACATGAAGTTTAGACGTGTAGGTGGAAATTTTCTCTCATATATATTAATTCACTCTATAAGTGAATATCAGTTTGAATTTTCGTATAGAATATCCGTTGAAACTTTTTATCATTTATTATCAGTCTTGGTAATCATCATTACTTTTAGTTATCTACAATTATTATTTTATAGCATAGGTAAGCACCTATTAATACTGGTGTACCCAATGAGCGGTTTACCTAATAGTATAGGTTCATCGGGGTTTAGAAGCCGTTTCAAACCACAGGGGCAAGTGATTTCATTCTATAATTGTTTTTAGTTGAATACCTATACCGATTTCTGATCGCCATTTCGCTGTCTTAGCCGTTCTAGGACCTTATCACCATATGTAGTATATCCAGTTATGAATTTCTCTTCCTATTAGATATGACATTAGTAGGGAAATTTCAACAAATCTTCGATATATATAATCGGTATATTTAATTCATTCTGAAACCAACCTAAACAGAATGGAATCGTTTTGCCATGCGGTTTATATTGTTAAGCCATAGAATTTAGCGAGATATTATTTTTAAAATATGGTTTCATGCAAAGTTCAAATTCAAAAATATTTTGCGATAGATAATCGATGTAGAATCAATATATTACAGAATACATATATATATATTTAGGTTCTAAACATAACTATTATGGATATATTTTCAATGTCCTTCAGCAGTGAAGAACTTATAAAATTGCCTGGCACAATTTCAAATGTTATCCCACCATCCCGCCATTAGAGCCAAATCCAGTATAATGCTGCCAATGTCTGGTAATGTGGACATCATGGCGATTATTTCCCATCGGTATATAGTCTCCTTTATTCATATGGGGGATACCTTAACCTTTATACGATATTATTATTAGTTCGTAAGACTAGTTTTTACTTATTCGCTCAAGAAGTTTGTATAAACGCGTCTTTATCTCACTTCTTACGCGTGTTTAGAATTGATCAACTTGAATATCTTGCCATTATTGATTTTTCCGTTTTGGATAAATTAACCCCTTTAAAATTTTTCCAGGGTTCTCTTCATGTGAATGTTTGTCTAACAAATGATTATTTAACAAATACTTTCCAATAGGATTGAATCATATCACCATTCTATAAAGTGTAATATAAAACAAAAATAGAAATTTGAATATGAAACACAAAATGTTGATGATCGCAATAATGATTGAAATGCTTGATTAAAATCCTCATGATTTCTAATCAGAGAGATAATTATAAAATAATAATAAATAACATTTAGAAAATTATAATCCTTTAAATCATATAAATCAAATATATATATATATATATATATATATAAGAGAAGATATAGATTAGTAGAATACTGTAGTTTTGATTGGCCACAACGCGTATTCTTTCCAGAAAACTCTTGAAATCACTATAATTGGTTACAAATTGGATGGTGTAGAAATTGAGTAGATTATAATTTGGAAATTATTGTTGAAGAAACACCTTAAATATTTAATTTGTATTTATCAATAGTAGAGACATTCTTGAGTTAAATTATAAAAGGAAAATATTAATTTATGATTTTCTTATCCTCTAACGATAAATTCAGTCAGGTAATATTTTTCATTTTTTAATTTAATAGAATATTTTTTAAATACGCCACACAATTTTTATATTGTGCGAAGTCGTATTTTAAGCTTATATAATCTATATTAATATCTGATATTGTGTTTGAATTATCATATTTTTTACCATATCAATCTAGGTTGTTTAGGGTTGTCTTTCAAACCTATGAATATAAGCTTATAGTTTTGTAGAGGTACTAAAATATAATTATAGAGAAATGGTTATTTCAAGGTTATAGTATCTTATATTAAGATATTACCACATTCCTCTAGGACTTAGAGGTAAAATTTATCTAGGGTGTCAAGTGAAAATGTCATTATTAAGTGTCACCTATCCTTGTTTTATGCAAAATATAAATAACGGAAGAATTAATATAGGAAATTATCCAACAAATTATCTGTTTAAAAAGGCAATTCTAGAATATTTCTACGATGTAATGATCTTTTTATGAATTTCATATTATTTTAATGTTGTATATGCTCATTTACGATCTTCTCATATATCAAAATTCTGTTCTTGAATAGAACAGGCCGCTGATAGTATGAGCTAATAGAGTGTATATAATTTTATCAAGTTCAATTTTTTTAATTTCTTGTCCTGTGTGTGTGTGTGCTTATTGATTATAAATACCTTTAAGTGACAAAATATTTACGTAATTTAACCAGCCTTCTTTTTTCCCCGAATATGTATTTCTTCCCAACATTATTTCTATCCTTTACATTTTAAATATTATTATTCATATATCACCTAAAACAAAATATTAAAATATTTTCACTTTGCGAAAAAATTAAAGGAAATCAATTTATAAAAGGCAAAAGATAAAATATAAAAGATATAAAAAACCTGTGTATTCCGCCACCAAATAACGCCATAGTTGAGAACTCAATGGGCCCAAGCGACAATACCCAGGATCAATCAACGCTATCTTCCACTGGAATTGTTTGGCCCTGCATTTTAATTTAGCCTTTTCGAACAAATTGATTAGCTAGGTAAGATTTAATGATCCAACATTTTTACCTTTTTTTTTCTCGACCATTTATTCTTTTAAAACTCTTTCTACATTTTATCTTTTTATAGAATGTTTAAAGAGTAGCGTTTTCTCTTTTCTTTTTCAAATATTTTACCTTCATTTTTTATTCTTAATAATATATCCTAATATATAATTTTAAAAAGTTGATATAATATTTTTAGAATGATTTGAAAACATGGACATAAATTTTGTGCGAAAATAATGGTAAAATATTAAAAACTTTAATTTATTATAGGAGTTCATTATAATAAATATCTGTATTGTACAGAGGACTTTGTCATTTATCATTTAAGTTTTCATATATTTTGAAAATTAAAATATTATGCAACACATATTAACATAATAAACAATGTCGTGATAATAAATAGGTTTGATATTGAAAAAATATGATTACGCATAATTACTATTTAACAAAAGCACTGACATTTTATTAAAAATCAAATTCATTATTCAAATGATTATCTTCCTATATTTTATGCCACTTTTCATTTTTTGGATGATATCGTTTGGAATCTCTTGAATTCTATTCATATTTTGCACCATGATTCTATTCTTGCTCTACCGCTTCCTGATTTTCCTTCCACACATATCCCCAGCAAAACCTCTATCTCCTTTAAATGTCAGAAGATACATTCTATATAATCTACTTACATTCATAATTATTCTTATAAAATTGAAATGAAAACGAAAAAAGAGCGCTCGATCTTTTCTCAGATTTGAGTTTCTCAAATATATTTTCGAAGATTATACTAGTTGGGAATAAGCAGAAAATTCCTTTTAAATAACGATAATTCAAAAATGATAAGATATGTTTGGAATGATAAATAGAATAATAGAACTAATCGATAAATCCTAGCTCTTTTCAAAATTTCTTAAGACGGATTTCAAAATTATAAATAATCATTCTTCTGCTTTTCTTACCTCATGATCCTTCTTTATGATATATCTTTATATTAGATAATAAAAAGGCATAAATTGGATTTAATAAAAGATATATTTTTCCAATATTTCGGCTGGCTGAACGCCAACTTTTATCGAGGCATTACATTTTTGTATACACAATCTCAGCGCCACATAGTGTTATAATATCACAGTTGAAATCATTTAAAATACAAAGTAGGTGGGGGAAATTTGTGCATGAAAAAATATTCAAAAATTACAATCATAATAAGTTAAATATCTTAAAATATTAAAGGAAAAATAATGATGTCTATCTTATAATTTAAAATATTTGTAATAAGTACCTAAAATATAATTCATTAATAATTCATATCTTTATATATTATATTTATACTATATTATTATTACTATATTTATCTTTAAAATATAAAATGCAGTCATAAATAAAACTAGAATATTATTAATAATCTAATTACAAATAATTTATATTTCAAATTATTTCTATTTCATAAATATTAAATGCATATTGATAATAAAATTAGGCATATACCCTTTTGAAAATTTAATTGCGTATATATTTTACGACTATTAATTGATTATAAACTAAATTTTATTATTTAATAGCAATTATATTAAACTATAGAGATTATCCTACAACACGTTAATTGAATATCATGTTTATATTTCCATAAATCAAAGTTTATAAACTGATCACATTTTCTAGTCATACTGAAGGTTCCAATATGAAATATAGTTATAGAACCATCTTTAAATAAAAATAGGCTTATTTTCATATTTATTTTAAAGGTTCATAATAACTTTATGAATAATTTTCATATATATATTTGTTAGAGTACATTTTCCTCTAATCATGTAAAAAATAAATTCTATTGAAATCTGTGAACGGTGCTTCCTTACAATATTTGAATGTAGAGTGAAACCAAGTATACAGTTAGCGAAATAGAATATTTTAAAATTAATTGGATAAATTTAGTTTAATGTTGATTTATATTATATAAAATTATATATAAATATGTGATTTTATCACATTAATAAATATTAAACCATTTAGTTTTTTTATCACAAATAAACGCCACGTGATGGAAATTTTGAAAACTCAAATATTATTTATCATATTCCTGTATATATACATAATTTTAAAATATTTTGAGAATATAATTCTATATTGAAATTATATATATCCCTTAAAGGCAAACCATTTACATTTCAAAAATATATTCAATTCATTTTCCCATTATCAGTTATAACCGTCAATATATTTTCAACCACCCCCACCTATTGAATAATATAGTTTGCTGTAAATATATATAGATAGCTTAAGATATTGAACTGTTATTCATTACTTGAAAGTAAATTTATACCTAGTTTTTATAATTGTTTAAATTGTAATTAGATTTTTTCTAAAAGTATTCATAAGGTACAATTTGTTTTATAAATTAGAAACACAAGATGATAAGACCAAATTCAAATAAATACATGTGTGTCACGTTTTGTTAACAGCGTTGTAAACATCTTTATTTAGTATGTTTGTCTGAAGATTGTAAAAACACCGAAAAGTCACACACTATGTGTAGTTTTAATCTGGTCTTATATATATCATCTTGGCGTCTATATATTTCTAAATATTTTTTAAAACTAATTGAATTCAAATTGTAAATGATAATATATAAATCCTATATTTGTTACATTAGTACATATTAATATAATCGACAAAATAAAAGTGTCCAGGGATGGGAATCGAACTCACAGTGTTCCGCTTACCAGGCAGATGCCATGTCCACTAGGCTAATATCCTAATAGAAGTGGTAATTCCTATGACCTTTCTTATTTGAGAATTTAAATAATATGTTAATATTTATTGGAAGTAGTATATCTTGTGTTATCTATTTCTGATAGTATAATATTTATGAACTATGCCAAATAAAAAAACATGTAAATTTGTAAATATTTAATCATAAGTTTTAAATTGTTTGTTGTCTTGTTTGTTCCACTGTATTAGGTGCAAATATTCCAATAAAATCTGGTTGATTAATAAATAAAATAATTAAAAATTAAAATGATGTAATCTACTCAAACAAATTATCTCTGAGAACTACCTGCTATATATAATATTATTTTTAGAAGAACTATGTTGGATAATATTATCTAGATTCGTAGAGGAAGATTAAGATCCTTTATTACATAAAGGTATAAAACAATGAAAAAGAATGACATATTATATGTACATCAGCAGCTCACGCCGGCCTGTCCTATCCAATAACCGCTAGCCTAACCAACAATCCAACAAGGCCGCGCTATATAGGCAGAGATGTCAATTAGCATAAACAATACTAAAATTCTATGCTGACACAAGAATTTTGTATCTTAAAAATATCCATATTGCTACTTTCAATAATGTAAAAATATTTAATTGTAATAAAATTAAAATTTAAATTACCAATAATATTCAATTGTATCAAAATATTTAGGGGACATTTATTCTCGTTTAATAATATATTCTTTATGAATATCGATCTTGCGCCTTCGGATTTCGCGACTTCGCCAGATCGAAACAATAAACATATAATATTTGTAAATGTAAAAATAAAAATCAGGTCAAATTTTCTTTCAATTTCGGTTTTGCAAGCTTTCGAGCAAATATACAGCTCTACAACAAGCAACTACTTTATGTACAATCTTTAAATGATCTTTAAGCAATATAATTAAAAAATATGTTATTGGCATGTGCTCTTACGGGCCGTGGATCGGATTGTTTACAGAAAAATATTAGAATTTGTATAAAGATCATTCAGAGATTTTACATAAAGAATTCGCCCGTTGAAGAGCAGTATTTTTATAGAAAATTTGCAAAACCAAAATTAAAAGAAACTTTTACCTGATTTTTATTTTTCCTTTATCAAATAATTTCTGGGTAACTTTTGCTTACATATAATATTTGTATTAATTTACTGAAGTTGTAAATATTCAGTGATTATATAATTTGAAGTAGTTAATAAGTTTATTAAATCCTGAAGATAGAGGTTGCTTGAACGATATTTATAGTTCTATGAAAAACATACACTTCGGACAGTTAGATGTTTTTTATTTTCTCAACGTTTCGACAAAATTCTTTTGTCTTCATTAGGGAAAAAAAAAGCATTTCGCAAGGCATTAAAATTGTTCTATTTATAACTTATAACAAATTCTAACGCCTTGTCAATTGCTTTATTTTCCTGACGAAGACGAAAGAATTTTGTCTAAAGGTTGAGAAAATGAAACACTCTAACAGGCCGATGTATCTATTTTTCACAGAACTAAGCTTAATAAAGTTTTGAAAAAATCTGAAGATGTTAGAGGTCCCAGTGAACATTCTGTATCCCACAATGTGCCATAAATTTAATATTTGACATTTTACAACTGATATCTCCCCTCAACTACTTCACTTGTTAAAAATATTAAGCCATAAAATGTACAATGGCATCTTTCAGGAATGGAAACGCCAAAAAGAGATTTTACTGACCTTTATTTTGTAACTCTTATTTCTTCGTATGACATTTCTATATGTTGTGACAGGTATATTACTTCAATTTTGTTTGTTCTGATATAATTTTAGGTAAACCTTTCATGTTAAAGAGAGAATATATAAATATTATAAACCTTAAGGTATGTTTTTGTACAATTTTGTAGCGATTCCATATATATATATATACATATATTCGAGAATAGAGCAATCCATAAATAAATATTCGATTAAAAAGGCATATATTGGATAAAAAAATATATATATATTACGATTCTAATTATTTTTTGTGTTTTTGTTGTTGAAAAGAGGTGCAGTCGTAAAAAGTGAAGATAATTATTTTCCTTTCAAGCAGATTTTTATTTTGAATCACTTGAAGCAATTTACACATAAAATTATTTTTATCACAGGAATATAGAATTTATATAATGAATTCTCTAAACGTGATTTTTATTAGAAAAGGTAGGGTTAACTATACATATTTACAACAATAATAATTGAAGTGGTATGTTCTGGATCTATTTTCAAATATGTAAAACAGTCAATGAATGAAAATAAAATATATATTTTTGAAAAATAAAATTTTCGTATTTTAGATTATATAATATATAAATAAACGTTTAGTTTATTCTTGCTCCACTAGATGGCGCTCTGCCATCTAAAAAGCACATATGCTAGTGGTCAGGGAATGTCTTCTTTATTTTTAATATCAACACCTGACCCACTTATCTTTTATTTATTTCTATTGTTTTTTCATGTGTTAAGCGTCTTTACGCAAATTTGGCCTTAAATACCCATTTCTTGATTTCTCGAGAAGCCATTGGGTCCAAAAATATTTTTGGCCGCAGTGGTTACAGTCTACTCCACGCTGACGAGCGCCAAAAGCGCGAAACGCGTTCGTGGATGACTTTTCTTGTTTTATCAAGAAATTGGGTTGGCCAAATATCACGGAGCAAGCTAAATAAACGTTTAGTTTATTCTTGCTCCACTAGATGGCGCTCTGCCATCTAAAAGGCACATGTGCTAGTGGTCAGGAGATGCCTTCTTTATTTTTGATATATATATTATGAATTTTTTATTTTGTTATTTAAAAAGATAGAGAATTGAAGGCGCAGTCGTGTAGAAGGAAATATAATTATTTACTTATCAGGTAGTTTTCATTTCAAATTACTTGCAAATTACACATAAAATTATTTTACACAGTAATATAGAATTTATAAAAAAAATTCCTATATTCGAGAATTGAAAAAAAATAGGTAGGTCAACTATAAATATTTACACAATATATTCAAAGTGTTATGTTCTAAATCTATGGTAAAAAATAATATAATAGTCAATGAGAAAAATAAAATACATGTTTTTTAAAAAAATAAAATATTTGCATTTTAGATTATATAATATATATATTAGGTTATTTAATGTAAGATGGTATGTATAAAATATAAAATATCATGAAATAATTAATTATAAAAAACACTTTTAAAAAAGCTTTTATTTAAAATGCACTAAAAATAACAGAATAAATATTTCTGAAGTATTACTTTTTTTTTCTGAAGGTACCATTTAGCAAATAAAATAATAGACTTAGAAATAAAAGCGGTGGGGGTCATAATCATTTATGCAGCAAATAGGTATAAATTTAATGAAAGGCATAATTTTGCTAATCATTTGCTTCATATAAAATCACATTCATCTCATATTTATTATTATTGTACCCCACCGCTTTTATTTCTAAGTCTATTATTTTATTTGCTAAATGGTACCTTCAGAAAAAAAAAGCAATACTTCAGAAATATTTATTCTGTTATTTTTAGTGCATTTTAAATAAAAGTTTTTTTTTAAAGTGTTTTTATAATTAATTTTCACGCTATTTTCAGTCGTATATATGCCAGTAAAAAAGCCTTATCACTGAGACGACGTTGGCCTTAAATAGCTGCAAGCCTGCTCGCAGCAGATTGGTCAATTCCTCGTGGGAGGTCGGAAGTGACGTAAGCAAAATCCGTTACTAACAGAACTGCGTCTCTTTGCTTTTGGGAACCCTAAATTTATTGAATTATATTACAAAGTTAGAGACACCCAGTGGATTATTGTTAGGGGATAATTGGTACATATAAAATTTGAATTATAATTAAACAATTGGTTAAATAGTTAAAAGTAACAGCATACTAATTGAAAAAGGGAAACTATTTTAAAAGGTGTCGTGAAATGTATGGTGGTATATTGTTACACACACACACCTATATATATAATGAATATAAATATATGCGTGATGATATTGGAATAAGATGACTAAATTATAACAGATAAAATTAATATATTTGTTGGCTTTTCTCATTCATTTGCTTGTAATTCCAAGTACGTTTTAGATAGGAATCTGAATATTTGGATTTCTAATTCCTTCCATGTCTTGAACATTTATTGAAAAAATCCTCTCGCAACCTCCAGCATTGTTGCATTTTTAGCCAAGATAAATTGAAATTGACAGGTTCTGGGAAAAAAATAGTTGATTTTTAGTCAGAAAATGATAATGAAAATATTGCTGAATCATGTTTGATAATCAGATACAAAATTATATAGGGAAAAATTTCCAAAAGAGCAGAGACCACGGATTCACTTTTAGTATGCAGAAACAGAATTCTAACAGAAAACATTCATTCGAGTAGAAGACACAAAGCCAGATCATCTATATATATATAAATGAATGTATGTGTGTGTGTGTGTGTGGTGTGTCTGTCCTTTATGCCTGACCAAACCACTCATTGGAACGCCATGAAACTTTGGGAAGTTATTTAGTATAGTAATGGGAAGGTTTCTAGCAAATACAATTTTTGAAATAACTTTTCGCCTAAAAATAATCAAGATAATTATTCTAATTTATCTGTTATAATTCAACAATCTGCTCTAAATTTTATCATGCATATTGAAAAAAATGTTATATGCCTTTTCTTTATGCCGGACTAAACTCAGAAACTACTTAACCAAATGTCACCAAATTTTCCACATAACTACCAATGACCCTCAATATGAAGAATTTACAATGCATTAAAATTAAGTAAAAAAATATATTTTAAAATCTATATTTTATCTTTGTGTAGAACTTTATTTATATGGCCACTTGCTATTTGACCATTTAGAACTTTGGGAAAAGTTATAAAGCTATTTTTTGTCAGATTTCCTTTTTTTCGTTTCGTTTTATTTCCCAAATTCCATTAAATTTTTATTAAAAATTATCATCATTATTAAGAAGGTTTTCAATGTGCCTGTATTAAAATATTTAATGACATTTTTGAAAGTAAAACAGTGTATACGGTATTAAATATGTATAATGGAACAATGGCTTAAAATATAATAGAAAGTAAGCTGAATGAAGACAAAAAAAAATGTTGAAAATTCCCTATGAATTGAATTGAAGTGATTTTGCCTATAAAATATCAAAGAATAGACTGGATTGATACACATTCAAAATGGTTAAAATGGGATTTATTAAGCCAAACAGTGTGAAAAAGTAGATACAGTAGAGCTTCCATTGAGAGGATTCCTAAAATAGTCGCTTAACCCGTCTCTCCAAGAGGCAGTCTCTTATTAAAGGTCTATTAGAGATTCTTTAATATCATTTAGAATCTCCAGTGAGAGACTACCTACAGGAGAAACAAGTTGAGTCATGTTTTTAGGTGGTCTTTCTTAAGAGACTCTATTTACATATATTAAAATCAACATTTTCTTACTGTTACGTTTAATTACTGCTAATCTCTATATATAAAAATGAATGTATGTTTGTCTATCTGTCAATTATTAATTGGACTGAGCGAGTATTGTGAGTTTCATTATTCTATATGGTCTGGAAGCATATTAAAATTAAATATACAAAATTTGAAAGGAAATTTGGAAATTTGTCCGTTCTTGGCCAACCTGACAACCCAGAAGTCTGAAAATTGGTCGGCTAGCATTGTCATCAGGTTTGAACATGTGTACCAAATTTCATATTTCTAGGTGCCCTATAAGTATATTAATAAAAAAAATGATTACAAGATTTGGCGACAGACATCCAGACAGACAGACATGGAGGCAAGTTAAATAAAAGCATTTAAATAAAAAAGTGGACCAATCTCAATGAAAATGGTACCATTAGAAAGAGCGTAAAAAGCATACCAAGAATACTTAAACGAAGAAGGAGAAATCGAAGGAAAATTGCTAAAAACGAACGGTTCGCGAGATATTGGCAAAACAAAATAAATAAAATTAAATATACAAAATTTGAAAGGAAATTTGGAAATGTGTCCGTTCTTGGCCAACCTGACAACCCAGAAGTCTGAAAATTGGTCAGCTAGCATTGTCATCAGGTTTGAACATGTGAACCAAATTTCATATTTCTAAGTGCCCTATAAGTATATTAAAAATTGATTAGACAAGATTTTTGACAGACAGACAGACAAATAGGCAAGTTAAAAAAAACTTAAAAAAAAAAAAAAGATTTTGAATTTAAATATGGGATTTTCCCTCTAAACGTTGAAAGATTTGAAAGATCGTGTGTGTTTTCAAATTTATTATTAAATAATAAAAAAAAAATTATCATTGTAGTTAAAGTAGTAGAAAATGATTTGTTTTAAAAAGAATCATACACGTCAAAAATATTTCAAAGTTATCTTTATATATGAATTGATCATACATTATAAGTTGTATATCATATCATTTATATATTTATATAAATAAACGAGAATTCAATATTTTATTAAATTAGATAAATTTGATAGTTCACTATAATTATTTTTTCTATTTCCTAATATTTTAATCGCTGCCTTTGATAGGTAATTAATAAAATTTCTTTGTAATTAAAGAGCGATGCTTAATTTTAAATTAATTTTATTGATTTCTTAAAAGAGGGTTTACTCTTAGCTGTACAAATATTTGATAAAAAGAAAGTTTTTTTTTTAATTTTAGGGTTGCAAATTCACAGAATAATTCACTCAAAATTTAAGTTTCCAAAAATATATTCAATACGCTTATTATATTTGAAGTATTTTGAGCTCAAAGACATTTTAAAATTATATTTCTAGATTAAAATATTTGATTCAAATTATTGAATTTTTAAATTAATTGTTCATCATAGAGTTTAAAGTAAATTTTTGTATGCATGGAAACAGTGCTATAAGATAAATCACATTTTGTGTGATTTTATGAATTAGATTAAACGAGTAAACTAATAAAGTAAACTAAGTAAAGTAATTCCAAAAATATATTCAATACGCTTATTATATTTGCAGTATTTCGAGCTCAAAGACATTTTAAAATTATATTTCTAGATTAAAATATTTGATTCAAATTATTGAATTTTTAAATTAATTGTTCATCATAGAGTTTAAAGTAAATTTTTGTATGCATGGAAACAGTGCTATAAGATAAATCACATTTTGTGTGATTTTATGAATTAGATTAAACGAGTAAACTAATAAAATTACTTTTAAAATATTTATATCTAAATAAACTATCCTTTGCTATTATATAATGTCGAATTATTTTCAAATCTAATTTTGAAAATATTTTTCTAACAATTTTAATAAAGTCTTAGTGATTATGAGATTTTGTTTTAAATCAGATTTATAATTTATATATTATATGTTTTTACTGTTATTGATATGATAATGAATAGGTTATATATGTATGCTGACTAAAATATCAAAAGAGAGTTTTTTGTAAAATAAATGTCTATGAATTATGGCTGAAAAATTATTTCTGTTATTTTATACGATTCCAACGAGATTTTTAGATTGATCACATCTTCCAAGTAGGAGGTTAATTTATAGTATTTTATTTTTAAAATTAGATGATAAAAGGTTGTAATCTAGATTTGGATACTCGTAAAATATTGAGAATAAAGTATAACTTGCAAAAGAGTGCATTTTATAAATATCGAAATCACAAAGGAAAATTAAAAGGAAAGTCGAAAATACTTTTGTATTCTTCATGAAATATTTTATTAAATATGATAATATTTTATATGAAGATTAATATTTTGGAAAATAATATAAAATATAATAGAAAAATATTTCATAAAATGAATATTTTGCCTCGATACAACCACCATTATTAAATAGCCTTTGCTGTTCAAATAAACCGACACTATGCACTGAATATAGACCTTTTTGCATAAATAAGATTCAAGTTGGTAACAGCACCAAATATGTTTAATTGTGAACGCCATATTTATTTATTTCAATTCAAAACGCTATGTCCACCTAGGGACACTTGCGCTAAATGTACATACAAATATAACAAAGAAAATATTCAACATGGAAAGATACACAGAAAGCGACTTAGAAAGATTCAAAAATATTATTTATATATAGAGATATTCTTTGAATTTTATTTACAGTTACATCATTAAATTTAAAATTATATACATAAATACCCACATATACACGCATACACCTATATATTGTTTACAATCATATAATATGTCCAATATTTTCTTGAGATCGTTACATCAAAGACCATTTTTCTTAATGAAATCCAAAATATATTTACAAAGGAAATTGAATTTTATATATGTGTCCTTACTTGAAATTAAATCACTAGGGCCTAAAGCTATTAAACCGTTGTTGACTCTGTAACCTTGAAAGACAGGGCACTCTAGCAAGAGATGTATTGAAATTTGTTCCCCCAATCCATAGAAACGCCATAGAGAGTCCATGCTTCCTTACTATGATATTCTTCAGTAGAGTGATCCTTTGCTTTAAGAAGGTATCCACATAGGGTAGATAAAAAATTCTGAACAGTTTTATATATGATCCCTAGTATTCTATAATTGCATGTGGATCGCGTGGTTTTAAATCCATCATTATCAGAAGAAGGCTTTAGAACAAACCCATGATCCTCATGAGGGCGCTGCGAATTTATCAAATTTTATGTAGAGATTTTATCCACGTCCCATGTTTATAAGATCGCAGAGACGAGTGAAAAAATGTCGAATATTTTATTTTTCAATTAATTTTATTAGTTTAGTTTTGATACATTTATTAGCTTTATATAATAATAATATTTTATTATTTTTCAATTTTATAGCCTTTTTTTTTATTAGGCTCATATACTAAACTCATATATTAAAAACATTTCTATCGTTTCGATGTACTAGAGCGCCATCTGTTATCAAATTATAAAACTATTTTAGAGGCGTAATATTATTTTTAAAATAAAGCAATTTCTACTGTCCTTACTGCGATGGAAAAATTAAAGGGAGGGCCTGGCTCATCAGCCAGGCCCTCCCTTTAATTTTTCCATCGCAGTAAGGACAGTAGAAATTGCTTTATTTTAAAAAGAATATTACGCCTCTAAAATAGTTTTATAATTTCTATCGTTTATTATCAATTTTTATATGAATATTAACGATTACAACATTTATTCATAATTATTAATCATATGAAGAACAATATATCATATATTGTTTCAGTGTTTCAGTTGCACAATCAGGAAATGCCTTTTTTTCTTAATTTATCCACTTGATACAAGTACAAATTCACCTTTGTACAGTTTTTCATATTTATATATTAATACATAAATGAATATTAATAATCTAAAATATAATATTTATTTTATCTAAATTAAATTCCATTTTTTCATATAAAATCAGAAATTATTCTCCAGCGAAACTTGCCCATATCTAAGACCATTTTAAGATGTCTATATTTGAGTGTCACCTTAATAAAATATATCTATAACAGGAAATAATGTTTAGTTCTTCGTATTCAGAGAGTTCGATTATATGTTAACACATTATTTATAACTTGCCATGTTCACACTGTTCTAAATTTAGAAACCAAATCAATTTAAATGGAACCAGAAGACTATCCAAAAACAGAACTTATCGAACAAACTCCGATATTTTTGGTGAACTCGGAGTTTACGGGGTTCTATCAGCCGTAAACCCCGTCTATAAAAGTTTATGTCAAGCTCCCAACGGAGTCCAACAATTGAGGCCCCTAATGCATGCTCTATTCCCCTTCTTCTGGTTCGAATTACCTTCCGTGAGCCCTTTATGGCAGCTGAGCGGTTTTGTTATGAATATACATTATCTAGCTTGGCATCCCCAGCCTTCTTAACTACATACAACATCAGAAATCCTCGTATTAATATTTCAGCTTTTCTTTTCGCTAATAGTCATTTTATCCTCAATAACATTTACATAAATTATGAAAAACTATCCTGCTGAAAGCTTGCGCCATCTATCGGAATAAATATCAACTATTCTCGTTGATTTTTAATTATTCTAGAATTGGCCAAATACCCATTCTTAATTAATCAAGAAAAGCTAACCACGCACGCATTTTGGGATGTTGACCCCCATCAGCGTGGTGCAAGCTGTACCTCAACGACCAAAAAATCGGTCATTCAGACATCCTGAAAAATCATGAAACGGGTAGTTAAGGCCAGAATTGGCGTTAGACATATATTTACATTATAATTTTACACAAATAAATTTACTGGCAATGCGTTTCTTTTTTTTTTAAATCTCTACAGACCTTACTGCAATGATATGATTTAATGAATGAGCCAAGCCCTCTCATTCATTAAATCATATCATTGCAGTAAGGTCTGTAGAGATTTAAAAAAAAGAAACGCATTGCCAGTAAATTTATTTGTGTAAAATTTTAACGATAGAGGGCAATAAAATTTAATTTACTAATATATTTACATAAATGTTATTATAGTATTCGATTATATTTAACTCGCGTGTTCTATTGGCGAATTATTATACCAGGTTTTTTCTTGTAGAAGGGCGTTCGTGCCCGAAAGCTAGAGAATGATAAATTTGTTTCGAAAAGACACTTTTCCCTGGAGGAATGATTAATTTTAATCAATATTGATACGAGGGATTATTTACATAGATATTTTACAAATTATTGAAGATTTTTAGGTAATTATTGATTTTTATATAACATCAAGTTGAGGGAGGATCATATTCAGGTATCAAAATAGTAACATTTTACCTTAACTGTGCACTACACTAATGAAAACGTTCATTAGTGGTGATAAAGATTGAATCAAAACACCAATTTTGGCGATATCAGACAAATATTCAACCTCTACACCATTCTTACATAATTTGGCCTTTATCAATACAGGGCGTAAAAAGGGGTTTCTGGTGAATTTTATTATTTTCAATAAAATAAAGAGAAATTCAACTTCAGAAACCTTTTAAGTATTTAATTAGTCATATATATATAGTTAATAGAATAGTATATGTAATATATGTAATATTTATAATGGTAATATATATAGTATATAGAATAACACTATGTGACGCTGAGTTTGTGTATACAAAGATGTAATGCCTCGATAAAGGTTGGCGTTCAGCCAGCTGAAATATTGGCAAAATAAATATTTTATTAAATCCAATATATGCCTTTTTATTATCTAATATTAAGTTAAATCTCTCTCACACAAACACTATACCTTAAAAAACGAATAAGGTATATTCTAACAGCTCATATGAGCATTTTAGATGAAAGACCGCCATCTAGTGGAACAGAAATCAACTAAACATTGATTTAATTTGTTCTGTAATATTTACAATATGATGCACTAGCGCGCCATCTGTTATCAAAATTCAAAACTATTTTAAAGGCGTAAGATTCTTTTTGAAAATAAACAATTCCATATTTCTTCTAAAATACCCATTTCAAGAGTCTACCAACAGTATCACTATAAAAGGAAGTTCCAAAAATGCAATATAACAGCGGTATGGTAGATTAAACTGGCGAAACCGCTGGGAGGGTTCACCACTGATGAGCCAGGCCCTCCCTTTAATTTTTCCATTGCAGTAAGGGCAGTAGAAATTGTTTATTTTCAAAAAAATCTTACGCCTTTAAAATAGTTTTGAATTCTGTAATATATGCCAAACTATTTTCTTGATAAATAAAAATTCCAACCATCAACACGTTTAAGGCTGTTGGCATTCGTCAGCTTGGTACAGGATGTACCTCTACGATCAAATATCTGGTACAAGAGGCTTTACGAAAAATCAAGAAATGAAAATATAAGGCCAAGTTTGTGTGAATACAATCTCATGTTTAGTTTATATTTATATCACGCTATATATAAAAAAAAACTTTATTGAATAAATATAATAGAAAATAAATAATGATTACTCACATAATAATTGATATCAAAAATTAGAATACAAATTTATCATCAAATAATGACGAAATTCAATTAATTTATCTTCACGAAATGTAATTACAATTGAATTAAAATAAATGTTCCCAATCAATCAAATGAAAGGATGTAATCTACCCCTAGTATTTAGTGCACTTTCCTGAGATTCTAAAGGGTTAGAGACAAATGGGTTAATGAGATAATTTTGGAAAATTAGAAGATAATTAAAATTAGTAAGTAATTAGCTATGGCGTTTTTAGTTGAATTTATTTCATTGTAATTTTCGAGGAAGATGGTTTCCAAGAAAATATAGCAATCTATTTCTATAATTAATGAAAATAAATACCATTCATTAAAACATGTTTTATATAATTGTTATCAGAAATTGTTGAAATTATTGTTGGAATATTACACAGAGTAACAATGGCTATAGATGAGCTCGTGTTTGAAAAGGAACTTTTATATATATAATGTTCATTGTTTTTGTTTTTTTTTCATATTAAACATATACCAAGTTTTGTTTCGTATAATTGCTATAAATAATAAATAATATGCAAAGTTAAATTGGTTACGGATTCATCCTTCTTACTTACTTTAAAAACATAACAATTATATATATATATTAATTAAACAGAATATTTTGAATCAGAAATGAAATGGAAAATTTTATTGATTACAAAATTCTGATATTTCGTTAGGCTTAACGCCTATCTTCGTTATAGTCTTTCCTTATTTTCACACTGTTTTGATAAATCACACGATACCTTCAAGCAAAGATATATGGATATATATTTACAAAACGCAATCTATGGATAACATATCAAATATATATATACACACGAATTAATATTAGTATAGACTATATATGTACATTTCTGAAATTTAAATAGTAATAAAAAGTCCTAATAATATATATATCGCTCTGTAAATATCTTTCATGCACAAATTACACCACCTAGTTCGTTATTTTTAAAATTATAACAACTGTGATATTACAGCACTATGTGTCACTGATTTTATTTATAAAATGTAATGTCTTGATAAAGGTTGGTGTTCAGCCAACCGAAATATTGGAAAATAAATGCTTTATTCAATCCAATATATGCCTTTTTATTATCTATACATTATATATAAAACAAATAAAATATAAATATTTATAATCTAAATTCCAAATATTTTATTTTTTAAAAACATATATTTTACTTTCATAATTGACTATTCTTTTATTTTTAACCATAGATTTAGAACATAACACTTTGAATATTACTGTGAAATATATTTTTATGTGTAATTTGCTTCAAGTAATTCAGAAAAAAAACTATTTGATGGGTAAATATATATATTAAGAAAAAGGCATCTCCTTATCGTGCAAATGAAAGTTGCTGATGGCTGATCTATCGGAATAAATATCAACTATTCTCGTTGATTTTTAATTATTCCAGAATTGGCCAAATACCCATTCTTAATTAATCACTTTAACAGATCATAGTTTAAAATTATTTTTTTCGTTAAAAAAAAAAAGAAATAGTGAATAGGTATATAATTGGATAAAATAATTTACAAATTTTCGGGCATTTGTTCTTTAACAGATGTTTCGACTCTACTTGAATAAAATATATCCAAACTTTGAATACATCTAATCAATTAAAATTTCTTCACTACGATTTCTTATTTTATTAATAAATATCGTTTGGGATTATCGTATGAAATAATTGTTGGTGGATCTCAATAATTATCCTCTTTCTAAAATATAAATATTCTTTATTGAAGGTACAAAAATAATGAACATAAATTACTAAATATAGCTAAGTTAACATTACTAATAAAATAACATCTTTCTAACAACCTTTCTCTATTAACTCTCACCTATAAATAAATCCCTGACATCACAGAATTTAAGCCACAGATTATTACAATCATAGAATAAAAAAATAATATTTGACAATAACACATCCAACATTAATATATTCAACTTCTTAATCATATATTAAATACATTATCATCCTGTGTCATATATATGCACTTATATTTCAATAGTATCATCAAAAATATAATATTCGAATTATTTTACGATTGTAAAATATACCCATATTCTTCAACACATGAAATTTCGAATTTATCACAACAATAAAAATCTTTAAAAGTAGAAAAAATGTCTTAGAAAGCTTCAGGACAATATTTCGCAAAGTTGACAGGTTCATATAAAAGTCTTTGAAATTTTCTTTAAAGTTTTCAAATAAGGTTTTTGTTTTAAAAGATAGAGAGATATTATTTCGTTATTTTTCGGGGTTATATAATCACAATTATATATATATAGGAGAACTTTAAAATGTTTCAACTTAAATCAGTGGTAGGGAATAGAATTGATATTTCAAAGATATATAAAAGAGGTTATTCATTTTTATTTATTTATGTAAAAAAAAAACATTTGTAAAATGTTAATATTGATTTTAACAAAGAATATTTCATTTTTTTATTTCATAAAATTATTTACAGTTTACACATTTTAAAAATTGGTTTTTATGCAAAATATATTACCCATTTATAAATAAATTATATATATATAAATATTATATTAATTATTAGACCTAAAAAACACAAAATGGGTTTTATAATCGATAAAAATAGAATGTGACTCAATCATATACTAGAGCGTTATTTCGTCGCTTGCAAAAGAGTAAGTAGATGATATTAATTTCAAAATATTGAACTTGTTTATATCCTTAGCGATAAAAGATATACCAACATAGCATTGAACTTTGCTGATGAAATTTGTAGATCCAATTTATTTGTAAGATTTAAATTTTAACTTAAATTATCGATAATGATTTTAAAAAACGTCGTTTGGTTCTATTTAATGAAGTTACTTCTGTTTTTAATATATAGCCAACGCGATGTATTGCGTTCCATTGTAGCAGAAGATGCAACTTGTCGTTAGTTGTTGTCAATCAAATTTTTAAGACACCGCACTACAATAGTACCAGATTTAAATTATTCAACCCAGTTAGCGCTAAGGAGCAAAAATAATCATAAATATATAAAACAATTAAAGAATTTATTTAGTATTATATAAAACGCTTATTATAACATGTCCATTATGTAAAGAGATATGGCCGATCAATAATAGATGTACAAGATAGTTTCCTTTCTTACAAATGTGTCTTCCAAAATCTAATTAATATATAATACTATTACGAAAAGGAATAAGACGTTGAAATATTTTATTAATAGTATAAAGTAGATATTTTGTGCAAGCTCTTCCTTAGCAAATTAAATATAAAAAGGTAATGGAACGGGATTATATAGCATTTTAAGTATATATCTATGCAAATATAGTACATAAGAATATAATAAATTTACATAATTGTAAATACTTGAAGAACAGACTATGAAAAGGTTGATGAACTTAGTGAATAGACAAATGAAGAGATTATTGTCATAGATATCAATATACATACACACAATACAAAATATATCAAAAGAGTAAGTATTATGATAGAAAAGGATAATCTCGAAATACCGCTCAACTAGCACGCATCATCCAGCATGCACGTAAAATTTTCAAAAAGTTGTTTTTCACACACAAAGAATGTAATATAATTTTTCTAACATTATCATAAATATTCAAAATATGTGAATAATCATTTGTATGTAAAAATAATATTTATCATTTATTTATTACGTGATACTCCTTTTGAAGGACTGATAAGTCTGAAAGCTTGAAAATAAAAAGTTGCACAAGAAACTCAGCCCTGAAAGCTTTATTTATTTTATAATAGAAGAGGAGAGAGAGAGAGAGAGACATATTCCAATGGTAGCTTATATTTGCATCCTATATTTGCATAGATATATATTTAAAATTCTATATAATCTCTGTATTAACTTTTTTTATGTTTTAGTGTCTGGAGGATGGGCATGTTCGAAATATACTTTATGCATTATTAAAAAAAATAGTTGCAGAGTCTCATACCTCTTGTAATTTGTCGAAATCCGAAATCTTGTGATAATGGAAATATAGAACTATATATATGTGTTCTTTCGAAAAAAATGTTTTCATGAACAAACAGATTTCTATTCATTTATTATCATCAAATAAGACG
This sequence comes from Cordylochernes scorpioides, assembly GCA_030710605.1. NCBI lineage: Eukaryota > Metazoa > Arthropoda > Arachnida > Pseudoscorpiones > Chernetidae > Cordylochernes > Cordylochernes scorpioides. Next base: position 13,288,601 of record CP092884.1, read on the forward strand.
CGATATCCTCACAAGGGATACTTGCGCCAAGAAACAACATCAGATTCAGATATTATATTACATAACTCCAAAATACGCACAATTTTATATGTTAACTAGACGGGTGACCCGGGCTTCGCCCCGGGATTGACCCGTGTGCATATCTACCCGAGTGATATATATTTAGATAAGATTTTTTTTAAATAATTGTTTGTTATTAGCATTATCTATTTGTTTGCATCAGCATAATTTAATCTAATCTTTGATAGTGGGCGCTGTTCGTGAGCTAAGTAGAATCATTTGAATATATAGTTTTAATAATTGATTTATATATATTTTTAAAATAGCCTATCGTCTTCCCCGTAATTTTTTACCTATGTATGGAAATTTTGGTTTGAATTAGTGAACTACTGCGAATTTGTATACCGGACATACAAACAAACAAACATACAAACATTGATTTATATATATATATATTACAAGGTTTGAGTAATATCTAAGGAAATGAAAGGAAAGAGGTATTTGAAATCATGCTTGATTTTACAACCAACCAATGAAATAAATACATACAAATAATATATATAGGTAAGAATTAGAGTTTTTTTAACCAAGAGAGAAAACCATAGGCATATTTACAGAATTTTATAAATTTAAGATATGATTCCTTACCATTTATAAACATAAAAATATCATTGTATTCAATGTTTTTCCGATTTCTGTAGTTTTGTAAAATTGGGCACTCAATAAGCAGGTTCATAAATATATATAGAAGACAATATATAATATATGAGAGACAATAGAGAAGATATATATATTTCAAAAAGTAAAACATTCAGAAGCAGTTCGATGTTAAAAGCCCTAACCTAATTATAAAGCTATTGGAGTTGTTCCAAGTGTCGGCAGTTGATTGTTAGATTCTAAGATAGCAATCAATTATTAACTACTTCTAAATTTTATATATGAAAAGAGAGGCACTTTAAAATAGGTTGAATTATGTATTAAACTATATAGCTGGTTCCATTATTTATAACGCGTCTATGAGTATTCTAAAGGTAAAATGTTGATAGTGAAATATAGATATCTGAATATACGAATAATTGATGATTTTCTTTGAATTAGAATATTAGAGTTGTTGTTGTTGTTGTTGTCGTCGTGTCCAAAGAAGAGTCTCAGATGTCTCCATGCATCTCCAACACAGCAGCAGCAATATCCACTATCTTGGATGTGTAAAGCTGCTGCTCTGGGTCTAAGTCAATTTTCTGCAAGGCTGCGGCCATTGCTGGGCATGAGAATATGTGAGTAGGTGTTAGTTCCACACCAGGACAGTTGTTGCATGCTTTATAAGTTCTTGTGCCATCTGGATGTATTGTCATTCCTTTATAGTGTTTTGTTCTAAGTCTTGTTATAGTTTTTGTCAGTTTTCTCTCAGAGTTTATTATTAGAGTGATTCATAGAAAACACCGCTTACAAATAGGATTTTCTTATCGTGAAGATAGAGGCTGCCTGGCCGGCATTAATATCTCTTAAAATTAAAGATAATTCAGCTAGTAAATATTTTTATTATTTCAATGTTTCGACAAAAATCTTTCGTCTTCGTCAAAACACGCTCCTGACGAGGACAACATATTTTTGTCGAAACAGAGAGATAATAAAAGAAATTACAGTCTGAAGTATCTTTAATTTTAAGAATAATTTCTTTGTTCAAGTTGATCAATCATACCTAAAAATATGGATTTTATTCAAATTGAAATGATAATTCGAGAATAAATCATAAAGTCTATGAAATATCAAAGTGATTTTCAGTTAAATTTATATATTCACATGTTTTTATAACATTTAGTCCAACTTTGAGTAAATATATAGTTAAAACTGGTAGTAATCACTTTCGTAATTTATATATATGATTATTGTTCTGAAAATAAGGCAATCCATACTTAAATCATTAGATATTAAAAAAATTTATATTGGATTGAATAAAATAGTTATTGCCAATATTTCCGTTGGCTGAACGCCAACCTTTATTGCGGCGCTTAGTTTGTGTTTACAAAAATGTAATACCTCGATAAAGGTTCGCGTTCAGCCAACCAAAATATTGGCAATATATATTTTATTCAATCCAATATATGCCTTTAAACTATCTAATGATTTAAGTATGTATTGCTCTATTTTCAGAACAATAATCATATATATGGGAAGATATCTAAGGGAAGAAAACCAACTTTACCTGACTAATACAAAACAAGTTGCTTGCAATGAAGACCAATACATTAAGTTTAATAGATTCTGCAGGTTGTATATTTTAAGGCGAAAGTGTTTACTGTACATATTTCGAGCTACTATTTCTAATTACTATTTGCAAAATTTGACATCGCGCGCGAACGTTCAATTTTCATGTATTAATTGTATATAATTTGAGATATACACGCAATTATCCTAATTGTGAATATGGCGTGTCTCTCCCAACTGTCAAATAAAAAGTAAAATAAAAATAAAATGAAATATATATATATATTAAGAAAAAGGCATCTCCTTATCGTGCAACTGAAAGTTGCTGATGGCTTGCGCCATCTATCGGAATAAATATCAACTATTCTCGTTGATTTTTAATTATTCAAGAATTGGCCAAATACCCATTCTTGATTAATCAAGAAAAGTTAACCAAGGACGCAATAACGGACCAAATAATTGGTCATTCAGGCATCCTGAAAAGTCATGAAACGGGTAGTTAAGGCCAGAATTGCATGAGACCGCGACACAATGTTGAGCAATGGTACAAATGTGATATTGTACTGGGATAAGGTGCATAAATTATGAAAAAGGCATCTCCTTATCGTGCAAATGAAATTTGCTGATGACTTGCGCCATCTATCGGAATAAATATCAACTATTATCGTTGCTTTCAGTTGCACGATAAGGAGATGGCTTTTTCATAACATATTAATGTGTGAAAAAATAGTACAAATGTGATATTGTACTGGGATAAGGTGCATAATCATGAAAAAAGGCATCTCCTTATCGTGCAACTGAAAGTTGCTGATGGCTTGGGCCATCTATCGGAATAAATATCAACTATTCTCGTTGATTTTTAATTATTCCAGAATTGGCAGAATACCCATTCTTGATTAATCAAGAAAAGCTAACCACGGCCGCGTTTCGGGCTGTTGGCCCTCATCAGCGTGGTGCAAGCTGTACCTCAACGACCAAAGAATTGGTCATTCAAGGCATCCTGAAAAATCATGAAACGGGTAGTTAAGGCCAGAATTGCGTGAGACCGCGAGACAATGTGAAAAATTAATCAAGAATGGGTATTTGGCCCATTCTGGAATAATTAAAAATTAAAGAGAATAGTTTATATTTATCCCGATAGATGGCGCAAGCCATCAGCAACTTTCAGTTGCACGATAAGGAGAGGCCTTTTTACACAATATTAATGTGTGTCAACAACAAACTCGGTGCTACACAACGTTACGAGAATTAAGTTTTGAAAAATAAATTTGCTTATATTCAATGGGAGAAAAATTAATATACACTGCGTGACATTGAAAATGGAACACCAAGAAATAGTGGCCAGAAAATTATGCAAAATTCAGGGTAGACGCGCCTAACCGAGTTATGCAAATGATGTAAAATGCGCAGCTCTCGTGCGCACATGGAGTAAGATATAAGGGAAGGAACTTGCAGAAAGGACAGTATTCGTGTCGTTATTTCTTCAAGGAAAATCATTGTAGAAATTTTGTTCTTGTGTCAAAAGACACGTGTAATAACAGAGAATGCCAGGTCATCGTAAACGGAGGCAGTTCAAGCAGACAGACGCTTTTACGAGGGGCATGGTGATCGGACTGAAAAGGGCAGGTTGGTCCATACGTCAAATCGCAGCTGATACACACCTTGGTGCGTCCACGGAGAAGATGGTTGGAACAAGGAAATGTGGCAATTTATAGGAATGTCGGTGCAACCAGAGTGACGTCAGCACGTGTGGATCGGCGTATCCTTCGACAAGCAGTGGCGGCCCCACAAGCCACTTGTAGCGCCATCCTGCAACATGTGCAAGACACCCTAGATCATTCCATCTCGACCAGAACCATTTCCCGTCGATTGGTTGCTAATGGCTTGCACTCATGCCGTCCGCTAAGAAGACTGCCATTGACCCCACCGAATAGGCGCCAACGTTTGGAATGGTGCCGGGCTAGATCGACGTGGATGACGGAATGGCACAGGGTCGTGTTCTCAGATGAGTCACGTTTCTGCTTGTCCAGTGATAGTCGCCGTGTACGCGTGTGGCGTCGACGTGGAGAAAGGTCCAATCCGGCAGCAATTGTGGAACGCCCCACCGTGCGACAACGTGGAATCATGGTTTGGGGCGCAATCGCGTATGATTCCAGGTCACCTTTACTTCGTATTCAGGGCACTATGACGGCCCAACGATACGTTGATGATGTGCTGCGACCGGTGACACTCCCCTACCTTCAGGGGGTACCCAATGCCCTTTATCAGCAGGATAACGCCCGACCGCACACTGCTCGCATTAGCCAACAAGCTCTGCAAGATGTACAGATGCTTCCCTGGCCACCGTACTCTCCTGATCTCTCACCAATCGAGCACGTCTGGGACATCATTGGACGCCGTTTGCATGCCTTGCCACAGCCGCGTTCAAAAGACGAACTGTGGCAAATGGTTGAGAGGGAATGGAGAGCCAGGACGCCATCCGTACTCTGATTGACTCTCTACCTAGACGTGTTGCTGCGTGCATCGCCGTCCGCGGTGGTCCTACTTGCTACTAAGCCAACGCCGTTCTCGCTCTGTATTATGACTATCATTTTGAAATAAAGATCACTTATTTTCGTCCCTGTCTCTCTCTGTCTGCCGAGTTTCATCACTTTCTGGCCACTATTTCTTGGTGTTCCATTTTCAATGTCACGCAGTGTATACTCTATAACAAAAAAATCGACGCACCAAGAAGCAGTTGTCCGATTTATATGAAAATATGTATACAAAGATGTTTCGACCAAGCATGCAAATGATTGAAATTTGGTGGCCGATTTATGCAAAGCAAGAGCTCCAGCGCATTTGAACAGCGCATCCAGCACGAGCATTCTAGACTCAATATTCGGCGCGGCCCGAGCTGATTTTCAGGATTTCCTTTTAATATTTTAGCAGTACGCCTAATTTCTACTGTATCAATGCCTCGCCGAAAGATTCGTGCTCATTACGAACATATGTCAGAGTTTGAAACTGGTCGTGCCATTGGATTGAAAGAGGCTGGTTGGTCTAATGGACTAATCGCGCGACATGTGTGACGAAGTGATGCGGCTATTAGGCGATGTTGGCAAAAGTGGGTCAACAACGGAAGTATGCAACGTAAGGACGGCAGCGGTCGACCAAGGGCAACAACAGAACGGGAGGACAGAGCAATTGTCAGAATGGCTGTCGCAGCACGGAATTCAAGTTAACTACCATCCAATGTGTGACCGGCACACAAGTGTCCAAAATGACCATCAACAGGCGACTGAGAGAGCGGAATCTAAGAGCTCGCCGACCGTTACGATGCCTACCCCTCACACCCGTGCACGACAATTCCGACTACAGTGGTGTCGGGAGCGATCAACTTGGTACTGCGCTGACTGGGGACGTATAGTCTTTAGTGACGAGTCCCGTTTCTTACTGTGTCCTGACGACCGTCGCAAACGTGTCAGGAGACGTCCTGGGCAGCGTGTGGATCCTGGCCTTACTGTCGAACACCACACAGGTCCACAACAGGGCGTTATGGTCTGGGGTGTCATTTCATTTGATAGCAAGACCCCATTGGTAGTCATTCCTGGCACCCTGACAGTACAACGGTACCTAGATGACATTCTACGGCCTGTTTTGTTGCCGTTCCTCTCACATTACCCCGGTTTACTTTTCAACAAGATAATGCCCGGCCACACACGGCACGTGTTACTATGGATTGTCTCCAATCTTGTCGAACTCTTCCGTGGCCAGCAAGGTCGCCTGATCTCTCGCCCATAGAGCACATCTGGGACGTGATGGGAAGGCGATTGCAACCATCCCGGAATGTTGATTATTTAGCCCGAAAGTTGAAGACAATTTGGCAAGAAATCCCGCAGCACACCATCCGGAATCTTTATCAGTCCATGACACGCCGGGTGGCAGCCTGCATCCAGGCCAGTGGGGGGGGTTCCAACGAATTATTGACTTTCTCAATTTGTGACGATCAAACTCTGAAATAAAACAATTAATTGTTCTGAATTTATAATCGTTTTTTCCCTTATACATTCTCTTTACATACACCAATTTTTGTTCTAATCTGACAACTCCTTCTTGGTGCGTCGATATTTTTGTTATACAGTGTATATATTTATATTATAGACAAATTAAATTTTGTGTCAATTATATTACGTATTATATTATTACAAAATTGAATTTTTTTATAATATGTTATAATACCATGATAAAGGTTGGCATTCAGTCAACTGAAATATTGGTAAAATAAATGGTATTTTGATCCAATATATGCCTTTTTAATTGAATATTCATTTATTGATTACTCTATATATGTTGAATTATATATAAATTCAAAGCAATAACGCGCCATCTATATATATAAAATGGAAGGATTTAAAAGCACGAATGTTTCTTTTATACATAATACAAACTTCTACTGTGCCCTTACTGCGATGAAAAAATATATTGGGAACACAGGGAACACAATAATATTGCTTGCGGAAGAGCACTGCCCGATGCACATATTTGAAAAGTAATTCTACTGTCCTATAAGCTTATGTCCATAATTGTCTTGAAACCCATTTCTGAGATTCCATCCCTCAGTGTTGCGTATATAAGCAGAATCGTCCAATACAGTATTAGAGCTCTGAGAAGCGGTCTGGTGAATTAAATTGGCGAAAACGCTGGGAGGGTTCACCACTGATGAGCCAAGCCCTCCCAATATATTTTTTCATCGCAGTAAGGGCGGTAGAAGTTTATATTATGTATAAAAGAAACATTCGTGCTTATAACAAGTTCACGCTGTAGCATTGGAAGTTACGCGTCATAGTAGCAGAACATAGTGAAAAAAAGAAGAAGAATTGAATGTATTAAGATAAGAAAAAGAGCAAAGACAGAATTAAATATTCTATAACTTGATTTAAACATTATAAAACCTTTATTTATATATAATAAAAATAATGAAGGCATATCCTGACCAAAGGCACATGTGCTTTTCAAATGGCAAAGCGCCATCTAGTTGAGCAAAAATAAATCAAACGTTTATTTAACTTGCACCGTGATATTTGTCCAACCCAATTTCTTGATAAATCAAGAAAAGCCATCCACGAACGCGTTTCACACTGTTGGCGCTCGTCAGCGTGGAGCAAACTGTATCACTGAGACCAAAAGGTTTTGTTCCCAATGGCTTCTTGAGAAACCAGGAAATGGGTATTTAAGGCCAAACTTGCGCTAATACGCTTAACACAGAAACACAGTCGACCAAATATCACGGTGCAAGTTAAATAAAAAGCATATATGAAATTAAAGAAAATCTATTTTTTAATAAATGGAATGGAACAATATATATGCAATGCATCTTGAATGATATGGTCTGAAGAGAATATCTAGATTCACATCAGTGAACGAGCCACAAATATATATTTTAGGTAATTCGGACAAAGGACTACCTGTACAATAATGTTAATGTGTTTACATCAGTGACAAAACAGTAAGCATAACAAAAACAACTTATTTAAGCAATGGTCGTGATAAAGGATTACACTAATATAGCGAGTTTGAACTAATAACCTGAAGATTAAAATGAGAAAATAACTATATTTCTACAAATAAGCAAATAAATTCCCACTTGACCCAACTAGCATAACTCTATTATTAATATAAATTTACTTACTACACTCTGCTTAATTTCAAATAACAAAATATAAATTATTTTTAGAGAAAGTTAAATTAATTTTAATTAATTATGAACAGACGTAATTTATGTTTATTCACTGAATTTAATATAGCTGAATATTCTGAGAATAAATTTCAAACTAGTTATAATTAATATATATTTACATTGAATTAACGCAGTCTATCTTGAAATTACATATTAGATGGGAATCTTTAAGATAAAGGTTGACTGGCCAGCATTCATATTTCTTCAAAAGATATATATATATATAAATAGACACACTTCGTCCTGACGAAGACAATTTTTTTTTGAAACGCTGTGTCAGTAACAATTGTGTGTTGGTGAATTATTAGTGTCATCAGGGTTTCTGGTGTTGTGGGCATTTTTAAAGAAGCATATAGGCTTCAATACGTTTGTAGACAGAAGAGGTCTGGCAAGAAGATACAGTAGAGCTCTACCATAACTATTTAGATAAGGTCAGACAAATCCAGGATGCGGAAAGCTTTCCGAGCTTAGTAAGTGAGGCAGTGATCGCATCCGAAACATTGGTGTGGCTATTCTTTGAAGAAATTTGATGTAAATGTATTGCCTGAAAGATATTAATCTATAACTAGAAAGGTAATCACTTATGGTAAAAAAATAGACCCAAAAGCCATGCGAAATTCTTCAAGCGGCTTTTCAAGCTAGCAGAATCTTTTTCAGTGATATGGCCATAACGTCGGTATTAGCAAAATTAAAACATCCAACTGAGTATTATTCTTTTGTGCTAATTCCCCTCGTAGGTCTTGGGCGGGTTATTATTTATCGAAATCATCAAGAAATTAAAAATATATTCAGAATTATCTGAATAGGTGTTCAGAATTAGAAAAAGTCGCTAGACATATAGATATATGGATGAAATTTTAATATATATTAATTATTTTTTAACATTTATAGAAACTATCATCTTTACCAGGAGCATAGTGAACCGTTTTATATTGACGAGAGAAGCGATCTTTTCTCAAATTGATATTGTACATTTTGCGTCTATCTGACAGATAAATGACGTTTATTTATGATCTTGTATTTATTACAATATTTTTATTATTTTGTGAAAAAATATATAGAGTTAAATATTCACTATATTTCCAAATATATTTAAATAACAATATCTTCAGCTTACAATTTTATTTAGAGATATAGAAAAACTAAAATAATCACATATTATAATGTTAAATGAAATCATGTCTACACACGTGAAAAGGGGTTCGACATTGCACTTACAAATTTGCCAGAGCTCTGTTTGGTTGCTTTCACTCTCTGGTGGGGTTAGACTTCTTCCAAGAATCGAGGCCATTGGAGCATTTTTTAAATCAGAAAAAAGTGCCCAATGCGGAAATCGAACCCGGGTCGTTGTGGTCGAAAACCAACAGTTTAGACCACCCTTCCACCGACCCCTCAGCTTTTATTTGAATAATGTTAATATATATTTAAATGCTCACAAATTGATCAAAATTCTGATGCACTATTCAGGTTAAACATCGGTGTCTTTTTAAATTATAGTCTCATATTTTTGGATCTGGTTTGAATTGGCCTTATATATGTAGATATGCCAATAATATTTTGTGCTGCATAAAATATATATATATTATGAATAAATATATTGATTAATAAATGCCCTATACTCGTTTTTTATTCCTTTTTGTTTAACCTTTCATCATTATTATTCTATTCTCTTTAGCTGTAAAATAAAATTTATTAATAATTAATTGGCTTTAAACAGAGATAATTTTCCTTTTATTTGCATGTTCGAGCGTCAAATTCTCTACATTATCATAAAATGCAAGGACGAAGCTATATTTCATTCAAATAAATATAATATAACAATTATTTCTTCGATGCTCTGTCTTACAATGAGAACCTAGAAATTATAAATATATAAAAGACATGGAGTCCCCCACAGTAACTCGCTGTAATTCGGTCAATAAACGGAAGGAGCAAGGGTCAGCTGAGGTGAGGCATTAATGAATTGCAGGGCTTCAGTCAATTTGTCATCTATCCTCAAATTGACCTCATAATGGCCGAGCCACCCCACTGGACGACATTTCTTCCTCTATTGCCTCTGCAATACAACTGCCATGATCCTAGAAAGCATTCCTTCAATTTTTCTCAATAGAATTTTGGTGTACAAACAAATATTTTATTCGAAAAAGCAAATTACCGAATTTCGAAAATGATATTGTAACGCTTTTGTGTTAAATGTCAAAATGTTGTAATGTTAAAATATATTTTTACATTGTTAATTTAATTTGTAGTGGTTTTATAATAATGAAGATACAAATTACATTGTTGTTGTTGTTTTTATCCTTCGTTTATATGAAAAAATTATATTGTATGTGACGATGATAACAAAAATGACTTTTAAAATTAATATACAAAATTCATTGAAAAAAAATTATAAAATTCACAAACGTGTAAAATATATTAGAATAAATTCATTACTAGAATGTTTATATACGTACACTGCGTGACATTGAAAATGGAACACCAAGAAATAGTGGCCAGAAAATTATGCAAATTTCAGGGTAGACGCGCCTAACCGAGTTATGCAAATGATGTAAAATGCGCAGCTCTCGTGCGCACATGGAGTAAGATATAAGTGAAGGAACTTGCAGAAAGTACAGTATTCGTGTCGTTATTTCTTCAAGGAAAATCAATGTTGAAATTTTTTTCTTGTGTCAAAAGACACGTGTAATAACAGAGAATGCCAGGTCATCGTAAACGGAGGCAGTTCAAGCAGACAGACGCTTTTACGAGGGGCATGGTGATCGGACTGAAAAGGGCAGGTTGGTCCATACGTCAAATCGCAGCTGATACACACCTTGGTGCGTCCACGGTGCACCGACAGTGGAGAAGATGGTTGGAACAAGAAAATGTGGCAATTTATAGGAATGCCGGTGCAACCAGAGTGACATCAGCACGTGTGGATCGGCGTATCCTTCGACAAGCAGTGGCGGCCCCACAAGCCACTTGTACCGCCACCCTGCAACATGTTCAAGACACCCTAGATCATTCCATCTCGACCAGAACCATTTCCCGTCGATTGGTTGCTAATGGCTTGCACTCATGCCGTCCGCTAAGAAGACTGCCATTGACCCCACCGAATAGGCGCCAACGTTTGGAATGGTGCCGGGCTAGATCGACGTGGATGACGGAATGGCACAGGGTCGTGTTCTCAGATGAGTCGCGTTTCTTGTTGTCCAGTGATAGTCGCCGTGTACGCGTGTGGCGTCGACGTGGAGAAAGGTCCAATCCGGCAGCAATTGTGGAACGCCCCACCGTGCGACAACGTGGAATCATGGTTTGGGGCGCAATCGCGTATGATTCCAGGTCACCTTTACTTCGTATTCAGGGCACTCTGACGGCCCAACGATACGTTGATGATGTGCTGCGACCGGTGACACTCCCCTACCTTCAGGGGGTACCCAATGCCCTTTATCAGCAGGATAACGCCCGACCGCACACTGCTCGCATTAGCCAACAAGCTCTGCAAGATGTACAGATGCTTCCCTGGCCACCGTACTCTCCTGATCTCTCACCAATCGAGCACGTCTGGGACATCATTGGACGCCGTTTGCATGCCTTGCCACAGCCGCGTTCAGAAGACGAACTGTGGCAAATGGTTTTCTTGGTGTTCCATTTTCAATGTCACGCAGTGTATATATTTGTTAGATAATAAAATGGTATATATTGGATTGAATAAACGATTTATTTGCTAATATTGTGGTTGGCTAAACGCCAACCTTTATCAAAGCTTTACAATTTTGTATAAACAAATTCAGCGCCTCATAGATTATACAAAATTTGTTTATGTAAAAAATGTAATGCATTGATAAAGGTTGGCGTTCAGCCAACAGAAATATTGACAAATATATATTTTATTCAATCCAATATATGCCTTTTTATTATCTAATTTTTTAAATATGGGTTGCTCTATTTTAAAAACAATTTATATTTGCGTGTGTGATATCTTAATATATTTATTCATTCCGACTATCTTCATTCACATTCATCTGCTTTAAAATACCGAGACTGTACGAAATTAGGCTCTAATCTGTAACGAACACAAATTGGATAACATCAAATAATACGACAGATTTTTCTGATGATATGTTTCATTCATCTCCAGAAACCTTTTGCATTATTTAATTTATATCCAATAGATTTAAATCAATCGATATGAAATTGGTCATTAGATGATTTACAAAATATATACATGTCGTGATCAAATGAAGAGGCGCAGCCGTTATGCCCAGCGAACAGCGCACCCGCGATGTCTGCCACTTTATTTTTTGTACCGCCTTTATACATGGATGAATTTACATATTTACATTTTAACGCAAGCGTAACATATTTACATACTTATTTTGACGAAAATAAATTATATCTCTTGTCATTAACTATACAAATTATGACATACATTATGAAAAGAAAAATAACTTTCATAGTAAGTACATTCATTTGGATTTTCGATAAAGTTCATATTTCAAGTAATGTGACATTTCTAAGTTTAGAAAACGTAATATTAAATTTTACTGTTTTGAATAAATGTATTAACAAAAAAATAATTCACATACCAATTTTATTTATTAAATTCTAAGCATTATTTAGAGGTAGTAGGGATTGTAGCTAAAGCCTCCCAGACCATAGTTGTATCCGTAGCCCTTGCCCTTGTTGTGGTAGACGGGGCGGGCCAGGCCGGTGTGGTAGGCAGGGGCCGCGTGGACATAAGGGGCGGCGTGGACAACGGGAGCGGCGTTATTGTCTCGACGTTTCACAAAAATATTTTGTCCTCGTCAGGAGCGAACAAAAATTAAAACATTTGGCAAAGTGTTATCTATGAATGCCAGCCAGGCAGCCTCTATCTTTAAGATAATTGAGACCAATTTAGGTCCCGAGGTATTCAAGATGGCAAGGCAACGAGACAATAAAAAAGATTTACTGGCCGAAGTATCTTTAATTTGATGAACTATAAATGCCGGCCAGGCAGCCTCTATCTTTACAATCATACGAGTATATTCATGATGTAAAGTAATTAAAATTTGAATAATATCTCAAAGATAATATAAATATCCTGAATATATTGAGTTTATAAGAATAATATTTATCTAAAATTTCATAAAATCTTGGGAAAATTAATAATATTTGAATTTTCTTGTGTAAAAGGTAAATATTTGTTTTATTCAGAATTTTTAATTTAATTTATAATATGAAATTCTTTCTTGAAAATATACAATGGAGAAAAAGAAAAGATAAACAATGCTGTTTGAAATGAAGAATTAAAAAATATATTTTTAGTTTATTCACTACTTACAAAAATAAATCTTTAATACTACTGCATTTAATTCCTTTATGAATAGATATGCTGTGTTTTTATATAATGGAATAATTGATTTTTCTAGATATATGTAAATTTATATAATATAAATATATATATATATATAATAAAATACTTATAATGAATTATAAAATATATTTATTCTCACAAATTAATGAACATTTTATTTTGAAAAGGTTCGACTCTTTTTATCAAAACAATCACGTTTTCTGATAAAATTAAAATTAAGATATTCACAATACGTTTCCTTTATGTTATATAGAAAACCTGGATTTGAAAGAAGGCAATTGAAAATCCATTGCACAATGTAATTTTTAGTAAAGTGAAATAAAGAAAAATTGTAAATATTACAAATATTTAAATATTTATTTAAAATAGTTTTGTCTCTTTTATTTTTCGCTGAGATGAACCTAAGGTTTGTTCGAATTATGAAATGACAATATATCTGCTAATATTTCACGAAGATCCATTACTCCTGATATATACACTACTTTTTTCTTCACAGGCAAAAGACACTTCTAAATTTTCTCTTTGACTTGAGAGTTATAAATGATCCAACATGTTAATGCTGTCTAGATGTTGAAACACCAGATCATCTTTTGTTGGCTTGCCCTCTGACTAACCAAATTGTACTTGCTTACATTGACATAATGCCAAATCATCTTTCTGTATATACTCAATATTATGAAATTTTTGGCAAGTTTAGAGATATTTGTACACAGATATATAAATCACTACTAATTCATCGTGTAAATAATTAAAGATACATATGTAAATAATTCCAATATAGCACAATAGTCTGATAGACTTCGTGCTTCTTTAATAATAAAATAAAATTAAAAAAAGATCTGCTAATATTTTGCTTAGAAAAATTCATTTAAAAATAATGTTAAGATATTTTCGAAATATTATTATGATTATATTGGGTGTTGATTTAACCTGTTCCCTGATATTTGGCCAACCCAATATTTTATAATAAATTAAGATTATTGTATATATATATGTCATAATATATGCTCTTCCAGAAATAATAAAGTAAACCTACAGTCAATGAGAGAGAGACGTCGATAGAAGACAACTAAGTTACGGCCATTTTGAACCACTGGCCACATGCCGGAGGGGGCTTTTCTTGGAACCCTCAGGACCTATTTTTGGACAGTTGGGGGTGGTTGGCGACAAACGGTCGTTCCGCAGTGGCAGCCGCTAGCGCTCCCTCTCTCTCTCGGTTTGCTGGGTCCCATCTTCCAAACGTGTGGTTTCCTTATTTCTCTCTCCCCACATTATCACTATATTGCCACATATGTATATTGCAAAAAAATATATTTTTATGATTTATTTTATAATGAAAAAAATTCTAATTATCATTCCTATTACACACAGTTGTAGTAAGTAAAATCTTAAAAATTGAAAAACGACTTTAATATTAAAAATAACTGTACAATTTTATTAAAATCTATTCCTACCAGGTATAAAACCACTTTATATGCTTTTAATATATTAAAATATAATGTAAAACTATAAAATAATTTAATATATATAGTTAAAATTAACGCATTTACAAATGCTTTATTTTTATTTCTCCTGACAAAGACAAAATATTTTTGTAGAAAAGTTGAGAAAATAAAAATTTAACTGGCCGAAATGTAAATATTTTAAGAAACATTAATGCCGACCAGGCAACCACTATCTTCAAGATAATTTATAATTAATTATAAAAATTCAAATGAATGAAACCACAATAAATATATTATATGTATTATATTTAATAAAGATTTTTTTGCTGTTTTGAGATTAATTACTTGTAGAGGAATTATTGGTTATTTGCTTGCTTTTGGTATGCAGCCGTGGAAGAGACTAATAAAATTAGTTATCAAAAATAGCTTTAATTGCGCTAAAGGAATATATAAAAAACATGGTTTGATAAAGGTACTGCCTGGCTTAAGGCGTAAGAATAAAAATGAAATACTCATTTACATGATGTAAAAATGTTTGAGCCGGCCATCGGGATAAAGCAACAATGAGTTTATATAGTGGAAGAGTGACCTCTGGCGGTCGATTTAGCAGAGTATTTGTATCTATGAATATATAATTTTTTAAATAAACAATATTATAATATAACAATTTTAAATAAAATTTTTCAATATAACATATATACATTCTTACAAATAGATTAATTAAATGTAAGATTATTCACATCACCGGTTCTGTATTACAAAAACTTGAGCACTTTGGTAGAAATTCACAAAGGAACAAATGTTCTATATAAACACTTGAGAAGCGATAAAAAAAAAACAGTTTGCTGCAGTTTGTAGAAGTAAGACATTAGGCTGAGGTGACGATAACTGAATGAGTTGTCTCAAGGGAAGAGAAATAAAAACCTATATTTGCCTATACCCACATTTCTCTATTAACGTCTTTCTTACCTGAATGGTTAATCATCTCCTCTATAGCTAGGGATTCTATGCACTTTATGCAGTCACTTCTTCCCACTGGGTGCATCTAAACAAATACCTCTAAATCAGAGTCATGTAATCATTTTTTATATTATAAAGCTAAAGGCTGCCTTGCCAGCATTCATATTCCTATGAAAAATATACTCTTCGCCAAGTTAGTTTTTTTATTTTCTCAACGTTTCGACAAAAATCTTTTATCTTCGTCAGAAAAAGGTATAAAAATAAAGCATTTGTGTTGGCAAGGTGTTAAAAATTGTTCAAAGAAAGATAAAAAAAAATTTAACGCCTTGCCAAATGGTTTATTTTTATTTATTTCCCCTAAAGAAGAAAAATGATTTTTGTCGAAACGTTGAGAAAATAAAAAATACTAACTGGCCGAAGTGTATATTTTTCAAAGAAACATTTTATATAGTTCTATTAAATAACGAATAAAGAAATTTAGACGCGAATGTTTCTTTTCACAAATAAATCAAACTTCTACTGCCTTTATTGCGATGAAAGATATTGGGAAGTCTTGGCTCATCAGTGGTAAACCCTCCCAGCTGTTTCGTCAATTTAATCTACCAGACCGCTTCTTTAGAGCTCTAATACTGTATTGGATCATTCTGCTTTTTTATGCTATACTGAAGGGTGGAATCTTAGAAATGGTATTTAAGAAAACTATGGACAGAGGCTTTTAGGACAATAGATTTACATTTAAATATTTGCATCGAGCAATGAATGCTTTTCCGCAAACAATAAGGACAAGATAGGTAAGTTATAGAATCCCTTTTTCTTTATTCAAAATATATAAAGGTATAATTTGAAGATATATATAAAAAGAGTGTATTAAGATATATAGATATTGGTTAAAGACGTTTTTTTTTTGTTTAATATTCAAAGTGGGTCTCTTTTTCCTTTTGATTTCGTAGAATTTATTCACAACTCACTCTCTTTCTATATTTCACACTTCTAATACTAAAATAATTTTTAAAGAGAAGATTAAAAAATGTATTTAATTGAAGAGAAGACAATAATTTAAAATAGATAGACGAGAGAGAAATTTGTATATGATCAGGTGGTATATTTAAAATAGAATCATTTTATTGAATATTTCAATTAAATTTGTTAGAGGTTTGCTCCTTTATTCGGAATAAATATAAACTAATCATACATATTTTAATATAATGTCTTAATAAATCAGTAAATATATCTATTTCTTACCTCTCGTAAATAATTAAAATCATTTATCATGTGACGAAAAATATTATCACGGAGGTATATTTATAAATAAAAAGGAGGTATATTCAGATTAAAAAATGGTGGAAACGAAATAATAATCGAGGTCTAGACTGCACCACGCAAACAAGAGCCAATGGCCTTAAACGATTACAGATTTTTAGAAAATCTTTTTTTTTTTTGGCTAAAATATTCTGAGATATATAGAAATAGACAAATATTTAATATTTATTCTTTTTTTATGGCAATATCCATCACCAACATTCAATTACACTATCAGAAAATGCTTTTTTATTAAAAAATAAAAGTGTATGTGAGAGAGATTGATATATTAGATTTTAATAAATATATATAAAAATTAGAATTAGATATGAAAATATTACGTGATAAAATAAGCAAAGAATAAAATTTTGAAAATGAAAATATTCTTTTAAATATTAAATACAAAAAGATAGATACAATTTCTATCTCTAATTTATTATAATCAATTAAAATATTAGAAAATTCTATTTTCACAAAATGTACACAAAATGAAAATTAATTTTATTTTCGTCTGGTTTCAAATGATGTTTTCTAGCTCCATTTATGAGAAATATCCTTATAAATAATTTTATAATTTCACTGAATAAGACGTTTGTTTATCCCTATGTACAAAAGGGACCAAGTATTCCTCTAGTATAAGATACTCAATTTCTCGCACGACAAAAAGTCTTTATAAACAGTTTGAAGAATCAGGCAAAAAATGAGGGGCTTATATTAAATTCCAATCTTCTTTGGTATTTTATAAGTTGGAAATATTTTCTACTGATTGATGCTCTCCCACAATACCAACTACCTCTTGTTAACTACATTATTTGAACAACTCATACATGGTGTTGTGTATCTGATATACCATTCTACAATGGTGAGCATTTTTAAGTAAAGTAAGTAAACACCAGAGAGAATTGTCAGATATTTAATCACTTTTGTAAATATATATTTATGACTATCTTTTTATCCTGAAAGGATCAGGTTTCTAATATATTTTATCGTTTTTTTTTTCTTTCGTAATAAGGTTAATAACTGTTTCTAGTTAAAATATTTAAAAATAAACGCAATTATTCCTAGCGGAGATATCGAATTCAATGTATTTAAATAAAGTAATAAAGTTTATTAGTAATATAAAAACTATTTTATACCCGTAATATTATTTTTGAAATTAAACAAATCTATATATATATATAAAATTGAATGTCTGTCTGTGTGTACTCTATAGATTCAAAAACCATACATCCAATCGCCGTGAATTTTTGGATATTATTGGGGGGAGGTTTTTTAAAAATAAATTTCTTGAATATCTTGAATATCCTTATAGTTATTTGTAGATTTAACTCGCAAGCAGCGCCACCATTGCGACGATGATAACAAGTTATTTTTATCTATAAGTTTTATTATCACTAAGTTTATTATCTTAAAGATTATTTATCGAAAGTAAGATTATCTCAGGATGACACGGTAATTTATTTGAGACAAGAATAATGATACAATTCAAGGCGAAGATACTATTCCTTTAACTTCCAATTACCGAGGGAACCAATTAATATTGATTCTATTCAACCTATCGAGTATTTTTCAAGGGACCGGGAAAAAATGTTAACTGGATAAAACGATGATTTTGTAATGTAGAAAATTAGGAAAGACAAAATCAGGATGACACGGTACACAGGGACTGGGAAAAAATGTTCACTTTATCGAGAGATATAAATTTACGAGTTTCAAATTATCAAAATATATCTTTTTTTAAAATAAGTTTATAGAGAATTGTTTTAACAAATGTTCGTTAGACAAACCTTTACTCGGGTAAAACCCCGGGCGAAGCCGGGTACATCCGCTAGTAATCAAATATTTTCTAATTTTCATAACAGATGGCGCGTTAGTGTATCGTAATGTGATGAAGTATTTATATAAAATATGTAAATTCATTAAAAGTGGAAATAGAAAGTAAGAAGTGTATTTTGTATACATGCAAGATATTATTTCGATATTTCAAAAGGCAGCTCGTTTTTTTTTTATATAATTAGAGATTATTCTAAAAATACCACAGTCTGGTGGAGAATTTATATACTTTAAAAGGAAAATGTGAATATACATAATGATTTGTAATTATATATATATGATATAATATATGCTATTCATGTTTTTCTCTCTTCATATTTACAAGGTGGGATCAATAAATAAGGTGAATTATAATTTATTAAAAAAAATAAGAACGATATTAAAAATTAGGACTTGATTTATTCAAAATAATCACCTTGGCTTTCTATACATCGTCTCCATCGTTCTGGCAACTTGTAAATATCCTCTTTATAGGCACTCTTAGGAAGCGTGTGAAAAGAATCTTGCACCACTTTCTGGATATCTTCATCCGAATCAAATCGCTTCCCCTTTAACTCCTTCTTTAGTAGTCCAAAAAGGAAATAGTCTGGGGGGCTAGGTCTGGACTATATGCAGGATGTTCTAAAACTTCAAAACTTAATTTATTGATTGTAGATACAGTTTTACATGATGTAGGCGGCCTTGCATTATCATGAAGAATCATGAATCAATATCGGTACATGCAATTCGTCCATTTTTGAACTCGTTAACCCATTCATAAATGTTTTTTTTTTTTTAGACAAACAAGACTCACCATAGATATTTTTCATTCTTTGGCATATTTGAGATGTTTGAATACCTTCTGCATTCAAGAAACGAATAGCTGCACGTTGTTCAAGCGTGGTGCAATCCTTCAAGGGAGCTTCCATTTTAGTTTATTTATAAGGCTCGCGCCGCGCGTGGGAAAAAAGAACAGAACACCTTAAATAGTCTCTCGATGTTATATATTAATATTCTGTGGTGTATTTTTTTTTTCTTTTTTAATTATCAAGAAACAAGATAATTAACCTTATTTATTGATCCCCCCTTGTATAATAACGAGTAATGTGGCTGTTAAAATAGCGAAATATCCCCAATATATTGAATTATAAGTATGTTATCTCTATTTTATTGAGGAAAAACCTTTATAAAATGACTGAACAGAAACGGATAAATATTGGAAAGTCTTTTTATATCAACAGTATTAAAGTGATAATGCGATGATACTCATAGTGAGTAGTTATCGACTGCTTTTAATCCAATTACACCATATATCTCACATATATAAATCAGTTCGACTTTTAAGAACTTACAAATTACACAATATCTCTTGCACTTAATGTTTGGGTTGGACATATATATTGGGGTTCATTAAAGTATTTCTTCTTCATAAAAATGAACCCAAATCTACATTTCGATTACGGGTCGTGACTTTGAAAATATATGGTTCAAACTACTCCTTCTCCATCAACTACTTAAATAGTGGAAAGTCTTAAGCTGGGGGAAACTTAGATAAGGAGCATGTCGAATATTTTATATTCCTATCACAATCTGCAGTTATTCATGTTTCATAAAATGAATATCAATGGCGTAGAATTCAGAAACTTCTGATTTCGCGTTTAAATAAGCTTCCATTATATGATTTATATACACCTTGCTAACATGAATATATTTTTATTAATCTAGATATTCCCAATTTTTGACTATTTAAAATATATAAAAATAAAGAGAAATATATCCTCGGGCGCTAAATTGTTTCGTCTTAATTAGATACAGAAAATTAATTTATGGAATTAAATTACTTCAACTTAGTCTGTTCTATGCAATTCAATAGATAACTATAGGAGATGGGCTTTTATAATATCTGGTTGAATGAGTCTGGACTACATTGGAAAATATTCAAATGCATATCATATTCTACTTACCGAAGGTTTATAGATTGTAATGATGATTATAGTGACATATAATATTTTATTTGAAATTTTGTAAATAATTTCTTATTTATCAGTGTTGTTCAGCCATATATATTGAACTTGTCAATACGATTCAGAAATATAGCCACATCAACCAATGATTTATATAACTTACGACGTTTCAATGACTTGTTTTTCTAGGAAATGAACACTCATGGAGAGTGACAGCAGGTCAATGAAACACTGAGTTAAATAAATCATTATGAGATGTAGCTGTGTTTTTTTTTCTTTATCAACTTCCAACCAACAAATGATATTTGGAACTTGCGTATAAGAACCACTCCTGAGGAATATGTAACGGAAATTACATTTCTGAAATCCACGATACCAAGAAACACAGAAAAGTATCTCCAGACATTTTAAAACTGGTGCTGGAATTTAACCTCTAGTAAAAATGTGCGGACGATAAATAGAGTAAATCAAGCAATGAGAAATATTCAATAATTTTTTTAATATATTATATGTTCACTTTTATGCGCAATGATGTATAGTATGTAGAATGCATTATAAAATTATTTAGGGTAATACTAGAAGAATATCAATTTTCGAAATATTATAATATAATGTATGAAGTAAAATATTTTTAAATTATAAATATAAATAACAAAGTAGGTAATGCAGACCGTACTCTTGTTTTTCAGGATCGAACCTATAAACCTTTACGAAATGAAAACAGAATAATAACCCTATTCATCTAAAAATAAAACTTCTCTACATTTATGTTAATTTCGCGTTTATGGTCTGCACCTTAAATCTTACTATTAGCATATGGTATATAATCCATTTACAAAATATAAATACTAATATCAATAGCGACCTATAATATATTTTTAAGATCCTAAAAACCTACGCCTGAATCTTGCTGCACCTAGATACACAAGAATTCATATTTGTATATTTTTGCTCAGTTATTTGGCCTTAATACAGAGAAATGGGCACATTTATAAGCTTTTTATGAGAGAATTGGCCTTTGATAATGTTAAAAATACCTATTTTCTGAGTTCAAGTTTATTGACTCTTGATATATATGTCTTGTAAATCGTGAAGATATTGTAGACGATAATTTAATTTCCAACCAAATTATTATTAAATTGTATTTATTGTTGCTTAGCATATTTATATTATTACCTATCTATTTTTTAATCAAATAAATTGCTTTATATTTCTTGAATATCAATATTCTTCTGTAAGTAAATCTTTTTATTATCTTCTCGAACTTTTCGACAAAATTTTCATCTACGTTAGTAGCTAACAAAAATCAAAACATTTGGCAATGCCTTTGCAGTCTTTGAATAATTTTTAACGCTTTGCCAAATTTTTTTTCGCACTTTACAAGGATGAAATAATTTTGTTGAAACGTCGAGATAATAAAAAGATTTATACTGGCCGAAGTATCTTTGATTTTAAGTAATATGAATGCAGGCCAGGCAGCCTCTATCTTTACGATAAATTGTTTTATGTTGTTATATATGTTTACTTTTACATTTCTGCGTAACTCAATAACAATATTTTTCTCTCAATATATCATAAGTATTTAGAATATGTAATTAATAATGTGTATATAAAAATAGTATTTATTATAAATTTGTTAACGTGTGTGATAATCCTGTTGAAGGACTGACAAGTTCGGAAGTTTGAAAATAAAGAGATATACAAGAAATTTAGCCCTGGAAGTTTTATTGATTTTATAATTTCAATACCAATATTAAAATAACTAATTCAACCTGGTTCGATAATAGAATTTATTTTACACTTCAAACTACTCAATCAACCCCATTATAATCCCCATTGTTGAAACAAGGTGGGAGAAGGTTTATAATTCCACCTGGATACAATCCCGGGGAGGCTAGCTAATCTGGAATTGAAGTTATTTCCAATAACAACCTTTTAAAGAGGCTCTCATTGGAATTCCTGCTGCAGGAATCAATACATTTCTGATGACAGAAACGGCCAATAAAACCTTCCTGTTGATCCGCATGAATTGCCCATCGTATTGTGGGAGCTATGAATAATTGACGCATCTCTCTTTACATTTATTCAGAGAGCTATCCATAATAATTCGAGCTATTTTACCAGGTGAATATTTATATGAATCTCGCCAACATACACAAATGTTGTGTGTAACTCGGAATCCTGGAGCGATTTCACACACTCACGCATATACATATATATATATATATATATATATATATATATATATTAAATAAATAAAAATATTCATGCTGATTTTGGAATATTTTTAAATATACAGAATTATTAGCTGTTGTCCCGATTTTGGTATCCATGAGCATTTTACGATATTGTTTTGCAGTCGTGGTAATAATGCTAGAATCATTATGCTTTGATTCTGCTCATCAATATAAACACAATTAGAGAAAAGCTCTGCCTGTCTTAAGTCGAATAGAACAAGGAAAAACAAAATATTATGTACATAACCTGCCGGCTAATCTTATATTCGGGGGAAGAGAATAAAAAAAAGTAATAAATTATTAGGGAATATTTAGATTTTCGGATGAAAATTTTACTTACAAAAAAAAAAAAAAGAATGAAATTTCAAATATTAGCAAATATGCTTATTTTATTAATATTAGATATAATTTCATAGATTCAAATACTCTGTTAAATCGACCGCCAGAGGTCACTCTTCCCCTATAAAAACTCGTTGTTGTTTTATTCCAATGGCCGGCTCAAAACCTTTGTACATTATGTAAATAATCTTTTGTTTTCCCTATTCTACTCGCCTTAAGACAGGCATTACTTTTATCAAATTATGTTCTTTAATATATTCCTCAGCTCAAATAAAGAAATCTCTGATTTTCAATATTATTATTATTCTTTCAAGATTGTTAACCACGACTGCATTACCATAATCCTCAACATGATCTAAATTCAAGCAGGAAATCTCATTAATTTTTATATAACATATATATAAGTCGGAATTCTGTCTGAAGTTGCCAAAACTGGTGTTAAGGTCCATTATTAATTATCACTAGTAACGTATTTTATTAAGGTATTGAACAGCGCATCGTTTTTTTTTTTCAGAAATATAGGAAGAGGTGCTTTTAGGGAGAAATATATTATAGATGCGTGAATACTTTCCTCAAGCATTTTTATGTTGTATATCTTTATATAAGAAGTATTAGCAGGTAAAATAGAATTATTATAGAAAAAAATATACTATTATATATAAAATATGGAAAACATTTTCTCAACTTAATATTTAAATTTCATAAGTTAATTTATGTATTATTTATGAACGGAAAAATACGTCCAGGGTAGCCTAGTGGACATGGCATCTGCCCGGTAAGCGGAACATTGTGGGTTCGATTCCCATCCCTGAACACTTTTATTTTTCCGTTCATCATTACTCTTCATAATTCACCCTTTCATACCTCATCTAAAAAGGGTAGAAATAGTCAATATTTCACCTTGAAATAAATTCTGATTTTTCATTGAAACGAAACTCATGCGGTGTAGCTTCAAGTGTTGTTTTACAATCATAAGCCGTAGTATATTATATTATATTCATATTTTATCATGAAAAATCAAATTTTGGGTTGAAATGTTAAAAGTAATATAAAATTTGTAACAAATAAATTTACTGGCAATGTGTATCTTTTCAATTATATGATCAAAATTTATCTCTAAAGACCTTAATGAAATGATATAATTTATTTAATTGTAATACCTATGAAATTGCATATAACATTACAATAAGTTCTGTAGAGATAATATTTGATGATATTATTGAAAGTAAATATAGATGGCAATTGAATTTGTAAATTTAAAAGTAATATAATACCAATTTTAAAAAAATTGAATTAAAATTTATGATTATATAACTTTCAAATATAAATTATAGAATTGCAATTTATATATACATCCACTTGAAATAATAAAAGGAATATATTACCGAATAAAATAAATTTATTTATCATATTTCACTATGAAAATTCGACACTATTATAGAAGCGTATGATTCTTTAAAAAATTGAACAATTTATACTGCCCTTACTGTAATGGAAATTTTATTTTTAATTGCAGTACGGGCAGTAGAAATTGTTTAATTTTTAAAAGAATCATACGCTTCTATAATAGTTTCGAATTTTCATAACAGATGGCTCGCTAATGCCTCATAATATTTCACCATCCAATAAATTATATATAAATAGATTAAATTTAAGATGACTCTATTTTTTTCAAATGAATTCCATAACATGGAATACATATATAACCGATAATACCTTCAGATTCCATTTGATAAATGAAAAAATCATTTATTTTGATATTGCCACGTGGAAAATTAGGGTAGACAAAAATTTCAGGAGGCGTCAACAATTTATTTCAGGCAAGAACAAACTATGAGGGATAAAACAAAAGATAAGAAAGGGGGAACAGAGTAGCAAAGTATAAACATCAAAAATGATACTGTGTTAATAAAATAATACGTACTTTGCAACATAGCTCCTTCCTTAGCTGTGATCCACAGCTTGCAATTATGATAGTTACTGACATGGATATGACGTGCTTCTGCCAAGGATTCCATCGAAATCTTGGAACTTTGTCCCTAGTACCTTTGCGTCCTTTTTCTTGCGGCGTGAAGAGCGGCTTTGTCGTCGTATCGTCTATAGGGACATCGTCCTCTTTGAGAGAAGTCTTGGCTTTAGCACGGCGGTGGAATCCTGGAGTCAGTCTCCGAAAATGTAAATCACAGCATCCATGGCTTCAAGGTCTTCTCGGCGATCTTCAGTTTGTCTTTCCTAACTTATCCAGCATCTCCACCAAAATGCCGCGCGGAAAATTAGGGAAGACAAAATTTCAGGAGGAGTCAACAATTTATTTCAGGCAAGAACAAACTATGAGGGATAAAACAAAAGATAAGAAAGGGGGAACAGAGTAGCAAAGTATAAACATCAAAAACGATACTATGTTAATAAAATAATACGTACTTTGCGACAATATAAATTCCTTCAGATAACGCTAACTTGATTCAAATAGACATATTCTCTCTCTCTCTCTCTCTC
Source organism: Cordylochernes scorpioides (assembly GCA_030710605.1). Lineage (NCBI taxonomy): Eukaryota > Metazoa > Arthropoda > Arachnida > Pseudoscorpiones > Chernetidae > Cordylochernes > Cordylochernes scorpioides. Next base: position 13,314,418 of record CP092884.1, read on the forward strand.
CTATAGTTAAGAAAAAGGGTGAGCAGAATAAAGTCAAATATATTCTTTTTCCCTCGGCTTCTTTCTAAATGGAAATGATTTCTAGATGACCATTTCCATAAATATGCCATGAAGTCGATTGAGAGCATAATGATCTGTGGGAACATGTTACCGCCCTTCAAGAAAATTTGCTTTTTAAAATACCTCCACGTCTTTATGTTGAATACCACTTTATATCTTTCTATTTTAAATATATTTACTGTAATGTCTAGATTTACTTATTTTATTTATATTTGACCAAGAATAGAATAATATTCATTTATTATATATGATAATAGGTATATAAAATTCTCTTTTAAGATCTATTTTACTTGATTTCATATTTAAATATCTCAATTTTTGTGTTTGTTTCTTTTGTGTCTCTGTAACAGTAAATTAATCAAAAAATGTACATAAAATATTAAAATATTTATAAAGAATAATATATATATATGTAGTATATTTTGAGTTATATGGTTCACAACCTTTTTCTGATATTCATTATATAACCCCATATCTATATATTAAAATATGTATCGAACAATGGAAGCAAATAAAACAAAGAAAGAGGTAGACCAGAGATGACAAAGGCCAGACGAAAAACAACCTGGCGCCATAAAGTAACGTGATTACAGTAGCCAATGAGGAATCGCCACATATGCGAGCGTCCCAGAGTATATAAAGAGGCCAGCAATGGGACAAAGAGAGTTATTCAGGTAGTTGTTTTCAGAACCACGCCGTTAGACGGTCGGGTTTCTCACCCCTATCCGCGATGTAGGGCATCCGTGACGCCCATGGTCCGACTGCCTTCGTCCGTGGTCTACCTCTTCCTCTTGAAGTTACCATCTAGACCTGCCTCTGTCTCTTGCTGTCCCAGTGCGGGAATCCCACATCACGCACCCACTACCACGACTGCCCAGCACATTCCACATCGGGTTTACTACAGAATCCGTTAAAGTCGACAGGATGACTGAGGACAAGCAGAGGATGACGAAGGTCGAAGACGAACACGTCGCGGATGCCCTCACCAACATGCAGCCCCACTGCGACGAACTAGTAAGCCGCCTAGCAGACGCCATTCGGGGACTAGCCGTGCCTCGTGTGGAGGAAGCCATCATCTCCCTTTTCGACGTATCCCACGCAACAAGCAGCCTTCTTCCATACAGCCATCTCCAGAGATCAACTCCAGCCAGCATCAGCCATTTCAAGGTACTTTAAACTTTGTTTCTACCATTTTCCCCATAAATTTTATTCTTATATTTTCACCTTAAGCATTTTAAGATCAATTATACCCTTTTTTATAGCATTTTTATTCAATTTTTAAGACTTTCACACTCTCATTTATCCTTTTTACTTTATTTTAATCAAATTATAAACTTTAATTCATCATTTTCAATTTTATTTTAAGAAATATTCAATCACGCATTTTTGCCAATTTATTAATCTTACATGCCTTTCTTAAAGTCACCTAAAATGGCATTATCCAAATATGCAACTTTCAATTTTACATAAAAAATCATATTATATTTTAATTACTCGAATCATATTATTTCATATCATCACAGCAAACTTATTTGTATGTATTTTTTAGTACCTTATTTATGGCCATAGTATTAATAATTAAATTTATTACGCTCTTTATTTTACTTGACTTATTACTATTCCAATTGATATTTCTCAATATTTAAAAGTTTTAAAAACTAGTCCTAGATTTGTATTTTTATAAATATCAATTTTAAATCATCTCATCTCAAAATGTGCCTCCCATTTTTCCCACAATTACAAATACAACTATAAATGTAATATGCGAAAACTAAATATCATACCTTAAAATTTCCATACCCCATCGCATTTCATTCCTACCTGCGTTAAACTATTATTTACGAAACTCTATCGTATTTTGTACCCATGCCATAACCTTTTCTCTTAAAAAAAAAATCGTAAATTCATTATTTTATAATTTTTCTAAACCTAATCACCGCTAATAATCCCCTCAGACTTAAATGACCACCTATCCCAATATAATAGAAAGTAGAAAACTAGCAATACAACGTACAAATGACAGACACGACAAAGAGAAACTTAAATATGATGACAAACATAAAAATCCACACTTTGATACAGGAGATTTAGTATTAGTAAAGGTGTATCATCATCCAAATAGCGGTAAGTTAGTACCCTACTTTACAGGTCCATATAAAATTACTGAAATAATTTCTGATAATGTCGTACGTATAAATAGACCCAAAAGGATTACAGGTAATGATAGCGATACTGTGCATGTAAATAAATTACAATATTATAATGAAGAGGTCCTCTATATTTCACCACCCAAATTAGAACCCCTAAAAATAAATAGAATAATAGAGCCTTTCCGACATTTAGACCCCAACTTGTTTAGTCCAATAGAAAAAAGTATAGCTCATCGGTTTTCCGAACCTTTTAATCATTTGTCCCCCCAACTATTCGCATAGAATTAGTGGAATCTAGGCCCTGAAAGACTGGCAAACAATCCATGTTATATAAATAGCTATCATATTACTGTCCTCCCGGCACAGCGGTGTCATCTCCTGTTTGTTTTCATTGCCGGCAACAAAGGATTAGCGCGGCCATGTTGACCTCTCCAGTTTCAGTTCACCTGTACTTGAAACACGTGCAATTGGCACACCGGTATTCTAGACTTCGTGTCCACCAAATAACCTGCCAGATTAAAACGGATAGGAAAATTATATAAAATCCCTTTTATGGCAAATCTTATTTTTATAATGTTAGGATAGTTTATTGTTTTGTCAACCCGTTTAAAAATTAAATCCCCAAAATGGCGTCCATCGCCACGACACTATTCCAAACATCGTCTAATTTGCGTTTATAAGTATTGCATCACGTGGGGAACACACTAACCTAAATACTTAATATATTTTAAAATCTTATTCATTTATATTTTTACGATCCTTGATGTGTGCCATTTTATATTTTAGAATCAATCCATATATTTTAGGATATTTATTTTACATTAAGATATTTCTTTTCCTTCCATCCCTAAACAATTAGCCAACCTATATAAATATAATCTGAAACCTTATATTCTTTGACATCATTTGTTTTTATTTTCCATGGCCTACGTCTAAGCTAATTTAATTTAAACATTTTGTTTTAACAGTGACGCCTTATACCAACTATCCCTTCTTATATCTTGATCCTTCCAATTCTGCCTTCCATACTTCTCTCGTCTCTTGATCATTCTCCATTGGCCTTCTTTGCCTTCGTTCTAACCACCCCTCGTCCATCGCAAAGTTCCTGTTTGCCGACTTTTTTTAATTTACACCCAGGTCGCCGTCCCAGCATTCTTTATTTCATTATTTTTTCCTCAAACTCGGGTTCAATCAATCAATGGCAACAGTACCCTTTACCTTCCTTACCTTCCATATTTCCCGCAGTCAAGAGTCTCCTGATCGCCAAACAAACTTTTATTTTTTTATTTTGATTCAACCAGCTGGCTCTAACTTCCTCACTGTACATTTCCCAACAATGAGTTCAGGCGACCAGTTCGAGTTTTTTTTTTCTCAACGCTCGGATCATCATCACAACCATCATTTTACCATTTTATTACTTTTTTTTTTAACTTTTAATCCGAGCTCAATCATCATTGGCAACAGACAACTCTTGACTCCACCTTTCCCATTTCTACTCTTTCAACTTACCTACCTTCCCCATCTGATCTAATGCTACTTACTGAACATCTTGAGATTGCTGAACCCTGAAAACAATACTTCGCTTCTAAGCTCGTATTGCAGGGCAGGACTCCTGAGATGTCCTTTGCAGAAACCAATTCAGACCTTCTCCCTTTATTCCTCACTGCGTCACTACCTATCGCAAACCTTTTGCTTAAGTCAATTTTCTTTTATATTTTATTTTACTTTTATTATCTCTACTTCTCCTCCTTCCTGTATTACATCCCTGAAACTATGTTGTAAATACTTAAGGCACCTTAAGTAACAAAAAACTGAAACTAGTATACCAACTTTCCCAAATATTTATTTTCGCTATTGTGTGTGTTTACTTTAAATTTATCCTTCCTATGTACTCCTCTTATATATTTTTTGTAGTTTTATAATATTATATCAATGTGTCACCACTACTCCCCTTTATCTTTATTTTTATTCTAGTAACTAATTTTTGTGCCCCAAATTATTTCCCATTTAATAGATTTGCTAACTTTTCTCTCATTTATTTGTGAATAGACTTACAGTTTACCTAGTTTTGTGGTGTTGGACTTTGTTTTTTTTTTTTACTTACAGATGTGGATAAAACATATCACTATTAATCGATAATATCATTTTGTATATTAATGCCTTCAACTACCAACCAACCCTTTATATATTATTACCTTTAATATTTTTATTTTTAGACATAGCATTTTACAACTTCAACTAATTTAGGCACCATTTTAAAGAACCTACAACTAACAATATTTATAATATTTCTTAAACAGATAAAACATTTATCATTTTATTTTTCTTAATAGATTTTCAAAATGTTATTTTTGACGCTTCCCTTACAACCTCTAACTCTATCCCATGAACCTTTCCTCCCAACCTTTTACATCCATCAAGAGTTTATTGTTCGTCAGCCATTTTCTTTTTTTTTTTTATTGATTAAACTAACTAGAAGACCCTTCCTCGCTGTACATTTCCCCACAGTGAGCTCAGGAGACCCTGTTAGATTTTTATTTTTTTTTCCTCTCATCGTCCGGCTCATCATTTTTTCATTTTTCAACATTTCTTTTCATCACACAAGCCGGACACAATCAAAATGACAGCAATAAATCTCTTACATCCACCTCTCCTTTCCCACATCCTTCAAACCTCCAACTACCTTCCAAGGGATTCCAGTTTGCCGAACATTTTTGTTTTTTTTCATTGATTAATCCGACTGGAACAATCCTTCCTCGTTATACCCATTCCCCATAATGAGTTCAGGATATCCAGCGCGATATTTTTATTTTTTTTTTCTCATCGCCCGACTCATCATATCAATTCACCATTTTTTCAACTTTTCATTTTTTTTCTCATAATTCAACCGGGCACAATCATTATGGACAACAGGGATCCCTCTTACCCCTCTTACCTCTACCTCTCCCTTTTACCCCATCACTCTTCCCACTTCTTTTCACTATCTGAGCTAATGATGCAGGCGGAGTATCTTGGGCCTTCTGTTAATGAAAACAATGCCTCACTTAAACAAGTTCGCATTGCATTGCAGAATGCTTGGGATTCTACCTTGCAGAAACATGCTCAGATACCCCCTTTCCCTTTTTCAACCTTAGCGTCACATTATATGTTCAACCAATAAACTAACTTTTTCTCCGCTCACATTTTATGCAATAAGATATTATTTTACTTGTACGAATCATTTTACCATATTTACCATGTTGTATTATATACTTTTTCTTAATCTTTTATCATTCATTTTGTGCGTTTTTATTTTTATAACCTTGATTTTTTTTTTCTCATTGATACACCACCATTACAACATCTTTCTCTTTTTAACTTGTAACTTTATAATAATTTTAACTAATTTGTATACAAATTATTTCTTTTATTTTTTATAATAGGTTTGTTAGGTTATCATTCATTACATGTCATTCCCCCAACCAAACCTTCATCACCGGGGGCACATTCTGTAGTATATTTTGAGTTATATGGTTCACAACCTTTTTCTGATATTCATTATATAACCCCATATCTATATATTAAAATATGTATCGAACAATGGAAGCAAATAAAACAAAGAAAGAGGTAGACCAGAGATGACAAAGGCCAGACGAAAAACAACCTGGCGCCATAAAGTAACGTGATTACAGTAGCCAATGAGGAATCGCCACATATGCGAGCGTCCCAGAGTATATAAAGAGGCCAGCAATGGGACAAAGAGAGTTATTCAGGTAGTTGTTTTCAGAACCACGCCGTTAGACGGTCGGGTTTCTCACCCCTATCCGCGATGTAGGGCATCCGTGACGCCCATGGTCCGACTGCCTTCGTCCGTGGTCTACCTCTTCCTCTTGAAGTTACCATCTAGACCTGCCTCTGTCTCTTGCTGTCCCAGTGCGGGAATCCCACATCACGCACCCACTACCACGACTGCCCAGCACATTCCACATCGGGTTTACTACATATATATATTGTAACGTTTTCTATTTATAAATAAGGGAAAGATAGTGTGACAATACTTTACATTTTAATATTTAATTCAATCACAAAAAGGTTAACCAAAATAAATATATCACAAAATAAACATATGCAAAATTACCAAAAGTACAGTTTTGCCGATTACCTGACTATTAAGAAAAATAAAATAATAATTAAATATTTTACATAAATAAATACAAAGAATTTTACATTTATACGTGTATATATATAATAGAACATAAGCATAAATTGTGCTTCATAATAATATTGAATATATGGTGACCATGTTATTTTTTTCTCAAAGAAAGGTTGCCACTTTTATACGTTCCAGTAACACAAGATACCTTAATTTCTGCTTTTTACATTATAAAGTAACGCATTTATAGTTCTATTCATTATAATGTTTTTCCAGTCAGGTATGCCATTGTTTCGACGACTTGTTGACATACAACAATATATTTCTGTATTCAAATCTCTCAATAATAATGTATTATATATGTATATGTAATGTATATATATCTTTCAATAATAATGTATTATAAATTTAAAAGAATGATGTAAAATTCACATGAATTGATTTCAATCTCCTGTACCTTAATTAAACCATTAAAAAAAGGTTTCCGAGATGAGTTTATTTTTATTTCAAAAACCGTCTGAATCTTTCAAGCATCATTTCCCTTCTACAGGAGAACATAATTGAATAAAATCAGACGACGTTTTATTCATTGTATTTGTTCTGCAGAAGGGCAGAGATGACCGAAAGCTTGAGATGAGTTTCTTTTTATTTCAAAAACCATCTCCGGAGAAACCTTTTTTAATTATTTAAATAATAAAAATATTCATTCTGTATGAAAAAGTTAAAGTTGTATAAAATTATGATTTTGCTTTGTTTTGAAAATGAACCGATGTTTGTTCCATATGCTTGAATTGATATATTAAAGCTTATTTCTACATATATTTTATTGCTTAAAAAGAAACACAACAAAACAAAAAAGAAACTACAATATTGCAAATGATTTGATAACTAACTAAGAAAAAAATATATTAAAAAAGATTATGATAAAAAAATTAAGTTCGTCTGCAAGAAAAATGCTTCTCTGAATTAGAAAAATAAGAATAATTACAAAATTAACCTATATAATTCAAACACATTCATAAAAACGATTTTTTAAAATTTGTTATAACTCTTTAGGTTTAATATGTTTATGAAGTTTTCTTTATTTTCTGATTAATGAACAAATTTTTATAAAACTGCTATACAATTCAAAGATGACACTTTGTTAAAGTTTTGCTTAAATACAATGTTTAAATGCGTGAGACGAACAAAATTCTTAGTTCATTATCACACCAACAAATTGAGGAAAATACAAACCTTTCTTAACTAAAAAACGCAAACACGCACATCCAGCTCTTTTATATTGATAACATTTATTCTACAATATAATATTTTTATTTAGATAGAAAACTGCTGATATTTGTAGAAAATCTTCACAACGTTTTAAGGCTTATTATACTTAATATTTATAAATTTAATTAATTAAGTTTTTATATAATATTTAAATTCTATTTAGAGATATATATCAACACAGCAATGTATAAAGTTAAATTAATTCATTCTGAAATAATAATAGTAAAAAAAATATTTTAAACTCTATTCTATTGACGCTATGTGGGGCTGAGTTTGTTGGTGGTGGTGTCTTGTCTTTGTAGCTCCATTGAATGGGTGGGAGGTACCATTACCCCGTTAGTCAGTCACATTTCAGAGTTCCCTGTTCACGGTTACCGTAACGGCTCGGGGCTCACGACACCGTACTTCAGGGCAGTCCCTTACGTGTGTTGCTTCTCCTGCCCGCCACGTAGAGGAGAGATTGAACTTCTGGGCAGGTGTTGTTAATATAAATATGTTTTTATTTCTTGAAAAAAGGTTAGCGTCTAGCCAACTCAATTAATGGTAGATAATATCTTTTATATATAATATATGCCTTTTCAATAAATAAAGAAAATGTTGATGAGAAAGACAAAGTTATTATGAAATAAATTAAATAGAAATAATAATTAGATGTGATTTTATCAGAGAGATAGGGAGAGAGAGTCCGATTCTAAATATTTTCATGCCAATTATTTATAAAATATATATTCCAAATATTCTATTAGCACAAACACACAACGCCAATACCTTTCTTCTCCTTTAGATACGCTATATAGCGGCATATATTAAAATATTTTAAATAGAAATATATAGCAATAACAAACTGAATTCATTGATATATAATTGATATTCATGCATATATTCACCTATTTTGAACAGAAAATGAGGTTTTGACCATTGAATTAGTAAAATATTTTGAAATCTAAAGTAGAGGCCCAGAGAGATTTAATACGAAATAGAAGATAATAAATGAATACATTCAAAATTCTGTTGAACATCTAAAAACTCTCTAAACTTGTCAAAACAGAGCAATACTTTCACTTTTGTAATGGACAATATCCTTTGCCTGATGCCAGATTGGTTGCAACAGGACCATGAGTTATGACTACTAATGACCAAATTAATTGCCAATAAAGAAAATCGATTTTCCCCCACTTTGAATACCATACTCACGCCATAATTGCTTCTAAGTGTTAATTTAGTAGCGCTTTCTGGCGAGCTGATTATCAAATTTATGAACATGGAAGAGCTACGGGCTTTGTTATGAAACTGGCTCGGTCATCAATTCTCTGCTACTTCATCCATAAACTACTCTAGCACCTTCCTCTCTCTTTATATATGCATATATGATAGCATACATGATAATCAGCATATATATTATATATATTAGCTCTCGTTATAGAATTATTAATACCCGTTTTCTTCTTATATGAATTAAAAGGCTCGTATTTTTCTAATATACATTATTTTTAATATTGGGATGCATTAGGGCGCCATTTTTATGATAATTTGAAACTATTTTAGACACGTTTTATTCTTTTTTTATTAAATAGTAAAAGTAGTAGAGAAAATATTTTAATTAAAAAATAATCATTTGCGTTTGATGATATTTTGTCGATATATTTGTAACTTTATTATAATAAAATAATTTCATAGCATATTATAAACTCCAACTGTCCGAAGTATCTATTTTTTACATAGATATATAAATAATTTGTTTAAATATTTTGAAATGTTGTTTAATTCAATATATATTCAATTTAATTTTATTTGAAGGAAATTTATTGGATATCGGTAATTTCATCAGAATTTCAAGTTAGAAATTACTTACTTGTAGTTCTAATTTTCCTATGGAAGTGCCATGGGATCTCTTTGCTTTAAAGATTAAACTTTCCTGTCCTCATAATCCCAGTCTTACTTATCAAAAAGAAATGCTTGGCTACACACTGCACGTATTACTATGGATTATCTTCAATCAGGTTTAATTCTTCATTGACCAGCAAGATCGCATCGATCTCTTACCCATAGATCAAATGATGAGACGTAGTGGTTAAGCGATTTTGTAATTTAGACCATTTATTCCGACAGTTGAAGATATTTCGGCAAAAAATCCGGACTATCTATCAGTCCATGAAACGACGGATAACACCTAAACTAACGCCTGCCTCTAGGTCTTTGGGTTTCAAACAAAAAATAAATTAATCAATTTGTGAACTTTAAACTCTTAAATAAAACAATTTATTGTTCTGGAATTTTTTATATATATATATATATTTTCTATACATGTTTTTAACATACAGATATTATTGAAGCAATCTGATAACTATTTTTGGAGATTAGATTATTTTGTTATAGAGTGTATATGCAATCCTTTTTTTATCTGTAAGAGTGATTTATGACATCTTAAATAGTAGAAAAAAATATTAGTTGAAAATTTCAAAATTAAGATACTTATATATATTTGAAATCAAAAAATTCTGATAATAATTGATTATCTTAAATTTGATATTTTTCTGATTTCTCCAATGCTTGATATTTTTTCTATATCTAATACAATTCAAATTTAAGTATTTATTTTTCATGGAAATATTAAGGAGGACCGAGAAATCAATATTTATAAGGTATATTTCAAATATAGATTTATACACTAGATATCAAACAATGAAAATAATTCAATATTCGTTAAATAGCAGAATGTAACTGTAAAGCCATAGCACAGCCAGAAATAGAGAAAAATTATGATGCCTTCAGAAGATATTAGTAATATAAATCAGTAAATAGCACAAATTACCCCTAAAGCTAGTGTGCAGTCAAAATATAAATTTCACATTAAACTCTTTGATAAGAAATTCATTATTAAAGATCTGAGAATAGTATGAAGCCTCCTAAAAGTCGACGTGCAGAAGAACAATTCATAATTCTATAAAATCACTTCATTTAAAGAAAATTCACAAACCATATCAAAATAGAGTATTGACTCTATGTCTAAAAATTGATATTGTAGTAAAAAATCAGATTTTTATCAAGGTTCTTGCTAAAATACAAATTTAATAAAACTATACAATTCAGAGATTATTTTTATTTTATTTCAATTTAAAGCTCTATGTCCCCTAGGGACACTTACACTGTCATACATGTATGCCTTTACATTTGTCTATACATATATATACAATACTTTCAGGCCGTGAATAGGATAGTCATATGATGTTAACAATAAGAAAGAAGAATAAAAACTAGAAAAAAGAACTGTGTACAAAACAAAGAAGTGTATCTCTCTGGCAATATGTACAATAAGTTATAAAGTATGAAGTAGTTGTAATTCACCATATATCTAATACAGTTATCAACCAAAATCTTATGAGGCTTTATTAAATTTCCTAAGGAGCCTATAAATACATATTTAAAATTTAATACTGAAAAATGTTGTATATTGTATATATTTTATATTGTTGTATTCTATATAATACTAAGGTGTCAATCCAATTTATATATTTCCAAAAACCACATTTTCCAGGTATGGTTTTAAAAAGAAAATAAGTGAAGAGGATTGTTTTCTTTCCCAGTAAGCTGGTTTTGACAATTGCTTTGAAAGTTTTGCCAAAAGTCGTCTGTTTACTAAAATTGAAAACATTGAAGGTTTTAATGGAAAATCCGAAACAAAAGGGAAGTCACTGGTGACACAAACAGCAGAATCACAGGAAATTGAAATAAGTTTGAAGACTTTGACATTTAATTAAATTGCTTCCAAATATAGATACATGCTCGATCGAATTCATAATTCTTTAGAGATTCGTATTTCTTTATAATGTCGATTTTTTATTTCAAGATTTTTATTCATAAAATATCACACCTTTAGCGTATCCTGTTAAAGTAAATGAATAGCTGAAAGTAAGAATATTATATTTTTATAAATCCAACGCTATTAATAAAGGAAAGTATGCAAAGTCGTGATATTGTGTAAATATGAATATCAAGCTTATTTTAACCATGTAGACATGTAATGCGAATAAGAAATGAAGGGCAGTCGCAAGCATCTACAAACCATTATTATCAAGTAAAGGTTAACCCAGGTTAGTGAAAATGCATCAAATTATATGTTAACGATAAAAGCAAAGATTATCTGTAAATTCGTTATTACAGTAGGAAAATATGTACATCAATATATATTAATAATGTGTGTGTTTATATTTTAAAGTATTAAAAAAAGGCATCTCCTGACCACGAGCACATGTGCTTTTTAGATGGCTTTTTTTTTCAGATTTTTCCACTAGATGGCCCTCTGCCATCTAAAAAGCACATATGCTCGTGGTCAGATGCCTTCTTTATTTTTAATATCAACACCTGACCCACTTATCTTTTCTTTTTTCTATTGTTTTTCATATTTTAAAGTATATATAAACATAATAGAAGAAAATCATATATTTCACAAATTAAGTAGCCACTCTTTATTTGTCAAGAGGCTCAACTACGATATAAATGACCTAAATAATTATAGTGAGTATAATATAAATTCTACATATGTGTGTGTTGTGTGTGTGTTTAAATTATGTTAGCGTGTAATCATACATTTCTCTAAAATTATATTTACGATGAATAGAAATGCATGATTACACTTATAATATTATATTTCGATGGAAATTTTACTATATTTATTAATTATTACAAAGTTCATAAAATTCGCATGCAGTTATCTTAAGATTATTTCAAACTATAATGATCAACCACAATTTCAAGTCTTAATTCCATCATTAACACAAAGCAATAACGCGCCATCTATACATATAAAATAAAAGGATTTAAAAGCGCGTATGTTTCTTTTATACATAAAACGAACTTCCACTGTCCTTACTGCGATGAAAAGATATATTGGGAGGGCTTGGCTCATCAGTGGTGAACCCTCCCAGCGGTTTCGCCAATTTAATCCACCAGACCGCTTCTCAGAGCTCTAATACTGTATTGGATCATTCTGCTTTTTTATGCTACACTGAAAGATGGAATCTTAGAAAAGGTTTTCAAGTAAACTATGGACATAAGCTTATAGGACAGTAGATTTACATTCAAATATTTGCTTCGAGCAATGCTCTTCAGCAGACTACAAAGACAAGGCCAACTAGGAATAAATTAACACAAAGCAATAACGCGCCATCTATACATATAAAATAAAAGGATTTAAAAGCGCGTATGTTTCTTTTATACATAAAACGAACTTCCACTGTCCTTACTGCGATGAAAAGATATATTTAGATAAAATAGAGAAATTCATAAATAAATATTTATATATTAGAATGCATGAAGATCGTTACCTCTTTCAATATATATACTTACTGTGTATACATGTGTGGAATTTTGCGGAAGAATTATATTTATATGGCAAAAGATCCTGTATTGAATTTTATTATTTCCGCAGCTTACACCAAACGGACAACAGCTTAAGCAACAGCAATGGATACCAGCCCATGTTGGAATATTGGGCAATGAACAAGCTGATGGCTTAGCGAGGGAAGAACGAAAACAGGCACTGGAAACCAGTTCAATAACTTTGAAAGACGCAAATACAATATCAAAAGCAAACCCTATTACAAAAACCAAAATAACCCAGCCCATATATGCAACCTCAACATTAACAGAGAATGAACAAAAGCAATTTCAAGAATCAGAACAGAATATTTTAAAGGAATGAAGATAAACCCAGACATGACTAGACCCTACAGGAACTGCAATAACTGTTACAACAACCAACTCACTCCGGCCCATATATACAGTTTCCCGGCCATCCTTGCAGCCCTCTTATATGGCAGACATCAATCCAGAAGAGGACATCCACACTGTAAAGGCACCTCAGTTGGCTAATATTGTGATCAGGGTGCACGGACCTATCTATCTACTCCATGGACAAGCTTTCACAAAACTTAAGATGCAATTGATTAAGCACTCAACTCAACGTTCAATGCTTCCCAATTCAGATATAAATGAGAAAAATCTCGACATAATGCGGAATTTGTATGTTTTTTGTATTTAAATATGTTGTATGCTCATATAATATATATTATATATTACATTAGAGAAGTTATCGCAGGATATTTTAAAAGAGACAAAAGGTAAATGCGACGAGTTTAAAGAAATTCGTAGTGTTCAATTTTGGTCTCCTCAACATAAATATATACAGTTATCAGAGTCATCAAGCAACAAATCTTAATAAATCAATTCTGTCACCGTTTGCTTTGTGAATGGAATAAATAGCCAAATATGGCTATTTCTCATAACCATCGGTGGTTCAGTAGTAGAATGCTCGCCTGCCACGCGGGCGGCCCGGGTTCGATTCCCGGCCAATGCATTTTTTTTTTTTTTACAATTTTCAAAACTCATTTATATATTATACAAGAATGACATCCACGGCGCCAATTTATATTTGTAACGAATAGTATTTGAATAAAAGAATTTAATCGGGTAAAACCCGGGCGTTGCCCGGGTCATTCGGCTAGTATATTATACGAGTATGCACAAGAAAAGGAAGCAACGAATGTGTCTTTTAAATATAAAACCAATTTATACTGTGTTTTCATCGCAGTAAAGTCAGTAGGAAAAATTTCTTTTATATTTAAAAGAAACATTCGCGTTATAATACTTCCATTTCTTTTATATAGATAATTGACAATTAGAATATTTTATTGACATCTTGTCAATACATGCAAAGGTGCACAGTCTGCACTATTGCAATGAATATATAATTATATATGCATATAGATATGTATAGATGGCACGTTATCGCCATATCATATATTATATGTATCTCTAAAATATAAATCACGAATTCTATGGCATATTACAAAGGTTTTGATCCTATGAAATCTAAATTGTTTAAGAGATCACCAAGGAGATTGATTTTTCTTTCAAACTCAACAGAACCTCGTCTGGTTTCATGGGAAAACTAATTTTGAGATTACAGTAATCTCCCTGTTTTAAAATCTCTTATTTACAATTTTCCCAAACAAAAGACGCTTTGACATAAAGCGGTTTTACACAACAAACCCTTGTTTTCTTATAAATTGGTATCTTGGGTATTGAATTATAACACAGCGAATGTTTTTTGATAAAATATATAGCATATTGATGTTTGAAATACTACAATAATAATACCAATATTTTTATTTTTATCCTTGAAAGCCTTCTGGAGATCTATTTCTTTATTAACGAGAACAAATATTTTGAATTCTTCTGAGAATAGAAATAATAATGTTTCAATAATTATTTTAGTAGTAATGCAAATAAACGTTTCACATATCAATAGAGAATACAGGAAAATATATATTTATATTATGATAAGTCTTAAAAAATAAAATAGCGTCAAAGGATTTAAAAATCCACGCATATACACTTGTAATTAGGAATATAAGGAATTTAATTCAATAACTTTGCTATAAAATTAAATTTATATTTAAAATATTCAACTTTTTATCAATAAAGTATACATTCTATGTTATGAAAAATGGTTATTGGTTATAAAACCTATAATATATATATTTGCAATTGCGAGTATATTTTTATTTCGAAAACCAAACAAGCATTCGAGCAAAGACATTCTTCTTAAGTAATTTCAAACGATGAGAATAATTATGGAATATTTATATATCAAATATTTGTCTGGAAATATTTAAATTTTTAAAACAGCGTCTTCGATAGAAAGCTCGCTTATTATTCACATTAATATATACTTTTTTCATTTATTTTATATTGATAATAAGTATATTTATCTATAAATTTTTGGTAAATGGCCTCTCTCAGACATCAAATATTTGATTATTTAAATAGCGCCTCTGCTAGAGAAAGCTCGTTTTTATCATAATAAAATAAACTTATTATTTTTATTGTTATTAGGTGTTTGTTTATCCATAGAATATTCGGCAAACCCCCCCCTTGTCTTCTACGTTTATCCATTTCCTTAACTAACCCTACCACGAGACCATAACGAATTTCTAACACAACACTCACACTACCCTAAAACATTACCAACGATCCTACACCATTACCAGCACATCTTTACCACAAATAAGTTTGATTCATCCCCACTTAACAATCTGCCCAAAAATTAAAACCGTAAATCTGACAAAAGAATTGCCCTAAACCATATAGCCCGCCCCTGTGTAACCAAATAAAGATCACAAAGCAGATATAGCTGATATTAAGGCTCAGCATAATCAAGCCGTCTTCTTCTCTATATGTTAGCCCAGTAACTGTCGTAACCAAGCGAAATAAAACCATAGTTTTCGCATCGATTATAGGAAATTAAAGTACATTGTTAGTCTCGCTGTTCATCCATTACCCCTTAGAGAAACTGTCCCAGACAGACTTTTTAAAGCCAAGATATTTTCTACCGACAATTTCATCTGCCAATTGGCTGTACTTGAATCTCGAACCCTCCTGTCGTTTTTCACACACCAAGGTCACTATGAATCCACAAGATTGCCTTTCGGGCTAACAACTGCACTACAGATATAAGAAAGGTCCATAAATCAGGTTCTTTAAAAGCGCGAGCTTGATTACGGAGCCCACTACTTTTATCATTTTATGTTTTTTCAAACACCATTGAAGAACACGACCAACACCTGCAAGAGTTTTTCACCTTCTGCGAAGCGGAGCACATTCAATTAAATGTGACTTCTACAAATCATCTTTAGAATATTTAGGATATAATCAACGACATAATCAACAACATATCTCACCTAAAAACTGAAAATCACTCCAATCTACCCTAGGCGTAGTGGATTAATTAAGAATTATATCCGTGTGTGCACTATTGGACCAAATTTGAAAAGGAGATACCGCGCGTGCCAATAGAATGAAAAATGCCAAGAGACGTCCATTACTTTGAAGAAAACTCTCACAACAAAACCCGTTCTAGCTGTACCAAAAAGGCCTGACATTCCAACTATACTTCGATGCTTCTATTCAGAGAATAGCTGCATTCTAAACAGGTACACCCTGTTGGTACACCCTGTATGTCGAAGGTCATACAACAACAAGTCAAGACCTGTTCAACATGCAATATCGCCAAACACCCTAAGAAAATTCCATACAGAGAGTTAGATCAGTTACCAAAGACTTAGAAACCCTTCTTCCTACTATCCTTCGTTCAAAAGCCGATTTTTCCAAATACAGCTATTCTTAATTTCTCCTCCACTCAGTATTTGAACATCTTTCCTGCTGCACGCGGACCTTTTCCTCTCGACAAACATGTACCTCCACATATCTTCAAATCCTCAAAAAGGTCTTACAGGAGAAATAAACGCCTTCTTACGGATAGAAAACCTGCTTTTACCTAGGAATTTACCGAAATTTTGTAATTTCCCATAAGAAACAACCACTCTCAACTACCAGCAACAATACACAGGAAAACGGTCTGTGCGAACGCCTAATAGTTACTCTCACAGGCAAACTTAGGTTATTCATTTAGAAAATACAAATACCCTCCATACACAAACTATTCACTAGAGTAACTCAAATTTTCAACACCCTATGGCACTCTCCTTACCAATTTCCCTCCTATTTATCTCAAGCGCTGCATATTATCAGCCAAACCCTCAATGTAGATCCATACCCCGATGTAGACACTGCCAGGAATACGTACAACAACGTACACAAAACAAACACTTGCTAGACAAATAACATTTCAGTCAACGCTACAAAATTCTCAATTTTCAACCAGGTGATCTCGTCCTTATTAAAATGTACCACGTACAGTCATCAGCTAACTAGCGCTCTACTTCACAGGCTTTTACGAAGTTTTAAACATCATTCCACTGAACATACCGAGAATAAATAGATCCAAACAGCCCCTTAATAGAGAAAACGACACTGCACAGCAATCTTGTTTCTTATGGGAAATTACAAAAATTCGGTAAATTCCTAGGTAAAAGCAGGTTTTCTATCTGTGAGAAGGCGTTTATTTCTCCTGTAAGACCTTTTTGAGGATTTGGAGATATGTGGAGGTACTTGTCTGTCGAGAGGAAAAGGTCCGCGTGCAGCAGGAAAGATGTTCAAATACTGAGTGTAGGAGAAATTAAGAATCGCTGTATTTGGAAAAACCGGCTTTTGAACGAAGGATAGTAGGAAGAAGGGTTTATAAGTCTTTGGTAACTGATCTAACTCTCTGTATGGAATTTTCTCAGGGTGTTTGGCGATATTGCATGTTGAAAAGGTCTTGACTTTATAAAGTGTGTATACCAATTAACATTTAGCATATCTTTTCTATATCTCATTGAATTCTCAACTATATTTTCTTATCCTAATAAGTACATATTATAATTTATTTATTTTAAAATTGTATATTTTATCCGAAAAATTCAATTTTAACACTCAATATTTGATTTAACACTATTCAACATAAAATATTCTCTTACTTTAAAATAGTTGTGAAAAACGCAAAAAAAAAAATATTTGACAATAAAAAGTCTTCAACCTTTTAACTTTAAATGGACATTAAACAAATAATTTTTTTTTACATTTTCAAATATTATCACATTTTTAAATTCGAATATATTAATGTAATTTAATTATATATATATATATCTTCCAACTTTATATTAAGTTAACTCCAATATAAATTTTACTTTCTTCTCGAACAACTTTTAACTTTTTATCGTTAGTTATTTTTACTTTATATGGAATATCATTTATTTTAAACTCGACCTAACTTTTTAAAAAATTTTATAACAGAGTCACTTTTTTCTTATGTTTTACTTATGTTTTTAACTTTACATTTCTATATATATCCTACCTATCTCTTATAGAAAGGACAGAGTATATTTTTAAACTTCTTTAATGGAAAGAATTTAGACGTAATGCCACATCCTTTCAATCTTACAATGTTATATTCCTTTCAAAAACTGCATGTTTCCTTTTCTTCGAAACGTGCATTTTTTCTACTCGCACCCTCGCTAAAAACAGGTCTTACCATTCTTGCTCTTTTATTTATCTTGCATCAACTTATCACCAACTAACGGCTTTCTAGAGCACTTGGGTATATCCAATTTATTTATTTTTTGCCAGTCCTCTCAGTATTGTTCCAGTGTATTCATTCACTACATTAAACCTTAATCTCCTATAGGCAATGAATTTTCTTCTCATTCCATCTTCATGTCCAATTTTTGCATACCATTCGATTTCAAAGGTCTCCTTTTTTTTCACTATTTTCATTTTAATGATTCATATTTGTGCTAATCATGTCAGTATCTCAGTGTACCTAGTTCTTATATAGAATCTTAAATACTAAGCCTAATTTCCAGCCATATTTATCTTAATCAATTAGTTTAAATAATGTCTTACATTCATCGTTTGGTCCATTGAAGGGCCTTCACCTCAACAGATTGAGTTTACTCTTAGCTAAATAAAAGAGAAATATATATCGTTCATGAACTCAGTGTTTTTGATTTTGGTATAATATTATATTTCAAAATCATATATGACATGCATTTTTTATTTATTCTTATTTTTTACATAGTGTTGATGTTTAAAAGAATTTATGACAAATTACGTGGCAATTTATGATGGATTTATTTAGAAAAGAATTTTAAGACGACCACACGACCGTTCCATTATTTTAAGGCTAAATAAATTGGCGACATAAAGATCAATAGTCCACTGCTCTCCCGAGGCTCAAACTCCAATAAACAATTTAGCAAAAAGACCATAGGGTTGCTGGTTCATTTATCAGTTTTATCGAAATCAATTTTAAACTATCAAATTTCGCTTAGAAAACTAAATTGAGTGGAATATCGTTGACGATGTGTGTTTTTACATTAACCAAGTGTGCAGGAATCTGAGAGGATAGTTGATTAGATGTGCTTATACCTGAGTAGATACTGTAGATTGGGATAGTTCCAGAATATATGCTCCGGAGATTCTTGCTACATATAGGACCGCTTTTTGAAATTAAGTCTTTCAATTTGAGTAATTCAGTAAGTTAGAAACACATTTTCATTATTTGTAGAGAGACAATATAGACTTTTCAGAGAAACTCCTTTGAATATTAATTTGTTAGTATAGATATTAAATCATTCATACATATGAGAAAAGGTGCAGGTACATATCCCACTTTGAAATAGTATAGGATCGTATTTTATATCAAGTTTATCTAAGCATTGGACAGTTTTAGTTGGGATTTTTAAATATAGACTCAGAAACCCCCTTACAAACAATTGAACTTGTGATCCACTTCTTCAAACTGTCTCTATATACTCAGTAAAATACAATAACTGTAATGCCTCATATGCTGGCGAAACTGGTCGCTTCATCTCCCTCTGTCTAACAGGAGGCATTAAAAATGTATCAACAATAGAGCCAACAGATCCCAATTTTACCAGTATATCCTCAACTAGACGGGTGATCCGGGCTTCGCCCCAGGATTGACCCGTGTGCCTATCTACCCGTACAAAAGCTACATACCTATACTTTCGATATTTGCGGACCTATAATGAGGTATTGTTAACAATAGATTATTTAAGGAGCGACCCGCTCCAACACAATAGTTACAAAAACCAAAAAGCGAGTGGGGGGGGGCAAAGGTGGCGTGATCGTAGCCAACCAATAGGAGAGCGCCTTTCCAAAAAAAAAAAACAAACGGTGACAGAGATGAAGAATTATTAAGAAGTCATGACGCTCGTAACTGTATATAGAATACCAGTCACATATTTTTAACTTACTAGAAGGCATAGCATATTTCACAAATATATAAAAAAACAAACAACAGTGTCTCTTCTTAGCAGTCTCCACCTGAAATTATCTCAACAGTAAAATTGACCTTCATTCACAGTACATGCACATCTTTGATCAGAACAACGCCCGATTTCTTCTCCCCTATAGTCATCCCACCTCATAATCCCTGAAATTCCTTCTTCCTTTCTTCTGTATTTAAAAACTCGCAATCATATTGTCTCTCTAGATTATTTTTATTGATCCTTTCTTTCAATCCACAAAAAATCAATATTCAAAGAAGAAAAAAAGTTAAACATTTTCTCTTTAGAAAGGTACTACATATATATATATATTTTTTAAAACTTTTTATAAGGTTCTCACAGTTTATTGTTTAAATCATTTTAAATTTATTTCAAATGTTTTAATAGATACATACATTTTTACATTTATCTCTTTATGAGTTATTAATGAATTACTTTTATGTACTTATCACAATTGTTTAAATATAAGATAGAACTTTTTTCCTTTTATATTTTAAGATATTCTACATTTTTGATTGCATTTTTTATAATAATTTTTTCATGCACAAATTTCTCCCACCTACTCTGTATTTTAATTGATTTCAACTGTGATATTATAACACCATGCGGCGCTGAGTTTGCGTATACAAAAATGTAATGCCTCGATAAAGGTTGGCGTTCAGCCAGCCGAAATATTGGCAAAATAAATATTTTATTAAATCCAATATATGCCTTTTATTATATAATACTAGACGAATGACCCGGGCAACGCCCGGGATTACCCGATTAAATGTTTTATTCAAACACTCTATGCGTTATAATTATAAATTTGGCGCCGTGGATGTCACTCTTGTGAAACGTCCCGTCCAAACTTTACATGTATATTAGGTCAGCTGATATTACCTCCCATCTTCACCGATAGAAGCGCTTCTCGCGAGCAAAAGGGCAAACTCGACGAATATTCGGGAAAGAGACCTGAAAATTTCACTATAAGTTTTTCCAGATTCTACTCTATATACTGTTAAAATTTCAGTCAGATTAGTTACGATATAAATCTTCAAATCGAGCAAGCGTCTATAAATATTTCGATTTAGATCAACTATTCTAAATATTAAGCGAACTATTATTAAGAAACCTTTTTAGAAGATATCAATTTTAAACGTATTTATAACCTTGATAGAGGGCGCTGTTCGTGAGCTAAGTAGAATAATTTGAATATACAGTTTTAATATTTAATTTATATATAATTTAAAATAGCCTATCGTTTTCCTCGTATTTTTTTTACCTATGTATGGAAATTTAGGTACTGTAAAAAAAAAAAACTTAGCTTCAATAATATATATAAAAAAAAAAAAAAACACCCAGGCTAAGTTTCGAACCAAGGTTGCGGAAATACGAAGCAGTACACCTAACCATTAAGCTACGCTTGGCATCAAAAATATTCGCATGTAAAGCTATTTCAGGCCTTACATATTCCTAACGACCTTTTTGAAATAGGTTTTTGAAACATGGAAATTATAATACTTCAAATAAATAGAAATAGAGTGAACACAAATAAAACATACCAAATATTTCGAATTAGAGCAGGCATTTTAAACGGCGAATTAGATAAGTTATATCTAAAAATGAAAATATATAAATAAATAAAACATACCAAATATTGCAAGAGAAGTTATTTTAAACGGCGAATTAGATCAGTTATAGCTAAAAATGAAAATATATACGTAAATAAAACCTACCAAATATTTCAAATTAGAGCAGTTATTATATAAATATTTATATTATATGTGTTATTAAGCGAACTATTATTAGTTATTTTAAAAGGCGAATTAGATCAGTTATATCTAAAAATGAAAATATATAAATAAATAAAACCTACCAAATATTTCAAATTAGAGCAGTTATTATATAAATATTTATATTATATGTGTTATTAAGCGAACTATAATTAGTTATTTTAAACGGCGAATTAGATCTATTATATCTAAAATTGAAAATATATGAATAAATAAAACCTACCAAATATTTCAAATTAGAGCAGTTATTATATAAATATTTATATTATATGTGTTATTAAGCGAACTATTTTAAACGGCGAATTAGTTCAGTTATATCTAAAAATGAAAATATATAAATAAATAAAACCTACCAAATACAGTCGAACTTGGATAATTCGAACCCCAAGGGACCATAAAAAAATTCGAATTATCCAAAAATTCGAATTAAAAACGGAAATTATAATTATAGGAAATTCTGGGGACCAAGATAAATATTCGAATTAAAGAGGTTTTCGAATTAAAGAAGTTCGAATTATCCAAGTTCTACTGTATTTAAAATTAGAGCGGTTATTATATAAATATTTATATTATATGTGTTTTATTAAGCGAACTATTATTAATAAAATATTGAGAAGAATTAGATTTTAAACGTATTTATAACCTTTTAATACTTGATAGAGGGCGCTGCTCGTGAGCTAAGTAGAATAATTTGAATATATAGTTTTAATAATTGATTTATATATTTTTTAAAATAGCCTATCGTCATCCTCGTTATTTTTTACCTATGTATGGAAATTTTGGTTTGAATTAGTGAACAACTGCGAATTTGTATACCGGACATACAGACCAACAAACAAACATACAAACATTCATTTATATATATATATAGATATATTAAATCCAAAAGACAAAAAACCTCCCGCAATTAGTATATTTTATTACAAATAACGGAAGCTAGCTTTCGAACTATTAGCTCTACAACGGGCGTTCTTACAAAACGAAATCAGATTCTTATTAATATATAGAGGTAATCGAAAAAATATATACAAATATTTAAAATACAATATAACGCGGCTGATGATTGTAAAACGAAAATTAAAATTATACCGCGAATGTTTCTTTTTTAAAAATCGAAATTTATTTTCAAAGAGAAATAGCGACATTTCTAACTTTGAGGATGAGGTATGGAAAGGTGAAACATGAAGAGTAATGGAGAACGGAAAAATAAAAAGTGTCCAGGGGCGGGAATCGAACCCACACCCTTCTGCTTACCGGGCAGGTGCCTTGTCCACTCGGCTACCCTGGACGTATTTTTCCGTTCATAACTTATATTTAAAGTAACATTTAAAATACAATATAACGCGGCTGATGATTGTAAAACGAAAATTAAAATTATACCGCGAATGTTTCTTTTTTAAAAATCGAAATTTATTTTCAAAGAGAAATAGCGACATTTCTAACTTTAAGGATGAGGTATGGAAAGGTGAAACATGAAGAGTATTGGAGAACGGAAAAATAAAAAGTGTCCAGGGGCGGGAATCGAACTAATCGAATAAATTTCGATTTTTAAAAAAGAAACATTCGCGGTATAATTTTAATTTTCGTTTTACAATCATCAGCCGCGTTATATTGTATTTTAAATGTTACTTTAAATATAAGTTATGAACGGAAAAATACGTCCAGGGTAGCCGAGTGGACAAGGCACCTGCCCGGTAAGCAGAAGGGTGTGGGTTCGATTCCCGCCCCTGGACACTTTTTATTTTTCCGTTCTCCATTACTCTTCATGTTTCACCTTTCCATACCTCATCCTTAAAGTTAGAAATGTCGCTATTTCTCTTTGAAAATAAATTTCGATTTTTAAAAAAGAAACATTCGCGGTATAATTTTAATTTTCGTTTTACAATCATCAGCCGCGTTATATTGTATTTTAAATGTTACTTTAAATATAAGTTATGAACGGAAAAATACGTCCAGGGTAGCCGAGTGGACAAGGCACCTGCCCGGTAAGCAGAAGGGTGTGGGTTCGATTCCCGCCCCTGGACACTTTTTATTTTTCCGTTCTCCATTACTCTTCATGTTTCACCTTTCCATACCTCATCCTCAAAGTTAGAAATGTCGCTATTTCTCTTTGAAAATAAATTTCGATTTTTAAAAAAGAAACATTCGCGGTATAATTTCAATTTTCGTTTTACAATCATCAGCCGCGTTATATTGTATTTTAAATGTTACTTTAGATATAAGTTATGAACGGAAAAATACGTCCAGGGTAGCCGAGTGGACAAGGCACCTGCCCGGTAAGCAGAAGGGTGTGGGTTCGATTCCCGCCCCTGGACACTTTTTATTTTTCCGTTCTCCATTACTCTTCATGTTTCACCTTTCCATACCTCATCCTCAAAGTTAGAAATGTCGCTATTTCTCTTTGAAAATAAATTTCGATTTTTAAAAAAGAAACATTCGCGGTATAATTTTAATTTTCGTTTTACAATCATCAGCCGCGTTATATTGTATTTTAAATGTTACTTTAAATATAAGTTATGAACGGAAAAATACGTCCAGGGTAGCCGAGTGGACAAGGCACCTGCCCGGTAAGCAGAAGGGTGTGGGTTCGATTCCCGCCCCTGGACACTTTTTATTTTTCCGTTCTCCATTACTCTTCATGTTTCACCTTTCCATACCTCATCCTCAAAGTTAGAAATGTCGCTATTTCTCTTTGAAAATAAATTTCGATTTTTAAAAAAGAAACATTCGCGGTATAATTTTAATTTTCGTTTTACAATCATCAGCCGCGTTATATTGTATTTTAAATGTTACTTTAAATATAAGTTATGAACGGAAAAATACGTCCAGGGTAGCCGAGTGGACAAGGCACCTGCCCGGTAAGCAGAAGGGTGTGGGTTCGATTCCCGCCCCTGGACACTTTTTATTTTTCTGTTCTCCATTACTCTTTATGTTTCACCTTTCCATACCTCATCCTCAAAGTTAGAAATGTCGCTATTTCTCTTTGAAAATAAATTTCGATTTTTAAAAAAGAAACATTCGCGGTATAATTTTAATTTTCGTTTTATATACAAATATATACTTGTGAAGGCAGAAGGGAGATACTTGTGAAGGCAGATCTTGACAATATTGATACAATTTGTACCATGGTCAAGTCTTGCCTCTCCATTAATAATTTTACATATCAGAACCAGATTTACAGGCAGATTAAGGGGTCACCCATGGGTAGCCCCCTTTCCCTTACAGTAGCAGAAATTGTTCTACTGACAATAGACGAATGGATTAACAGTCGAGAAAATCTGGGGATTAAGAAATGGCGACGATATATTGATGATATATATTGCGAATATCACCTGGGAGCGGACCAAGCCATCCTTGACACCCTTAACAGTTACCACCCAGGAATTAAGTTCACAATAGAAAGAGAAGAAAACCACACCTTACCATATCTGGATGCCCTCATTTTTAGAAATAGGAATAATTTTCAAACAACTGTCTATTACAAAGACACCGCCAAACCATCATATATCCCGTTTAACTCCTACAGTCCAGTCTCTTACAAAATATCAGTTGTTAAAACCCTAACTAAGAGACTCCATACCCATTGTTCCCTTCGAGCTTTAAAAGAAAAAGAAAAAGAGAATATATACAATAATCTACGAACATTTGGATACCCACCGGACTTTATAAGAAAACATGCATTCATCCCGTTCAAGAAGGTTACCCTCGCGGTCAATAGAACCAGGGGTTTTATAGATTTCTCCCCTACCAATCAGCGAATAGCCCATGATTTGAGGAAATATGGAATTCCAGTTCACCTATCGCAGCACAAGCACAACAGGACATATACTGAGGAACCCCATTACCAAACCAGGAGTTAAACATGATGTTCAACATAAAAGCAACGCGATCTATTCGGTTGCCTGCAATGATGGTGAATCCGTTTATGTAGGAGAAACAGGCAGAAAAATCGAAAACCGAATCAAAGAACACAAATACAATATCCGCTCAAAAGACCCCAGATCCCTTCTGTACAAACACACGGTAAACACAGGACATAGTTTTGATCTGGATAACCCCATCTGCCATTACAACAACATCAGATACAAAGGGGAAAGATTAATTTTGGAATCCTTGGTTTCTGGTTGTAAAGACAGCATAAACAGAAGAATAGATGTCCCGGAACAGTTCCGCTGCCTTTTTAAAAGAGTTTGAAGAACGAATTCTGCTATGTCCCCTTCCCCCCCCCCCCCCCCCCTTAGTTTTAAACTTAATTTAGTTTTAAAAAAAAAAATTTGCATATCTGATTATCTTTTAATTCTCTAATTTACCTTTTAGCATATCTTTGAGCGAATATTTGTATATATTTTTTCGATTACCTCTATATATTAATAAGAATCTGATTTCGTTTTGTAAGAACGCCCGTTGAAGAGCTAATAGTTCGAAAGCTATCGTCCGTTATTTGTAATAAAATATACTAATTGCGAGAGGTTTTTTTGTCTTTTGGATTTAATTTTATGCGCAAGTTCTTTGATCTTATATAGATATATAGATGATATGAATCTTTCTCCTCCAGGTTCGTATATTCCTATTACAGCTTGTCGAAAAACGTTATTTTTCCGAAATCTCACTAAGTTTATATCTTTTTAATAAGGAAACTCGTCACCTTGTTAGAATTTATCTCTTTTTAGCAAATATATTCGGCAATTCCTCCTATTGTAATCACAAATTTATTAAATTGAAGTTATTCATTTAAATAATCCGGAGCTTTCAGAGAAGTCGCCGAATTTACCAAATATCTAATTAATCAAGTTGTAAAAACGGTTACGCCCATTTATGTATAAGCATATATGTCCATATTTTAAAGAAAAACGCTCATTTTAACGAAATTCAAAATATAATTTTCAACAGCCTACTAATGTAAGAAAATTCTTAAAGAATCAGTCAATTATATTACTCCTCTGGTATATGTTATGACATAGTGGATGTCCCTGTATTAATATATACTAGCACCCTGGAAATCAGAGTGGGCTAGAATAGAATTTTTAACATTCGTGTCCCGACTTTTATTCTGAATAATAATTTCATAATTTAAGATTCTTCAGAAGGAGATGTACACATTTTATCTCTTAGCTTGATATTTGGAAATTCTGAATATCGTTTTCTAAAACCTTTTTATCATAAATAAATGTATTTTATTTGATTATTAAAAATAGGGAGATTTATTATTTAATCATTGTTTCTTCACATAAGAAGCGTATTTAAGCGAACTTGGCCTTAAATCCCATTTCTTGATTTCTTAGAAAGCCTCTGGGACCAATATTTGGTCGTTGAGGTACAGTCTGCACCACGCTGACGAGAGCTAACTGCCCGAAACGCGTTCATGTTTGACCTTTATTGATTTATCAAGAAATTGGGTTGGCCAAATATCACAGAGCAAGTTAAATAAACGTTTAATTCATTTTTGCTCCACTAGATGGCGCTCTGCCATCTAGAAAAGCTCATGTGAGTCTGGTCAAGAGATATGCCTCTTTTCGTTTCAAAATAATATGTATAAATCTACTTATATAATTGCCTTATTCTGTCTGTGTGAAGTTCACTGTGTGAAGTTCACGGATAGATTTTGGTCAGAATGGATAAAATAAAAAAAAGTGTCAAGGGATGGGAATCGAAGCCACGACCTTCCGCTTACCGGACAGATGCCATGACCACTAGGCCACATGACCACAAGTTATAATTGTAACAAATAGTTTTCGAATCAAAACATTCAATCGGGTAAAACACAGGCGTTGCCCGGGTCATTCGGCTAGTTATAAATATATGATTATTTTCACAACTAAAAATAATTTCAACTTTTATAAAAGTTATAAATCTTAAGCACTTTGATCTAAGCATTAATTTAGTTTTTGTGTAAGGTATTTGACAAAATAGAATTATATTGATATATTCTGAAAAACAACTAACAATACATAAAATAACATATAAATAGATACAAATGACTTAAAAGGCTTCAACGAAACAAAAATATATCATTTTTATATCATTTTATTACTTTCTATACAATTAGAAATAGCTTTTAAGCTTATTTAATATTTTGTGACACCTGAATTTAACTGATTTTCTAGCAGTAGAAAATTCGTTGTTTCCTTCGTTTTCTCCTTTAATTCGTCGCCGTCCAAAATGCCAGACGATTCAATTGGGAGCTAATCTAATAGATATTTACTCGGCTCTTTTCAACATTACAATGGACTGCTGTTCGACCTCTTTAAAATTGCCATTTGTTCTCCCAAATTGTTCTAAATTTGTCAGAATTAAATATATTTGAATGGAATTTTAATTGTCTAGGCCTCCTTCCTTATCAATATATATATATATATATGAATTCATTTGAATATATATATATGTTATATGATGATCTTTTAGAAAAATATGAGCTGGTGAAGACTATTGAGTGGTTTATTTGGTAATCTAAAGTTAAAGTTTACAAAAATTAATAGTAATCGAAAATTGAGGCATCTTATATGTAGATTACCTAACTTTAACTAAATATATGGCCAATTTGCATGATGAAAAAAAGAAACCAAGCCTAACTCTCTCTCTCTCTCTCTCTCCCAGACAAAAAAAAAAAAAAAATTGGTCTTTTTATATATACAACGCCATCTGGGCTTCTCGACGGCGGCGTCACAGAGTTCATCTATGAAAATAAAATAGCATTATTTACACAAAAATAAATGGCAAAAAGAAAAAATATATATATTTACAACATTAATTGACAACATTGACAAATTAATCATAACTATAATTTAGATATAGAAGTGCTCTTAAACTGTTCAACAATTGTCCATGTAACATATATTTGAATTAATTCTTAACACAAAATAGATAGAATTGTTTATAAACTATATCATAGAAATGAATATTATATATATATATACTTGCCTTTGACTAAATAAAGACCGTTTTTATCGTGTATATATATATATATATATATATATATATGTAGTATATTTTTGATGTTTATTGTAATCCCATCCCTATATAAAACTATGTATCAACCTTGTAAGATGTATCACAATAAAGCAAAGAGGGAGGTAGACCAACGACGCCATAGATCAAACGAACAGGTGTTATGATTTTGAGTCGCATCCACCAGGTAGCCGGCCAAGGTCAGACTATAGCAACCAAAACCAATCTATCAAAACCAAAACCTAAGATGAAAGGCTAGACACCGAGGCGCGCCGTTACGCCTGAGCAAACAAACAGCTTGACCAGCAGCCAATGAGATTCAAGGCCAGGGTAGACGGCTGAGAGTTGATATATATAGGGGTCGTTAGAAAGTTTCGTCAGTTAGATAGTTGGAGAGTTAGATAGATAGTTGTAGTTGTTTCCAGAGCGACCCCGTTACAGTCGGTCGGATCCCTCACCCCTATCCGCGATGTAGGGCATCCGTGGCGTCCGGGTCCGCTGTCTTCGTCCGTGGCCTACCTCTTCCTCTTGAAGTTACCACCTAGACCTGCCTCTGTCTCTTGTTGTCCCAGTGCGGAAAATCCCATCACGCACACACTACCACGACTGCACCCAGCACATTCCACATCGGGTTTACTACATATATATTTGAAAATAAAGCAATCCATAAATAAATCTTCAATTAAAAACAATATATTGGATCAAATTATCATTTTTTTGCCAATATTTCAGTTGGCTGAACGCTGATATAACGCTGATAAAGGTTGGCGTTCAGCCAACTAAAATATTGGTAAAATAAATTGTACTTTGATCAAATATATGTCAAATTCTGCTTATAAATTATTAATAGATGTAATATTTACGCTGTCAGGAATTATGTAAATATTTGTAACTATAAAATAAAAGGCGCATGATTGAAATAAAGTTAGTTAGTCAGACGGTTGATTGTTCTCTTTTCTTTACGCAAAACAATATCATCTGCATATTGGCGTGTACAGATCATCATAGAAACGTTACATATACATATATATTAAAAATAAAGAAAGCATCTCCTAACCACGAGCACATGTGCTTTTATAGATTACAATGAAAACTTCTAAAGATACGCATGGTAAGTGCACGTTGTAAAATTATCAAACTTCAAAATATTGTTACCTTTTTTTTGTATGTAAGTATATATATATATATATATATATATATGTAATATAGTGTGAGGTCTGGTAGCCTCTTGTAGAATCCTGTCGACTCTCGCTATAAGCTGTGGTAACCGGTGGTCAAACCTGTAGTAGCCGAGAGGGACAGTCAGGGCGTGGAGAGTTTTCCAGTACCTCTCTGCACTTTGGAAGACCTTTAACAGTCTTCACAGAGTACAGGCAGTCGTGGTCGAGGCAGAGTGGAAAGTTTGGGAATGTCCACACACACAAAACGAAGAGACACAGCTGAAGTAGGAAAGTTCCATGAACAGATAGGAGTTGAGCTAAGCAAGATGGAGATATAGAGTTCTTACTGTTTTACATGGCGATGATGTGGACCTGGCTACAACCAACAAGGGCACACGCCGACGGTGAAGTGGTGACTGCTGACTAACTCCGGACTAACCAACTATTGTCGGCTAAAACCGAGGTGTTTATATACCATTCCCGAGGAGGGGGGGGAGACATCTGCGAATTTGAACTTTGAACGTCTGGGGCATTCTGCACCCTTTGGACCAGATGGCAACGGGCTGCCGAATTCCTTTTCAGGGTTGTTGGATTGTCTGAGAATGTGAACTTTGAACGTCTGCACCCTTTGGCCTTGATGGCAACGACTCGCTAAATTCCTCTTCAGGATTGTTGGGTTTCTCTCTCGATCTTAGACGTTTTTGAATTTCTCAATCTTGCTTTAACTTAGCTCTTAATCTATTACATAGTTTTATTTATTTGTCTTTAATTTGTACAAAGTACATTACATATAGCGATGCAATATAGTTGTGTTTCTATATACAACACGACAATCTTGTTATAAGTAGTTATACTATATAGGGTTGTTGGTTTAAAATACCATATATATATATTACTATATTTATTTTAAGTAATGAAATGTAATTTTTTATTTTCGAAAATATAAGACCTTTGTATTTTTGAAGGTAGATGAATACATATATTTTCCAACTACGGAGTTCCCTATCTCATCCATGGGGGGCAAACCCTACCTCATATATTATTCTTTAATCTACCTGATCTCCGCCCATCAACTTAACGCAAGTTAGAATTAATATTTTTTTAGTAAACTATAGATGAAAAAGCAAGTAAATGTTTTGATATTATATAGGACTGTTATTGTATATATTATGTTTTTTTTTCTAGACAAATCCTTGAATACGCTATTTAAGCAAACTATAGAATTGAAATTTGATGGCATTAGTAACATATAATTTTCAAGGGCAATGCTTTTAGCATATAATTAAAAAAAGGTACAGGTATGAATGAATTAAGCATTAAAAAATAAGCGCTATAACTATTATACAAAATTCAGGTAAAGGCTAATTTTTATATAGGATTGTTCTTATTTATACTTTGTTCTTCATATACTCGTAAATTCTTGATTAAGCTCTTCAAGCAAACTATAAACATGGAATTTAAGGACATTAGAAACAATCAATATCCTCGAGAAATGTTCATAAGCATATAATTTTAAAAAGGGGAAACAGATAGGAATAAATTAAACACGAGTATTTATAACTCAGGGCACTGGCACTGAAAGTGTTAAATGAAAGTTATAAATATCAAGCGTTTGTTTATACCCCAATCTAAATTCCAACTCTCCAGGTCTATATAATTATCTTGGAAGAAACCTTTTTTTGGATATAGGTGTCATAGGGATATTAAATAAAAGCAATAAAGTCTATAATAATGTATAGAAATATTTTGATCTATATGCTGTTCTTCAGTGAATTTTCTTGGATAAGCTATTTAAGCAAACTATAGACATCAATTTTGAGGGCGTTAGAAACATATAAATTATTCGAGTAATGCTCAGAAGCATATAATTCAAAAAAAGGAAAGGTATGAATAATTTAAGCATGAGATATAATCTCCATACGCATTGGCACTGAAAGTGTTAAATGTAGGTTATCAATTTCTAGTCTATGTTGTCTAAAATAGTTTGTTCATACCACAATATAAATTCCAACTATCCAGGTCTATCTTATTATCTTGGAAGAGATGGTTTGACGGAGATAGGTGTCATAGGGATTTAACACACTTCGCTACCCATCAACCCAAGTTGAAGCCGTAATGTAGCAATGGCGTGTACCCAGCGAGACAACTGCTAATAGAGATTCCATCCCACCTTATATTTACGCCTGAGAAAACAACATAAAATTACTTTAATTGAGAACATAACTTCGATCTTATACTCAATTATTTTCTTTGCGAAGAACTTTGTTTTTGACTTAGAAAGAAAACCATTTATTCTTTAAATATATTTTATCGATTTATTGAAAAGGTTGTTTTATAACATACGAATCAATATTTCTATTTTTGGTTAGATACATCTAGTATATTTCCAATACCGAGATATGTAAAATAAAATTTACTAAACAAATATATTTTCTCTCTCTAAAGATAACCTTCTATTTTTTTCTATTTGAAATATCGGACGCGATATCCCAGCTTGGGATCCTTGCGTCTATATACATTTTGGCAGCTTATATACAATTAATTTCATGTATAATTCAAAAAAACAAGAATAAAAAATATTAAAACTGAAAAGTTGGTTTTATGAAACAAAAAAGAAAGTCTGAAATAAATTTACAAAAATTATTGAATTTCACATAGGTGTCTTTGATATATACAAATTCACATATTTCTTCGATAGTATAAAAATGATTACTTGTGTAGCTGTGAAAGAATGAACTTTCTACCAATAAATCTATTGAGTCTTGATTTTATTTTCAACAGAAGCAGCTAGGATCATCTATTGCGCCAATTTTCACCAGAAATTCTCCAAAATTACCATGATTTGTAATGTATTTTGCGTGTAAAAATTTAGATGAAATAAGTAAAAGTTGATCTTCTGATCGTTCAACTGAAAATTATGTATAGCTTGCGACCTCTATCGAAATAAATAGGAACTTATCGTTTATTTAAAATATCTATTTGCATATAAGTGTTGTTAGCCATAATCAACTCTCAATTGTACTACTGTGAATATCATTTTCTTAATTTACCACCTGATTTACGTACAAATTTCATTTTGGTGCTATTTTTCATATATATTATATTATTAAAATGAGTTACGAGGTAAAAAAGTAGGTAAAAATGAAGACGATCCAAAACACCTGCAAGCAAAGCAGCTGTCAACAATTAAGTGAGCAATCAAATGGCCGAGCTTGTTTGCATAAGTGAGAGACATGAGTACCAACATAAAGCCACAAAAAGATCGAAATTCGAATATACGTAACCCGCGAGAATTCAAAAGTCGCGATACTTTTTGAACACACCTCGTATACCTCTAGAAAGAGTGGCATATAGCAATTTTACTATGACATAAAAGTATATAAGGCAATATGCACTTACGTAAAAAGAGGTAAATCATTTTATTGATTTTAAAATTATCTTTATGGTTTTGCCTTTTCAGAGGGATTATTTCAATATTAGTTCACAAGCACACAAAACCACATACACAAGATTTCTATACATAAAGTTAATCTTAGCATTTTCCTTTCTTTTTTGATTCAATGATAATAGCTCAATATATGTAAATATTATTCGCACACATACCACCAGTACATATATATATATGGAAGCAATGGTCGCCTCTCCCGTCAAAATAAACGTCAGAATCTGACGCCATCTATTGACCGTCGCCGCAACTAGCGGCCTCGGGTCGGTGACAAAGCCACAACACCAACTTTGGCAAACTGATAAGCGTCCACCTAGAGACCATGGTTTCGGGCTAATGGCCCTATATATATATATATATATATTATAATGATATATATTCATTAAAAAATAATTTATATAAATACAATTATACAAAAAAAAACTTTTCTTTAATAATAATTTTTTTAAAAATCAACATGTAATTGTTCAAGAATCCATTGTTGATGGATTGTGTTTAGGATTTTAATTTATAAATAGTTTTAATCTAATTATTTTTTATTTAATTTGTTTTGACCAGCAAGATAGTGCTCACGTGTAGTTAATAAAGTCTATATTTTGATTTATTAGAATGGTAATAATATAAATAAATATAATATATAATATATACATATCATATTAATTAATTTCCTCTGAATGTTTATATCTCTTAATATTTGTAAACACTTTGTTTCCAACTTGTTCTTAATTTGAAAAATGATATATTAAAAGTTTATAATTATAGTAGATTTTCACGATTTATAAAAGGCAAAACCTGAATTAAAACAATTCAGATTTCAGATCATTAAAAGATGAAAACAATTATGTTTAAAATACATCAATACTTTAAAATTTATCAAATATTACAATTTATTTTTAAAATTGATCAATCCATAAATATATCTTTAATTAAAAAGGCATATATTGGATAAAAATATAATTTATTTTACCAATATTGTGGCGCTGAATTATTCATACAATTTTTTCTAATGGTATACACTCAATACAAAGCGAGTATACCATATATATAGTATTGGCGCAATAGGCAGATATATTTATGAAAGGGCCACTGTCAAATTTATGAGTACGAATTGTTATGGGGATGTTATGAGGCCGCTCACGTACCGGGTCCAATGATGGCCATAAAACGTAATTGAATCATAAATACGTCCCATACACTTTCCAAATATAAATAGATAGATAGGGGACCTGTGATAAACCTAGGCTTCGATCCAATTCGGTAATTTACTAATACAATACCCTCACAAAATTATGAATGAAATGGCCTTTTGTTTATATTTGATTATTATTTATTCGAATTATCACACAACAAACACACAGACTACATTTATCGTAGAAAAATATCCATACATAATGCCTAATCGCTCCATATATAAATAAAAAATGATTTATTTAACACGATTACGTTTAAAGAAACATTTACGTTATAATTGTCAAATTTCGTTCTACAATCATAAGCCGCATTATATTGTATTATAGATAACTTTATATAATATATCGAAAAGAGTAATATGTCTAGGGTAACCTAATGGACTTGGCATCTTCCCGGTAAGCGGAACACTGTGGGTTCGATTCCCATCCCTGGACACTTTATTTTGCCCTTTATCATTACTCTTCACAATTCATCCTTTCATACTTCATCCCTAAGGTTAGAAATAGTCGTTATTTCTCCTTAAAATAAATTTCGATTTTTCGTTTAGAGAAACTCATGCGGGATAATTTCAAATGTCGTTCTATAATCACAAGCCGTATTCTATTGTATTATAAATTATTTTATGTATTATATACGAACGGAAAAATATGTCCAGTGTAGCCTAGTGGACATGGCATCTGCCCGGTAAGCGGAACATTGTGGGTTCGATTCCCATCCCTGGACCCCTTTATTTTTCCGTTTATCATTGCTCTTCACAATTCATCCTTCCGGTATAATTGTAAAATTTCGTTTTACGATTACTTTTATTTTTCAAATTATATATTTTCTAGAGAACAATATTCGTTTTTATGTACTCCTATAGAAGGGCAGAAATGCCAGAAAGCTCGAGATTGCCTTAATACAATGAAAAGAAACTCATCTCAAGAAACCTGGTGTAATATTTAATTCATATCCAGCAGATTTAAATCAACTTATAAATGTATATAAATATATAAGGGGAAAATAAAAAAGGTATATTCGGACCACATAAGAATTTTGGTTAGCAGAACTCCATCTAGTGGAACAATAATTATCTAAACACATTTTTGGCTTTTTCTTTAATATTTTGCAAATCCATTTTCTAGATAAATCATGAAAAGCTAACCTCGAATCATTAAATAAGCCTATAAAAACGTTTAGATGCTCTTTGTTCCATTAGATGGCGCTCTGCTATCTAAAAATATTCATGTGAGTGGTCAGGATATGATTTTTTTCATATTTTAATATCAATATCATATCTTTTATTTTATATTTTCTTATTTTTCAAATACATATGTAAAATGAAAGGATTTAAAAGCACGAATGTTTCTTTTATACATAATACAAACTTCTACTGTCCTTACTGCGATGAAAAATATATTGGAAGGGCTTGGCTCATCAGTGGTGAAACCTCCCAGTGGTTTCGCCAATTTAATCCTCCAGACCGCTTCTCAGAGCTCTAATACTGTATTGGACGATTCTGCTTATATACGCAGCACTGAAAGTTGGAATCTCAGAAATGGTTTTCAAGAAGACTATGGACTTAATACATGAGATTCCACCCTTCAGTGCTGCGTATATAAGCAGAATCGTCCAATACAGTATTAGAGCTCTGAAAAGCGGTCTGGTGGATTAAATTGGCGAAACCGCTGGGAGGGTTCACCACTGATGAGCCAAGCCCTCCCAATATATTTTTTCATCGCAGTAAGGGCAGTAGAAGTTTGTATTATGTATAAAAGAAACATTCGTGCTTTTAAATCCTTTCATTTTACATGTATAGATGGCGCGTTATTCCTTTGTGTTATATATTGTTGCACCAGGTTGCGGCTTGGCAGACTCTTCAGCCTGGATTCTCTCCTGTGCTGGGTCTTGCATCTTACCAGAGCGTGTTTCAACCATCCTACGAATTTATAAAAGGGAATAATGAGATAAGTCTTCTTTAAGTAGCCACCAGAATCCTTTATTTATTTTCTCACATCAAAGAGAGCAGTGAAGTCACACGTGTACCTAAATACAAATGATGACAATCTAAATAATCTGTGTTTTAAATAAATATCATAGAATATTTTATATAAAAATAAATAAATATATAATTTAAATTTCAAATATATTAAAAATAATATAAGAAATACGCCATTAATCATGATGTAACACTTCCCCCTCTCCAGAGGTCGTCACGTCCTCGTGAGTTACCTCATCAATTCTCTCAAAATAGGGTTTGAGTCTTGAGACATGGACAATCAATGGGTCTTGGCCAGGATTATCTTTTGGCTCAATTAAGTAATTTACGTTAGACAGCTTCTTTAATATTCTATATGGGCCAAAATATTTTCTCAGTAGTTTCTCACACTTTCCTATTTTCCTAATTGGTGTCCAAACTGCTACTAATTCTCCTGGTTCGTAGCTTCTTTCCATGTGTTTCTTGTCATAGTTCTTTTTCATTCTTTCTTGAGTCTTTATTGTGTTGTTAATAACTAATTTTCTTGTTCTGTTTATTTTTTTCTAAGTGATGTTTTATGTATTCATCATAATCATCTTTGTCAATGTCCACCGAGATATTCCTGTCGTCCAAAAGAGACGTGGGTTCTCTTCCAAACATCAGGAAAAAGGGAGAATATCCTGTGGTTTCCTGAATTGTAGTATTGTAAGCGTGAGTGATGAATGGGAGTATTTCGTCCCAATTTTTCTGATCAGTGTTCACATACATACTGAGCATATTGATCAATGTTCTATTTAACCGCTCTGTCAATCCATTAGTCTGGGGATGATAGCTCGTGGGGAAGCAATGTTTAATCTTGCACGTTTTCATCACCTCTTTCATTAAATTACTGGTAAATTGAGAGCCTCTGTCACTAATAAGATATTGTGGGGCTCCGTGCCGAAGAAAAATATCCTCTACTAGAAATTTTGAAACTTCTTTCACTGTTGCTTCCGAGACTGCTCTTGTTTCTGCATATCTAGTGTAGTAGTCCGTCAGCACGATTATCCATTTTTTCCTGTTTTTCGTAGATGGTAGTGGACCAACAAAGTCAATTCCAATTCTTTCGAAAGGAAAGTTGGCTGGGGGGATGGGCTGTAGTAGTCCAGAAGGTAATTGGTTTGAGCCTTTCCTACTTTGGCAAAGATGACACGTCTTAACGAATTCTGAGACATCCTTTAGCATGGATGGCCAAAAGTATTTACTTTTTATTCGGTACATGGTTCTGGCGACGCCCAGATGGCCATTCGACATATGATTGTGATATTCTTTCATAATTTCTCTCTTTTTATTCTCTGGAACCACAAGCAACCACGCCCTGCCTTCAGGGTTCGGGTTTTTCTTAAAGAGGCATCCATCTTCTTCTTTAAAGTTTTGCGCAATTGATCGCCTGCTTCCATTAAGGTTTTTCTTAACACTTTCGATAAATTTATCCTCTTCGTCTGTTATTTGATTTAAAAATAGCCTTTCAAAATCCTCATCCCAATCAGTTTCTGGTAAGGGCCCCCTAGATAAGCCATCGGCGTCCAGATGCTTCTTTCCCGATTTATGTATTATATCGAAGTCATATTCTTGAATTTTCAATGCCCATCTAGCCAATCGACCTGTTGGATCCTTCAAGTTTTTGAGCCAGCATAAGGCGTGATGGTCTGTTACTATTTTAAAGTGTCTTCCATAAAGGTAGGGTCGTAATTTTGACATTGACCAGACAACGGCCAGACATTCTTTTTCAGTGGTTGAATAATTTTGCTCCGCTTTACTTAGGGTACGACTCAAGTATGAGATCACCTTCTCTTCACCACCGATGTCTTGGACAAGTGTTGCACCTATGCCGATGTTGGACGCATCAGTATGAACATAAGTAGGTGCATTTGGATTGAAGTGACCTAAAATTGGTGGACTTAATAGTGCTGTTTTTAGGGTTTGAAACGCTTCCTCTTGTCTTTCTGTCCAGGTAAATGGTACACTTTTTTTTATAAGGTTGGTCAAAGGGTCAGCAATTTTTGAAAAGTCTTTGATAAATTTTCTATAATATGAACACATTACCAAAAAGGATTGTACTTCTTTGACCTTTTTGGGCCGAGGAAAATTTCTGACAGCTTTGATGTTATGTTCCGCGGGTTTTATACCATGTTTGCTCGTTATATAGCCGAGGATCTCCAATTCTTCAAAAGCAAATCGGCATTTTTTGTCGTTTAACCTTAAATTAGATTCACGAAAACATCTAAAAACAGCTTCAAGTCTTTTGAGGTGCGTTGGAAAATCCGGGCTATATATGATAACATCATCCAGATAACACAAACAAATTTGCCATCTCAGGTTTCCAAGCATATTCTCCATATTTCTCTCAAAGGTAGCAGGCGCGTTACAAAGTCCAAAAGGCATCACGTTGAATTCATATAATCCATGCGCTGTAGTGAAAGCTGTTTTCTCTTTGTCTCTTTCTTCGACTTCAACTTGCCAATATCCAGATCTGAGGTCTATTGCTGAGAAGTGTGTAGATCCTTGGAGAGTATCCATAACTTCGTCTATTCTAGGGATCGGATAGACATCTTTTACTGTCACGTTATTCAGTTTTCTGTAGTCCACACAAAATCTGTATTTACCATCTCGCTTCTTGACCAATATTACTGGAAAAGACCAGGGGCTAGAAGATGGCCTAATTATGCCTTCTGTAAGCATCTCGTCAATTTGCTCTTTTATAATATCTCGTTCTTTAGCACTTACCCGGTAAGGCTTGTGTTTAATTGGCTTCGCGTCTTCTGTGTCTATCCGATGTTTTGCCAAATTGGTTCTCCCTAATCTCGATGAAAAAAGATCTCAATACCTTTCTAAAACTTGTTTTAACTCCTTCTGTTCCTTTGGTGAAAGATTTTCGTTTATTTGGAATCTAGGTTCTTCGTTCTTTTCTACCTCTCTTTCTCGACTCACATTTATTTTCGCTGGACTACTTCCAAAAGCCAATGTTTGGTTTTTCATTATTTTTAACGGTCGAGGATACGGATTAGTTATCCAGATGTGTGTTTCCCTATTTATAACATTGATCAAGCTTCTTGCTAGACGAAGTCCATTTGTTTGAAACATTTTGCTGCTCTCCTCGATAATATATTCTCCATCCTCTGTTTCTACCAATGCCTTGATCAATTTCATGGAACATTCCGGTACAATGGAATCCTTGGCACTCTTTATTTTCAACATTTCAAAATTGATTTCGTCATGATTATTCGTCAAATCATATTTTATAGTTTCTTGCTTACAATCTATTTTTGCGTTCATTTTCTTAAGGAAATCTCTCCCAAGAATTAATGTCCGTAAATGCGTTTTCAATATCACAAAGTTGGGTGATAATGTTTCGTCATCAATTTTTATATTTAAAAATATACTTCCTACCATGTCCAATTTTTTTCCATCGGGTCCTGCACAAATTTTTGCGAGTTTACTTATACCATGGCCTGTATCGAGGGCCGTTCTGAGGTCGACCACTGAGAGGTCAGCACCTGTATCAACCAAAGCTTCAAAAGTCCCTATCTTGTCCACATTAATTTTTAATTTGTATTTAGGGTCCAACTTCTTGATTCCGTTTATGGTCGACTTGCTTTGATTGACAGATTCAGGTCTGGTAGTTTCGTGCGGCAGTCGGCGGCACGTACCTCGATTGTTGTTGGGGTCTAGAATAGCGTGGACCGTTATATAGGTTTCTGGATTTCTCCACACGTTCCCGATACTTCTTTTCAAAATAATCCATTTTCTTGCACACGACAAGAAGGTCATCGGTCGTTTTAGGAGGGTTCAGGTAGAGCGCGAATGAGTACTCTTTTTTCAGTCCTCCAATAACATGTTCAATTTTTGTTTCTTCTTCCATTGCGGGGTCAACCTTGTTGCACAACACTAGAATGTCTTCCGCGAACCTGATTGCTGGTTCATTCCAGTGTTGCATTCTGTTGAGCTTCATTCTAAGTTCTTCTTTATTCGCGTCCAAAGAAAAATCCTGAATGAGGCGGATTTTAATATTTTCCCAGCTCGTGAAACTAGCTTTGTGTAAATTCAACCAGGTTTTAGCGCTTCCCGTCATGTTCATGGCGGCATAACGAGAGATAATGTAGTCTCCCCAATGGTACAAGAAGCCAATTTCTTCAAGAGATTCAATCCATGGGCGAGGGTCTTCCGTTCCATCATACTTGGGGATGTCGATGTTGGGATTCAGGACAACTGGGTCGGAACTAGCATCTCTACCAATTGTTGCACCAGGTTGCGGCTTGGCAGACTCTTCAGCCTGGATTCTCTCCTGTGCTGGGTCTTGCATCTTACCAGAGCATGTTTCAACCATCCTACAAATTTATAAAAGGGAATAATGAGATAAGTCTTCTTTAAGTAG
This sequence comes from Cordylochernes scorpioides, assembly GCA_030710605.1. Classification (NCBI taxonomy): domain Eukaryota; kingdom Metazoa; phylum Arthropoda; class Arachnida; order Pseudoscorpiones; family Chernetidae; genus Cordylochernes; species Cordylochernes scorpioides. The sequence goes on from CP092884.1 coordinate 13,355,671, forward strand.
CCACCAGAATCCTTTATTTATTTTCTCACATCAAAGAGAGCAGTGAAGTCACACGTGTACCTAAATACAAATGATGACAATCTAAATAATCTGTGTTTTAAATAAATATCATAGAATATTTTATATAAAAATAAATAAATATATAATTTAAATTTCAAATATATTAAAAATAATATAAGAAATACGCCATTAATCATGATGTAACAATATATATGTAATATGATGATAATAATGTTAAGCCATTAAAATGATTACAATCATAATATACATGCTATTATTGCTTGTGAGTGTGTGTAATCTATTATTGAAACAATATTCGAACAATTTATTAATTTATACAACAGCTACTTTGTTTTAATTTAAAATAACAATTAATGGCGTGGGAATATATTCTAATAAAATTAAATATAGCCTTTTTTTTCCATATATATTTTAATACATTTAACTACATATCGTTGATATGAAAAACCTATATTTCAATATTAGTTCTCAAAATTCGAGGAAACTTCACCAAAGTTTCGATATTTCTGGAGAAAAGTTGCACCTGAGTATGACGTTTATCTGTATGTTAGCTTTTTGGATTTTCTGTTGAAATATGGTAGAAATATCGCCTTAGATTATTTGTGAGGAAATTGGGCTTATTTCACTTTCCTTTTTAATGCAACTCCCATATACACTTTTAAATATAGTATAATGTTATAATTTATTGTTTAATATTTATAAAATATGTGTACGGTAATGAGAAATTATATCAATTATCACAAAAAGTTTGAAAGTCGAAAAAGTGTATATTCTTAATAAATATATATATATATATATTTTTAAAAGATTGTGAGCAATCCATAATAATAATATCTATAAATAAATATAAAGCATATATTGGATCTAAATTGCCCCTAGAAATATTGGTTGATTAATAAATTTAGATCCAATATATGCTTTATATTTATTTATTTATATATATATAATAATTTTTTTTATATTTGGAAAATAGAGGAAAAGTAAAATATTAAGAACTACAGATTTTGAATTAATTTTGAGTCAGAAATTCTCATAACAATACTATATATATATATATCCACAAGGATTTGCATGTTCATATATAAGAATTGCGATATACTTTTTAAAAAAATTAAAACCTTACTCAAGAAGTTTATTTATTTATATTTCCTTATTTGAATAAACTTATTGTTTAAAGGTTTTTGGATATAAAAAAAAAAACGGATCTGCATGCCAAATCTTAATTGAAAATACCATCGTGAATGCAATATTCTGATATGTTTTGAGTTAAAATATTTAGAAATTTGCAGAGGGAATGATAATTTTTATATAAACATAACTTATGAATATTATCATTAATCTTAGACCATCTATTGCTGAAAAATATTAACATTTTTTACTTGATTTTGAAAACAGTAAATTGGCGCTTTGAACAAACATTGGGTATATGCTTTTATCTCTAGATGTATATCATAAATAAAGTCATTATAGATCGACAACTGATCTTCCACAAAATCACAAATTAGCCTGATATAGGCAACATTTAAAATATTATTATAAAATGATAAACTTTTTAATGTTAATTTTCTTCTCTCTCTCTCTAAATATATATAAATATTTTTTTTTCTTATCCATAGTACACGTGGTACAGGTCATGATAATCATGGTGGGTGGAAGTAGGCGACAGCTCTTACTGTAAGTGCACCACATGTCTACACACGTAAAAAGCAGTTCGAATTCGCACTTACAAATATACCATATCCCCATCTGGTTACTTGCACTCGCTGGTGGGGATGGACCTTTGCAAGAATAGGTTATCATTGGAGCAATTACATTAGAGAAAATTTATTTATAAAGCTCTCTCATTCTTCATTGAATAAAAATTTGAAATAAAAAGAGTACATCTCATTAGTGGTGAACTATAAAACAACCCCTTGCTTTTAGAAATTTGGAACCTACAACTTCAGCGACTAAGACCATTATTTAGATGATTGAGTACATATTTCAAAACTCTTCTTGTAGAATGTTAGATATTCAAAGCGTTCCCTGAACATATAAGACACTTAGGGCGAAATCTTGTTATAAAAGTTTGCCTTTATCCGGATTTTCCCATGTAAAGCTGTTTTAATAGGACAGTCGATTTTTTAACATATATTTTCAAGTTGATATTTTCAAAATATTCTCCTATTTAATTATGAAAAATCTATAATATTATAAATTCAGTATTAGGTAACGTGAAGTAGAAGGTTAATGGTTATATTTAAATTTCTGAAATAAATCCTTTGCAATTATATACAATTTATGAACAATTAGTTTTACCTATATGGTATATAAAACCATAATGATGACTATAAATCTTTCATAACTTAATTTTCGCCTATATATATTGTCTGATTCTGCATAGAATACTGGAAAAATATATATATATTAATTATTTCACATATTAAACAAATTAATATATTTGTGTTATAAAAAAGGAACATTCCTGCTTAGATGATTTCATTTCCTATGTTTAGATGACGCGCTATTATTTGTATAAATTTATGCTTAACTGGCTTTTAGTTTATTGCTTGCAGTAGAGCAGTGCATTTATATTTTTCCACTGTTAATAAATCTTAGGCACATAGTTTATTTAAATACAATTTCTGAGTTTTCCACCCATCAGTGTAGCATATATTAACAAAATCGTCCATTACAGAATTAGAGCTCTAAGAAGCCGTCTGGTAGAATAAATTGACGAACCGCTGGGAGAGTTTACCATTGATGAGCCAAGCTTTCTGAATCTTTTTCCATCATAGTAAGGAGAGTAGAAGCTTGTTTTTGCGTATGAAAGAAATATTCGTGATTAAATGAGATCATTTCCTATTTCGGAATATGATAAATTGATAAGATATATGTTGTTTCGATCTACGTTGTCTGTAAAATTCGGTCTTCACTATTCTATGTCAACGTGGAATCGATGAACAACAACCTGGTTAGACCTCACTATCCCAGGCATATATATCAATATCATATTAATATTTTTTATTTTTTATTTATTTTTATTTTTTTGCTTATCCCTTGTACACGTGGTACAGGCCATGATAATCATGGTGGGTAGTTTATCGACTGCTTTTACTGTAAGCGCACCACATGTCTACACATGTGAAAAGCAGTTCGACTTTGCACTTACAAATGCCAGAGCCCCGTTTGGTTACTTGCACTCGCTGGTGGGGTTGGACTTTTGCAAGAATCGGGGGCCATTGGAGCATTTTTTTTTTAACAGAAAAAAGTGCCCAATGCGGGAATCGAACCCGGGTCCTAGTGGTCGAAAACCAAACGGTTTACCCAGCCTTCCACCGACCAACAATATTATAAAATACCTGTGTGACTAATATCCAAGTTTATAAAATCTGATATAGAAGAAGGGGGCTTGAAGTATAAAATTAACCTAACAATTAAAGTATGTTTATGAATTCATTTTTCAAATATTTTATAAAATACGTTAACATATACCTGACAAATATTGATCAAATTTATTAACTTTTGAATATATTAGTATAAAATTCGAATACAAGCAGAAAAATTTGAAAAAAAAAGAGTAAGAATTATAAATTACCTTTCAAATATTTTAAAATATACGTTAACATATACATATAACCAAATATGGATTGAATTTATGAACGTTTAAATGAGTATACAATCCTAATACAAGCAGAGAACAATTTGAAAGCATAAGACTCTTATATTATCTTGAGCGAAACAAGAAAGAGAGTAAGAAAAAAGGAAAGGTAAACTGAAATAATAAAGAGTCAGCAACAAAAAAAGATATTTTTACAGAAGTCGTCAGTAAGAACACAAGGTCGTTTTAAGGGTCATTAATTTTTAATGTTACTCTATCACATCAATATTTTTTATTTTTTCAACGTTTTTTAGAATTACTTACCCAGCGGAACTAAGCGTCATATGTAACCACACCAGTTTTTATTTCGTATTAACTTTGGTTATTAAATTTATAAAAGAAACTTTAACCTACTTCATGAAACTCAATACATCACGAAATAAAATATTCTGATAGTTTAATCGTTTCTCCTTAATGTTCGTAAACTTTTTAAATTAGTTGAATTTTGATGTTTAAACAAAGTTTTATTCTTGAAAATAAATTTATAGGAGGGCTTATTTGAGAACGGGTTTATCGTTTTAAAGAAGGTAATATAAACAAAATTTCAAAAATATATATAATTTATATTTCCAAAATAGTTTCATTTATACTTTTTTTTTAAATTATACGTATGAAAATCGGAATAAACATAAAATTAGATATTATATAATCTATAACTTAAGAGAAAAAGACAATTTGACAATTGATCACGTTTCTTAACCCTAATAAACTGTCCTTAAAATAAAAATAAAATTAAGACAAAAGTCAACACTACACATATATTTATTTTGAAAATAGAGCAATCCATACTTAATTCATTAGATAATAATGGCATTTATTGTCTAACATATATATATATGTAGGCATATCCTATAAAAAGGCATATTCTCTTATCGGGCAACGGAACGCTGCTGATGGCCTGCGCCATCTGCAAAATTATGCCTTTTTCTTAATATTTATAAATATTATTCAAACCAATATATGCCTATTTATAATCTAAATATTTAAATATTTTTCATAGATATATATATATATATATGTATGTGAAAAATAGTATAAATGTGAAATTGTACCAACTAGGATATTCGCCCTGTCAGTAAAAGATAAATCCACATATTGTTGCATTATTGCTGTCGAACCACGAGGCCGCATAGCTGAAAGGTAAAATATTATTTTCATAAACTATTTTATATATTAAAATTAACATCAAACGAAATAACACAAATGGTATCTGTAATAATACACAGAGAGGAACAAAGAAAGATATATCCTGGCAGAAAGAATAAAGGTCTATCAAACTATGTCCAGGAAGAAAATAAATCACGCCTAAATATAGACGCCCAAGGCTCTATAGTTTGGAGATGTAATAATGCCTTTGTCCATTTTGGCTATATAGATTCTGGTTCACAAATGTGGGGTCGATTAATCTTTAAGAATGTTATAAAAATAAATTTTAATAAACAATGGATGTCTGTATATAACAACGGTATAAGCCATCGAACTAAATGCTTATATAAAGAAAGATATTGCTTATTTACTGAGCGTATTTGGTTTTTTTTTTGTTGTTTTTTAATATGAGATTGTGTGTGTCGTCAAGGACATTATATACGAATAAACTGTCTAGTGTCTCCCTCAAATTACGTAGTTAGCATTCTCTTATTTTCTATATTGTATCAAATTTTCGGTTCTTAATTTAATGTCTTATATCTTCCAACGCAACTGTTAAACTATTTAGATCATTTTTCTCTTCACGACTCTATCTTCTTGTATGATAACTTTCATTCATTCACATAACTCCCAGGACCTCAAATTATTCTATTATTATAGTAAAGTAGTTGAAAATTAATTTATATTTTTAAAGAATAATCATACTTGTCAAAATTATTTTGATTTTTTGAAAACAGATGGGACACTGATGCATCGTAATATCTGTAATATCTCACTATATTTACTAATAGATTTATATTTGAAAATAAAGCAATAGCGAACATCTGGGAGGGTTATCCACTGAAGAACCAAACTATCCAAATATTTTTATCATTGCATTAAGAGCACAGGAGCACAATTCCTAAAATAAAATTGGCAGGTTATAAATGGGTTTTATGTTGATATAAATATAATATAATATTCATATTCGAAAGAATATATTTATTATCTCTAATTGTGATATTATTTTAATTATGTGTATCAATAGTATTGGAATTATATTTATACATGCGATAGAGCATAATATGTGAGTATACACTTGATAATATAATTAAACGAACATTTATTTAATATTCATAATATTTTCCAGTTTCCATTTTCCACCATATCGATTTCTCATACACACCGAACTTTTCTGAAAGGCTCTATTATAAAAATATTGAAAATAAGAAAATCTGTAATTTAACATATATGAGAAGATGAATATATTTTATTTTGTAGATAAAATATATATAAGGTAATATATCTAGATGAATTAGGTGAATTTAAGTTACAAATTGGTAAGTAGGTTATAGGAAATTATCAATGAATTTTAATGAGAAGAAGAATTCATAAAAAAAAAAACATTTTTTGATTTCTATTAACCATATATAGAATAGAAGTACTTGTATTTGTACTTCAATAAAATTTCAATTTTTTATGATATTTTGAAAATAAATTTCCTAGATCAAACATTTTCTCAGTATATATTCAATAAATAGGGGATAAAGAGATAAAAAGAGGTAACCATGGGTGTCTTGGAAAAATCAAGCTTTCGGACCTCTGTATATTATTCGTTCATAGCCTTATAGATTACTAGGCCTGTAAAAGGATTATAAACGTCTGATAAATTATAGTTTTGTAAATTAAAAACGCATGTTAACATTATTTATCATTGAACTATCAAAATATTCTTTGTTTTATTATAATAATATATTTCAACCTATATTATTTTATTTCAACATACAAAATGCGATATCCCGGCTAAGGATAATTGCGTCGATTTACATTTTTAAATAAAAATGGATATAAACATATTTTACAAAAAATAATTGATTCAAAAATCAAAAAGATAGATATATTAGGAACCTGATTCTTCTAGGTTAGAAAGATAATAATAAATAAATTTACAAAATAGTTAAATTTGTGACAATTATCTCTAGTATTTACAAATTCATATAGATCTACATCATTATTTACTGCATTTTGTCTAGCGTCAAAGTATTTATTTATTTATTTATTTATCAAATCAGACGCGATATCCCTACAAGGGATGCTTGCGTCAATAACAACACTAAATTCAGATACTATATTACATAAAAAAAATTAAATAATTACAAGATTTGAAAAGATAAGAAAGAGGACATTAAAATCATTCTTGATTTTACATCACAACCAACAAAATAAACAAACCAAAAAATATATATATATACAAATAGGTAATAATTAAGGTTTTTTTAACCAAGAGAGAAAATCATAGATAGATAAAATCATAGAAAAATAAATAAAAATTAGATGCATTATATTTTGACAAATTAATTCCAAAAAACATTTGGATAGATGCCAGGTAATGGCCAAATAATCATTGTTCTTTTTATAAACGATAAACAATATATTTAAAAACACACAAACAATGAGATCATGGTAGATATAAAAATTTAAACAGTGGTCTGAGGTGCGTGGCCCGAGTTTAATACAGAATGTCTGACATCAGAGTTTAGATGGATGACGCAATATCCTCAACTAGCAGACAAGAACTACAGCTGAGTGAAATACCTTTTCCTTCTAAACACGCCCTGGAAGGGCATTTTGTAGTATTTAAAAGGAATATTTTATTGGTTAAAATTGAATATACGGATGAATATTTTAAACAAGAAGTTTATATATATATTAATGATTCTTATATATTTCAAAGAATCTCACTGTTGAATTATATTTTATGTAACTAATACAAATATTATTAAATATAGGATATACCTTATTATTTTCTCCTTTAACATTATAAAATATTTAATTTATTCTGATTGTATAATTTTTTAAATAATATTTTCAAACACAAATTTACCCTCTCCCCACCTCCTTTGTATTCAAAAAAATATATATTTCAACTTTAATATTTTACCTCTATGTGGCGCTGAGTTTTTTTATACAAAATATAATGCCTTGACAAAGGTTGGCGTTAAGCCAACCTGAAACATTGGCAAATGTATCTTCTATACAATCAAATAAATGCCTTTTATTATCAATAAAACTTATATATTTGCAGATAGGTGACGCTTTACATGTATTTTAGAAAATCGTGTATGCCTATAAATAGAACTAGGATTCAAATTAATTATTCCACTCTGTGAAAATGTGTCATTGAAACGTTGGGAGTTAAATAACTACAGTTAATAACAATATAAAGTTTAATAACACACAAAGAAGGTAATATATATATTTTCTCCTCCTTTCAATATCATTAATAATTAAATATGTAAAAATTAATTTGTATATAAAAATAGTATATATCATCAATTTATTATTGTGATACTACTGTTGAAGGACTGACAAGTCCGAAATCTTGAAAATAAAAATTTGAACAAGAAACTTGAGCCTGGAACCTTTATTTATTTTATAAAATATATTTTTGGCTGATGTTGCTATATTTTTCTTTTTCTAAAGAAATAGTTTACACCTTTAGTGAACTTTTCTGAATTCAATGTATTAGCTATTGTTCAATATCAAGGTGCATGGATCGATCTGATATGCTCCATGAACAAGACACAATCACCATTGTTCAATATATTAATCAACTATCGAAAATTCTCTCTCTTTCAACAATCAAAGGCATTACAAACAATTTATACTACATTTTATGCTTAGTCTTCTGTTCTATATGTATAATATACGAATGTAAATGCATATTGAATAATTCAAATACTGTTCATTTATAATTCAAAACCTATTTATACTGAAGATTAAACACTTCAAGAGTTGAAGTTTTAATGAGACATTTATCACAAATTTGTATTCATTATTTATTTCACGCTATCCTCTATCTCGAAGTGTTATATGTAAATATATGGGATTGTTACATATGCGAGAATTCCAGCACTACTCTGATTTATAATTAAAATCTATTTAAACAGAGATATTGATACTTGAACAGCGCTTAAGATATCTATCATTGATAAGCCACGTTGCTTTCAATATACAAAGATATGTTAAAAATATTTTGAAACAATTTTATAATCTCTAACAATAATAAAGATAGATATAGCATTTTTATATCTTTAAAATAATATTTTAATATTCTGTGAATTATGTATATCTTGAAATCAATAGAAAAGATGAAAATGATAAACACTAATAAATTGATATTATTATTTTTGAAATGGAAAATAAACATGTGAGCATGATTAAATATATACAATATGAAAATTTACAAACTTACAATGTGAATTTAGAGATGAAAATATAAACATTACCTAAAAATTGCATTTTTTTGAAAATTAATTAGATAGATGTCAATTAAGTTTATAAGTGTAATTTGCTTTATAATATTGATTTACACAATTTTTATATATTTCCATATAATAAACCAACACAAAGCAATAACGCGCCATCTATACATATAAAATGAAAGGAATTAAAAGCACGAATGTTTCTTTTATACATAATACAAATTTCTTTGTGCTGCATATATAAGTAGAATCGTGCACTACAGTATTAGAACTCTGAGAAGCGGTCTGGTGGATTAAATTGGCGAATCCGCGGGGAGGGTTCACCACTGATTAGCCAAGCCCTCCCAATATATTTTTTCATTGCAGTAAGGGCAGTAGAAATTTGTATTATGCATAAAAGAAACATTCGTGCTTTTAATTCCTTTCATTTTATATATAATAAACTGTTTTAACACTACAATATGAAATGTTCAATGTAATAGAAGATTGAGATAAAATTCTATTTGTGAGACCTCGTAAAATTCTGTTGTCACAATTTTTGAATATGTGATTAAGATCTTCAAAAATATTCAAGATTTATTGTTCCTTTAGAGAATATTTAGAAGGTACCTACATGAGGATGTGTATCAAGGAAATCAAGTAAAGGAAGAACTCAGCGATGAATGTTTGCCCAAAAATGTTATATATGTGATGTTTGTAGTCTAGAATTATCCTGGTAAAGAAGCTAATCAACTTTCTCATACGAAAAGACTTAGCAAATATCAAGTCGCAAATTATCACGAAAATCCTTTAATTATTGAGGTTATATATATGTCAAAAATAATAATATTTGAATAAAGGTCAGGTGTTGATATTAAAAACAGCTCCATCTGCTGAAACAAAAATCAGCTAAAGGTAGATTCAACTTGTTTCGTGATAATATTCCAGCAGCTCGAAAGGCGAAATAAATAAATATGTAGAAATAAGCGAAATTAACTATACATGGAGATCTATGTTTGTGTCTGTTATTTTTACCTCTTCCAAATATGTTAGCATTCATTTGTGTAGTGAGAAAGGAACTGTCACAATTGCTGTCCATTCTTACACAATGGGCAATTGTCACAAAGCTATTGTTATGTGGGTATTTTACTCCTATCATTATATTTATTATATATAGAATGATTACCTTTTTAAAACTCTTTTGCTATTTCTCAATATTTGAAGATAAATCTATCATTTATCTACGAACAATTAAGATATATCCATATGTCTCTACAAATATTTGATACATATAAATAATTTAGATTAATATATTAAATTATTTATCTTAGGTATTATCTCTTTGAGATTCGTAAAATTCATCTTCTCTAAATGGTTAATTAACATTTTATATATTTTACTTTAAATATACTCTGTTATAATTTATACTTACACAAAGATTACCGTTAAGGTTTATCAAAACAGTCGCCGTTTGTGTCTACTTATGTGTTATATAATATTATTTAACGCTTCACATATATGTTTCTGCATTTTTTAAATATATTATTTCATCAATACAGTAATGAATAAATATTGGGAGGGCCTGGCTAAAAAAAAGCAATCATCAAAGCGATTTTGCCAAGTTAACCTAACTCATGGCGCTCTAAAATATTGTATTTACTATGCAACATATACAATATAGAAAAGATTGTTGAGTTAAACTTATGAAACCGCGATATATACTCACCACAGATGAGACATTCATACTCATCATTCATCATCACAATAAGGGCAGAGTATAAAATATTATATTAAAAAAAACATAACCATTAAATAGATAATAATTTCGAATACAGATTGCGTCGATATCTAGTGTAATTCATCAAATTCTTTGTTAAAATTGCATATAACGTTTTAAAGAGTATTTCAACTAACATTCGCTTTGTTTTATTTGTAATTCACCTATTTTTGAGATAGATATGCATAACAAAATATCTCTTTTATTACGTTTATAGCAATATCATCATAAAATCACACAATATTCGTCATATCTTACTTAAAATTGGTTTTGACTATACAACAGATTATGAATACCATTTTACTTACTTCTCTTTCTTCAATAGAAAAATTGAGCGGAATAAAATTGTAAAATATTCAATATATCATAATCTCCAACTAAAATTTAAAATTGGAATCACTTTCCTTTGTTCGTTTTGAAGATATTTTAATATCCTGGGAGGTTCAATAGGAAATAGTGTTCTGCAAGTTTCTATTTATTGCTTTCAATATAATTACGGAGAGTCTCTAGGGACCACACTTCCACCAAAATTACTCACTTAAAAAACCCCAAGTAAATCCTACCAATTTCAGTTCTGCACATTTTTCACAATTATTGCTGAATATTTTTGCTTATTTCCTTTTTTGTCTATTGACGCAATGGATTGTTGCGCAACTTTTAAATTACCGATTTGGTCTATTTGTCTCTCCCTTTATATATATATAATCATTTTTAATCATTAGTATAAATTAAGATATAGAATTTATATACTAATATATACTAATCATCACAAAAATTATCATTTATATGTTTAGTTTTAGCTTGCTATACTTTTCAATTAACAATTCAAATTTAAAAATAATTTCAAAGTATTTATAAAAATTATTCTAAAACTCCAATATACGAATATTGATTAGTTATTCGAACAAATATTATAATATATTGTGTTGGTGGTAGTATATTGCTTTTAAATTATTAAACTTGTTTTGAAAAAGGCTGCGTTTATAAAATTCCTTATAGAGAACTCATATTCTAAAAGAATATTTTATAAATATATCAGAATTCTGATTATTCTAGATATTTCTGCTATTCGATAATTTCTTGGAATATAAATTTAATTAACAAATATATTTGAAAATTAAATATAATTGCCATCTATCGTTGAGATTTTCCACAAATAAATTTACTGGCAATGCGCTTCTTTTAAATATCATCAAATATTGTCTCTACAGACCTTACTGCAATGATATGAGTTATTGAATGAGAAGGCTTGGCTTATCCGGCTCATCCTTGGCGAAACCGCTGAGAGGGTTCACTACTGATGAGCCAAGCCCTCTTATTCAATAACTTATATCATTGCAGTAAGGTCTGTAGAGATAATATTTGATGTTATTTAAAGTAAATTTGCCAGTAAATTTATTTGTGTAAAATTTCAAATATATTTGAATTTTAATGTTTTACTTTTCTTATTGCGATATATTATTTGATGTGATTCAAATTTATTAATCTTTCTAATGTGAATATAAATATTGATTGAAACGAAGAAATTGAGAGTTAATTTAACAAGTGCATTATTAAGTATATTATTTCTCTTTATTATATTTATATAGCTCTACAAATCTCGGTTTTTTTAAGAAGAATAATTGGGTAAATATAAATATTTTGCATTAAATTAGATGCATCAAATAGGTAGAAAACACTATAGATGGAAAATCATCTTGTGAGAATAATAAATTGTTGAAATTGACAATTGCAGATATTTCTACGATATTTGATATCCAGATATTTGCATAGATTTAATATTGCCTATGCAGATTGACATATCTGCCTATATAGCTCGGCCTTGTTTGTTCGTTAGATGGGCTAGTGGTTAATTGATAGGGCAGGTCGACGTGAGCTGCTGATGTATATATAATTTTATCTCTTGTCCTTTCTTTTATAGTTTTATACCTTTTAAGTGATAAAAGGATCTTCCTCTACGAATCCATTAATTTTTCCCAACAAATATTTCACGCTAAATATCAATAAATATAAAATAGTTTTGAATTGTGATTTTGCTTGGACACATCGAAGTGGGTATTGTGAAGTGGGTTTGGGTATTTTAGAGAATCTTGGAAAATACTTAAAAGAAGTCCAGATATTCCAATCGTCATTTTATGTATTTTTTAATCGATTTTCTAATTCTATATAAATATTAAAGGAGCAATAGTACATATCCAGATATGTATTGAGCGTGTATATAATATTAACACTTAATTTACTATTTTAAAACCGTTCACACACACAAATCTAAAAGCAATCTCTACAGAATAACATTATAATAATAGCACAAGACAAATTGCTTATTTTTCAATGTGTAGTATTCAAGAATCTATAATTTATTCTTGCCTTCAAAAAGAATATTTTAAAAAGTGAATATTTATAAAAAACTGTCGTTTGGTGTAGAAGTTATAAATGGAACCACGTGAGCAATTTGTCAGCCTTTTCTGTGGCGGAATTCCAAATGCAAATTTTCTATTGATTCCTTTCTTAGCGCTAATAAGATTTTTGCCTCTAATAGAAAGGAACGTTTGTTAAAAAAAACAACATCGCGGAGTGACGGCTAAAACGTGACTTATTCAAGAGTTTCTTTAGTTTCCCAAGTGGAAAATAAATGCACAAAAACAAAGTGAATTTATTTAATTCTCATTTTGATTAAACGTTTTCACATTAATTTATTTTCTTTTCAAACAGAATTTGTTTAGATAATGTTTATGTATGCTTTGGGATTTGTAGAAAAAACCTTGTCGTTGAGTTTTAAAAGAGTCTATTCTTGATTATTTTGAGAATTTACTTTTACTTTTAGAGGATTTTCCAAGATTATCTTAGGAAGCATTTTTATACCAATTATTTATAATATTTGGTAGATTATTTATATTTATAAATATTACCTTTTGAATAACAATGGAAATTATTTTATTTTATCATTCTATTCACATTTTTGAAATCAAATTGAGTTGAGGGTTTAATTTTTAATCCTTTTTCTATAAGGCTTTTATATTTTTGTATTTTTTGGACTCTGGTACTTCATATATTTATTCTGTAGTGGCAAATTTGAAGAACAAAATATATAGTTCGATATTTTTATAACAAAGGTTTTAAAGGTTTAATTATTCTTGAAATTATTCGTTTAAGGTACGACAGGCTATTGCTCTAGTATATTATTGGCGATTACTTGTTGTCGAATCTATATAAGGCGTGGATTAATATTAAATAATATACGATAAATTAAATGCACAGATGGTTATATTTATTAAATTACAAAACAAAGGGAGAGATATTTAACACATATCTTATTTTATATATGTTTAAATTTAAAGAAATATAATAAACAAAACAAACAGTTCTATAAAAAAAGGCCTCAAGACAAATCGAAAAACAACCAATTGCTGGTCAAAAATTAATAATTATATGAATATTTCAAATTTATATAATATAAATCTATATATATTTTTAATTATAGTCTATCATTACTCTTTCACAAACACAACCTTATTTAATACTAGTTATATATAAAATATTTATTGTAGTATTTATATGATTGACATAAGGTTACGAGAAAATTGTAATCAAATACTAAAGCACCTCCATGGCATCTCTACCTTCTAAAATGCATTGTTTTAATGTATTTTAAAGTTAGGTCCCTTCTTTGGTACATGAATTTTTATTATCATTTGGCTTGAAAGTTGGCCCTGCTATTTCACCAGTCTGACACCTATTTGAAGAATTTTACCTATTTCATAATTATTCTCATAGAATATGCCTCGTGGTCAGGATATGCCATCTTTTTCAAAACTATATATATGCTGTCCAGGTGTCAAGACATATATTAATATGAGTGGGGTTTTAATACTATTCAATATCTAATTATGTCTGCCTATTGAGTTAGCACTTGGAGTCCATTTCCAATTATTGTATTCAGTTAATTCATAAAAATATTAATTTTGTGTTTGAATATGAAATTTTGCTCCCAATTATTTGTTCACATCAACTATTCTTAGAATTTTGTACAATACAGAAGCCTTTGTAGGTAATACCGTTTAACAATAATAGGTAGCGGTATTATTATGCAGAGAAGGAAAATTTTAATATTATATTATATAACTCATTCTATGATATAGACCGTTTAATTGTGATAGTTCATTTCAAATTTAGAACAATTAAGAGTTATATGGTTAACGATCAAAATCCTAAATAAATATTTACAAAGAGATGAAGAAATTGAGTGAAAATATATCAGATCTCCAAGAAAAATTTACCTCCTGTTATTGGCGAATTATTATATCAAGTTTTCTCCTGTAGAAGGGCGTTCGTTCCCGAAAGCTAGAGAATAAATACGTATATTCTTGAGAAGATACCTTTCCCTGAAAACCTGATAATTTACTCAATATTTGATAAAAGGGAATATTTTATTGTAGATGAAGAAATACATTGTAGACCTATATAATAACTTTTTATAATCAATAATCAAGCGCTAACCGAATATTTTATAGTGACACTTTAAATAAAGAGAGGGGGGAAGTTTCGCCCTATAGACATCGCAACCTTTATTACCTCATTCGAACCTATTAAACTTCAACCTGAAGGTATATAAAATCTCGATAGGCCATAAGATCGCGGCTTTAAGCATGTTTCTAATCATTACATCTATGAACGGATGAACTGGTTTCTTCCGGCAATGCCTAGTGACTAGTCTGTCTAATTTGTGTGTCATAAAGTAATATCACGCCATATATATATATATGAAGTAAAATGTTTGGGTTAACAAAAGTCTATATTTTTTAAGTGTTTCAAGAAATTCATTAATATGTACTATAAAATAGCGATCTCTCTCTTCAATTTATATATATAAATATATTAAATATTTTTAGATATATTTACTTCTCTCTTATTTATTCATCAATTCTATATACAGTTACGAGCGTCATGGCCTCTGTCACGGTTTGCCGGCGCCCTCCTATTGGTCGGCTACGATCACGCCACCTTTGAACTCGCTTTTTCGTTTTTGTAACCATTGTGTTGGAGCGGGTCGCTCCTTAAATAAATGGATATATTAGTTAATAACCAAATGGAATCCTCTCTTTCTTTTTCCCAGTAAGAGACGCCTACGGAAGCCAACAGTACATAGACAGATAAAGTACATAGGCTATAGTTATTAACTAACATATGCCTTTATTTAAGGCGCCAAATTATAATTGTAACAAATAGTATTTGAATCAAAACATTCAATCGGGTAAAACACGCGCGTTGCCCGGGTCATTCGGCTAGTTAATATATATGTGACAATATCGTTGCGGAATTTCTTGTTGTTTGATTTGAATGGTGAGGATTGGTTGAAACGCAGTCGTTTGAGTGGAAGTTGAAGCATACAGTTAGGAATAATCAGGACACGTGATGGGGTTTGAAAATAAAAGGCAACTGGGTTGGAGGAAGGAAAGCTTGAGAAGAGCGGAGCGGGTTTTGATTGTTAATTATCTGATCACATGGCGGTGATTGTACTTAGCTACGGGATGAGCAGAGGGAGAGAGGTCCAGAGCAGATGTCACCTCCTTGGGAGCCAAAGCACAACTGACAATTCTTGTCTTTCGATTTAACACCACGAGTTGTCTTCCTTCCCATTGGTCGAAGGATGGAACGTGCCCGTTTTTCTATTGGTTGACCTACTTAGTTCTTGCTTCCTAATTGGACCGGCGGCTTCCTTTGGAGGAAGATACGCTCGGCCTGGTCAGGAAGTATCGGGTGTTAGTTCGACTCTATTTACTTCCGCGTTATCAAATACGTCCGGTCCTGTCCGGAAATATTGGGCGTCTCTATACTAATATAACTTCTGCGGATACTAGATACGTCCGGGCTTGCCAGGAAGTATTGACTGTACAAGTTATTTATACTTGTGCCCGCTTTTAGCCTGCTTCCTATGTCTTGTTGCTACTTCCTTTCCTCCAGTTACCTTATTCTTTATTAAATCTTTGAAAATCATACATTGTACATGCATAGTGGGTCGTGAATCGTGTCAGTGTCTCTTTGAAGTGGTTGGTTTGGTCGATCTATGCGGACCACATTTGGTGAGATAATTTCTAATATTGTGTGAGGTCCTGTGAAATATGGCGCAAGTTTCCCTGTATTTGGGTGGTGATATAATTTTACTAACACTAGATCACCTACTTCAAAATGTGGTTGTTTGTGTCGTTGATCATAAATGTTTTTGTCTTGTAAATGTTTGTTTTGTGTGCGTGTGTGTGCAATTTTTCTAGCTTTGTCGATATCTGGGTAAGGTGTGCTATGGTCAGAGAGTTCGGGGGGTAGGATACCAAACATTAAGTAGATGGGTGGAAAGCCTGTGGTAGAGTGTGGGGTTTTGTTATATATAATTGTAACTCTTTTGACCAACTTGGTCCATGCGATCTTAGGATTTTCTAGATGCAATAGCCTAAGTTTTCCCGTGAGGGTGGCGTTCAGGCGTTCACATAGACCGTTGGCCTGTGGATTGTTGCTGGTTGTGAGTAATGGGTGAATATTTCTATTAAGGAGGAAACTACGAAATTTTGGCGAAGTGAAAGCAGGGGCTCTATCCGTAAGAAGGCGTTTTGGAGAGCCATCCTGTAATACTCGCTTAAGTACCTGTTGGTAGGTGATGGTGCTGGTGGATTTAGATGGAACAGTCCACGCGTAGCGCGAAAAATGATCGACTACCACATGGAGGTATATTTTGGTGTTGCCATATTTGGCAAATCCTGCTATGGTGTCAAGGGATAATAGGTCAAAGGGTTCTTTGGCTTCCGGAGGTTGACTTAATTCCCCGTAAGTGGGTCCCAATGGCCGTTTTGTTAACTGGCAGGTGGGGCAGGTCTTAACCTTTTGTTTAATATCTTTTGACATACCTTGCCAGTAATATTGTGTGGAGATGATTCGTGACATTTGTGAAATACCGGGGTGATTGTATTGTGTGTGTACTGTTTGTAAGAGTTGTTGTATGAGTGGTTTTGGAATTATAATCTTGGTTACACCTTTTCGGGAAACTGTATGTAATCCATTATGATCAATGGTTAAACTAGACTCTTTCGATGGAGGAGGTTGGTGTGTCTTGATAAGGGTGGTGTCCAAGAATCCACAAAACGGGTTACGGGATAAGAGATCTGCTTCATATTGTAGTTTTCCCTTTATGTAGCGGACCTCATATTCGTAACTCGATAGTCGTAAACTCCATCGAAACAGTCTGCCGGACGGGTTTTTGATGGTTTTCAACCACTGTAATGCGTGATGGTCAGAAAATATAGTGAATTTTCTGCCCATAAGGTAGATGCGAAACTTCTCCACACTCTCAACGATTGCTAAGCACTCAAGTTCAGAGATGGAGTAGTTTTTCACGTGTGGGCGCAATGTTCGGCTGAAATATTGAACTGGATATACGTTCCCGTCAGGGTGAACTTGTTTGAGAATGCCTGCTATACCGAGGGTGGATGCATCGCAATACACTTGGCATGGCAGACCTTCTTTGTAAAGGTGTAAAATGGGGTGTTGTGTGAGGTTTCCTTTCAGGTCAATGAACGCCTCTTGACAAACTTCATTCCAGTTCCACACGACATCCTTTTTGAGGAGGTTATTGAGTGGTGCTCGCAAGCGAGCGTATTCCGGAATGAATTTGTTATAGACGTTCACAGCGCCTAAAAAGGATTGTAGTGTTTTTCGGTTGTGTGGTTGTTTGATGGCGTGGATAATGTCGGTGTTGCGTGTGAGTGGTGTAATTGTACCAGCTGTAATGGTGTAACCTAGAAAATCTATGGACTGCTTAAAAAATTCGCATTTCACGAAGTTAAGTTGTAGCTTCTCCGCTTCGCAAAAGGCGAAAAATTGTCGCAGGTGGTTTTGATGCTCCTCCAATGTGTTGGAGTAGATGATGAAATCATCAAAGTAATGTGCCACACAGTCAAGTCCGTGTCTCTGTAGGACCTGACTTATGGCTCGTTCGTAAATTTGAGGGCTGGTTTTTAATCCGAAAGGTAGTCGAGTGGGTTGGTATAACCCTTCGAGGGTGGCAAATGCTAACAGTGGTCGAGAATCGGGGTGTATCGGGACTTGCCAATACGCGGAGGATATGTCTGCCGTGGAGAAATATTTGGCTTGCGCGAGGCGGTCTAGGATATCCTCGATTCTCGGGAGGGGATGGACATCAGAGCTGATTAGCTCGTTCACCTTTCTGTAATCGATACAAAACCGTTTGGTCTTGTCGCGCTTAGTGACGAGGGTGACAGGGCTCGAGAAAGGTGAAAAAGATTGCTCTATGATGCCGTTCTCCAGCATTTGTTGGATTTGATGACGGATTTCTTGTTGGTCACATATCGGAACACGATATGGACGTATGGTAATTATTTTCTCGGAATTCGTGGGTATTTTTACTGGTGGAATCCGTAAGCATGGTACATTGAATTTGTTCTGTGTGAAAATGTGAGTGTATCTTTGTAGAAGTGTTGTGAACTGCGGTGTATAGTGAGTGTTAGATGTTGTGTTGTAGCATGCATGTGGTAGAGGATTTTGTTGTGTATCAATGGGAGTATTGAGTTCGGTGTGTGGTTTTGTCATGTGGTAGTTGTGTGACGGTGTGTGATCACCTGTGCTTGGTATGCGAGTTGTCCCGCTGTGTGGGTGCGTTTTGGGCATGTTTACAAGTTGAAGTCGTTGTGACTTGGTTATTTGAGGGCATGTAAAAAGGGCAATTGGCCTTAGTGAAGAAAGGGCATGTAGGTAAGGGGGTGTTTTTCAATGAATGCACGCAATGGTTGTCATAGGCGGAAGATTTGGTTGTATGGTGAGGTCTTTGTGACATCGCCTGACACTGCCAGTACGTGCATACATTTGGTACATTGTTGAAATGGTAGGATGAGGTAGACAATGGGGCGCCCAGCTGGAATATAGTGCATTTATTAAAATCTATGGTTAGTCTGAATTTATGGAGGCTATTGATACTAAGAATTCCAAATGGTAACGGGGCATTCACTACATGGAAATTCTCTCTTCGGGATATTTGTCCTATTGTCAGTGGGATAGACAGTTTACCCATGGTTTTTGCAAAACCGTTTAGGGTTTGGAGGTTCAGTGAATGTCCCTCAAGGGTTAAATTAGGCAGATTGGTTTTTAACATATGATAAAGATTATATGGCACTATATTCAGGCTGGCGCCTGTATCAATTAAAAAGGGGCATGGTATATTAGGGGCTAGAAAAAGTTTGATAGTCAGTTGGTTTAGGGATCCTACCTCAGTCTCGAAAGGGCTGCTCGGTTGGGGTGTCTCTGGCTTGACTTGGTTGTTGTGGAATCGGGGCTGGTGATTTTGGGACCGTTTGCACTGTCCGAACCTTTTCGTGGGTCGTCGGGACTGGTCGATGTCGGCATTCGCTGTGCCAGTGCCTCGCGCCGCAGAACTTGCAGTTGGACGGCGGAAGAGGTGCATTCCATGCACCTGGGCGTCGGGGTGTGTTGTGATACGGACCCGACATTGTGGGTGGTTGATCTTCTCTGTGTCGCGTTGTCGGTACACTGGGTCCGTGGATCCGCTGTACCAGTCGGAACCACTCTCCTAGGTTCTCGGGAGGCACTACGCGGACTAGGCGCTGGTCGTTGAATGGCAGTCCTTCTGTCAGCGTCTCGAGAATCACCTCCTGTGGAAGTCCTAGTTGCAATCCCATGGCGGTTTTCTCCCGGTAGTAGGTCTCTAGGTTGGCTTGCCCAGTAAGCTTTATGGCGAAATATTTCGCAAAGGATGCTTCGCTTGACTCAGGATAGAGATCTAGGAGGATTTGCCTCACCTGGAAATAGCTCCGGTCGGCCAGCCGAAGTTTCCTGAAGAGCTCCAGGGGTTGTCGCACCAGGTAGTTTGGTAGGCGGAGTAATTTTTCTTGTTCTCCCATGGATGCGTCTTCCATTTTTCGGTCGAACGCTTGGAAAAACTGTGTCGCGCTATATGTTCCATCGAAAAGCGCGATTATCGACTCAGCTCCATCAGAAATCTTTGTTCGGGTCAAGAGGGTCGACAGTTGGGTGACGATGTCCGCTAGGGGCGCAGTTGTCTCGCGGCCGGTCATTTCCTGCCTTTCTCCTGCCTGTTCGTTCTCTCTCAATTGGCTGCCGTCTTCTCTTTCTTTCGTTAGGTTGTCCGTTTTTACGCCTATGGGATCCTGATTAAACTCCATCTCTTTATCCTGTCGACTTAACCGTCTGTGACAATATCGTTGCGGAATTTCTTGTTGTTTGATTTGAATGGTGAGGATTGGTTGAAACGCAGTCGTTTGAGTGGAAGTTGAAGCATACAGTTAGGAATAATCAGGACACGTGATGGGGTTTGAAAATAAAAGGCAACTGGGTTGGAGGAAAGAAAGCTTGAGAAGAGCGGAGCGGGTTTTGATTGTTAATTATTTGATCACATGGCGGTGATTGTACTTAGCTACGGGATGAGCAGAGGGAGAGAGGTCCAGAGCAGATGTCACCTCCTTGGGAGCCAAAGCACAACTGACAATTCTTGTCTTTCGATTTAACACCACGAGTTGTCTTCCTTCCCATTGGTCGAAGGATGGAACGTGCCCGTTTTTCTATTGGTTGACCTACTTAGTTCTTGCTTCCTAATTGGACCGGCGGCTTCCTTTGGTGGAAGATACGCTCGGCCTGGTCAGGAAGTATCGGGTGTTAGTTCGACTCTATTTACTTCCGCGTTATCAAATACGTCCGGTCCTGTCCGGAAATATTGGGCGTCTCTATACTAATATAACTTCTGCGGATACTAGATACGTCCGGGCTTGCCAGGAAGTATTGACTGTACAAGTTATTTATACTTGTGCCCGCTTTTAGCCTGCTTCCTATGTCTTGTTGCTACTTCCTTTCCTCCAGTTACCTTATTCTTTATTAAATCTTTGAAAATCATACATTGTACATGCATAGTGGGTCGGGGGGCATACAATTATATACAAATTATGACATATATATATAGGAAAATTGAATAATAAAAATAAATGAAAATAAGTATTTCAGGTGTTGATTTTAAAATCAAAGTAAGCATACCCTAATCACTAATACTGGCGCTTTTCCATCTAAATAACGCTCATGTTATTGGTTAGGATATGCCTACTTTGTTTTAATATTTTTTCCCAATTACAAAAATATATAATCAATTTTATAAAATGTATATATAAAAATTAATGTAAGATTTCCTATATTTTTATCAATAGTCAACAATAAACTACTAGATAAAAATAAATATTCAAAATGTGTTTGTACTTTCTCTATAGCGACTCCAAGTAATCTTCAAAAACAAATTATTTACAAATATCACAGCATATATATGTGACAATACGTCGGTAAATATCTAACATTAGGTGGATTTGAGGTTGTGGAGAAAAAGCAATGTTTTGGTATCAAAGTGGAGTGTTTCCGTTAATTTGAAGAACTAAAATCAGAAGACAACGATGGATTAAAAGAGGAAATTGGCTGAGGTTGGGAGAGTAAAAATGGCAATAGTTGATGTGAATTAAATAATACAATAAATTTCTGAAGATGAGATTTTTTTCTTTTTAATAATGCAATCTCATGATTTCGGGACACTCCGCCCTTCTACAGTAGCTGCCTTTACTATAATTCGTTTTTTTCTCAGTAGAACATAAAACGAATTATAGTAAAGGCAGTTAGATAATTCTTGTTCGTTCATACGAAGGTTCAAGTTCGAAATCATATCGTGTAGAGGCGTGCCTTATAGCCTGATCGACGTTCAACAACGGACTGATAAGACACCTATCCCAATAAGAAAACCTGTTTTTCTTGGAAGCTTCTCCTTCGATTAGCGTCGCTAGAACAGAAGAGTTATCTCACCCTGAGGCAACATTGGACGTGTAATCTCTAATGTGTTTATCTCCTGAACGTGAAGAATCATAGTACCATCCTATCGTCTGCAGGAATATCATGCTATGTTTCTATGGATACATTGTTGGCTTCAAAGATTTGGTATTGTGATATTATGTGAATATATAAATAATATATCAATATTTTTAATTAAAATAATATATTTTTTAAATAAAAAGGCATATATTGGATAAAAATATCATTTATTTTACCAATATTTCAGTTGGCTGAACGCCAACCACTATCAAGGTATTATAACATTCAAAGTTAATAGCTTGATAAAGGTTGGCCTTCACCCAACTGAAATATTGGTTTAAAAATGATATTTTGATCCAATATATGCCTTTTTATTTAGAGATTATTTATGGATTTCCTATTTTCAAAATAATAATATATATGTAAAAATATAGGTAAACGACTTTTAAAATTATATATAGAAGATTATTCTTAGTAAAATATGCAGCGATTGAATAAAATGAAAGAAAACAAGTTTCTTTAATCATTCAACGACGCAAGCTTTCGGGCAAAAACCCTTCAACAGGCAAGATAAAGCATAAATACGACACTATGACACATAGGGTTTTTGCCCGAAAGCTTGCGTCGTTGAATGATTAAAGAAACTTGCCTTCTTCCATTTTATTAAATCGCTACAAAAATATGGGTGTTGGTATTAAAAACAAAAGAGGCTATTGATGACGGCTAACATTTGCTATTTAGATGGAAGAGTACATATAACGAAACAAAAATTAACTAAATGGTGTTTAGGCTTGTTCCATGTTATTCGATTAACCTATTTCCTTTAAGAATCAAGCGTATATAAGCAAATTTGGCCATGAATACCCATTATTTGGTTTATTTGGGAGCTTCATTGTATATCTTTGGTCATTGAGGTACAGTGTTCACCACGCTGACGAAAGCCAAAACTCCAAAACGCGTTATTGTTTTTTTTTATCTATAAAAAAATAGATTGGTCAATTTTCACGGAAAAAGCCCAAATCAACAGTCATTCAATATGTTCCACTAGATAGAACTTCTACTTCTCGAATGCTCATGAGGGCGGTCAGGATATGTTTCTTTCTATATATATATATATATGTTATATTAAAATATTATTTTATTCAAAAAAAATGATATTTCATAGATTCAAATACTCTGCTGAATCGATCGCCAGAGGTCACGCTTCCCTATAAAAAACTCGTTGTTGTTTCCCGTTGGCCGGCTGAAACCTTTTGTACATTATGTATTTTTTTTAATTTTTTTATTTTTACGCCTTAAGCTAGGCAGTACTTTCATCAAATTATGTTTTTCATATATTCCTTTAGTTCAATTAGAGCAATTACTGATCAAGACTATTTTTAGTATATACTTAAAGATTTTAACCACGACGGCATTACCATAGCATAATTCTCAAGATATTCAAATACAACAAAAATCTATTTTTTTTTCATATATAACAATAGTCGACAGGATATTTACCTGTTTGTTTCAAATTGGAAAAAGCAACACTATCTAATATGAAATTATTCTAACGTCAAAAATTATCTTCGTCAAGGCAACAAGACAATAGCCTACTACAAATCAAACATAGTTTACCTCATCAAACATAGCCCACTTCAACAAGACATAGACCAATCCATACAAACATAGCTCTCTACAACCAAACTTAGCTCATTTTCAATTATGCAAATCAAACATAGCCTACATCAATCAAAAATCTGCAGAAAATATCTTTTTTTCTAACATATTTACTAGAAGGTCAGTCTCCTCCGTAGGTTGCAATTTACAAATATTAAAAAGGGCCAATTGTTAGGATGTAAGTATCTTATTGAAATTAAAATGTCAACTTTTTTTATGCAGTGTTCTCAATATTAGTTTTTTAATGAATATAATTTAAATATTTACTAATTGGGTGTAAACAAAATATATATATATTTATCAAGGCTTTTCTTTGATTTAAACTAAATCACGTGGGTATGCGATCCATTCGCGCTGTGCAAGACCAAAGAGAGAAACCATTTAAAGAAAATATTTATAACTGTAAATACATTGTACTTAAAATTATATCCATTATTCCTGTAGAAGGGCAGCTTACGCCCGAAAGCTCGAATTGATTTTTCAAATAAAGAAACTTATCCTTTTTGAATCTTTTCGTTATTATAAAAAAATATATATATTGAACTCCTGATAGTTATTTAGTATTTTAATGTAACTCACTTGATAAAATAAAATTCAATATTGCTTATATATGACTTTAAATATATTCTGGTTTGAAAATAATGAGTATATATGTATTATAAAGATATTTTCAAAAATAATTGATTTATATACAAAAGTCATGATCAACACCCAGAATTTAAACTTAAGAAAGCACGCACATCACATCCTATTGTTATATGCAATAGATTTCTAATTAATTTTGATAAATATCTTCATTATTATAAAATATATTTGAAAGGACATTTATTTATAAAAGTATTTAATATCTTCACCAATAAAAAATATATTTGAAGGGGTTTTTATTAATAATATAACATATTTAGTATAATACATCTTATTTCTTACACAAATTCTTACCGTATACACTCAAAATTCATTTTTATATTGTCAAAACAGACGATTATGAATATTCTCAATACAAGTCTGAAACGGAATTGGATAAATTTTAATTAAAGAAAGATATATCGATTTTATCGGTTCCTATTGATAACCGCAAAGTAATTAAAATATTTATTGGTCCAAGGAAAATATTAAGAACATTTAGGGGTTGTGCTTCAATGACGCAATTCTTGTTCAACTTGATTGATCAGTGTTCGATCCTATTGTTGACATGTATTGGGCGGATTGGAAAAATTTAATCAACTCTTTTCCTTTTTGTAGAAATGATCGATGCTTTATATATGCCTCAATTATGATGTACAAATTCTTCAAGGTAAAAAAAAATGAAATAGTTTTATTAAAACCTTTTTTTAGATGCTTATATTTTAATATCCACAATAAAAAAAAAAAGATATTAAAATGACAGTTATTGAAGAATCTTAAATAAGAAATCACTTTTAGAAAATATATTTTGCTTATTATCCGATATATATACGATCAATAAATTATTTGAGGAAAGAATTCTCTTAAATGCAATGTGACTAGAGGTTGAGACTTGTTAGATCGTAGGTATCCTCTATAAATATGAATGTGACAAAAATGAAATAGCTCTCCAATAAAATTATAGCGCGAGTTCTTCTTACTCCCTATTTCTCAAAGGAATTTTATATCTCACTATAAAAGTAGTCAGGAAAGATGACTGCTTCAAAGAAATAAATAAAAGTTTTTCTCCCCAGTTAAATAGAAAGTTGCAATGGAGATTTCGGGAGAGTTAATAATAAAAATATCTTCAACAACGTGGGAATACCTACATGCTTCTTGGCCCCGTGCCAGATATAGGCGGCCTGTTTTGAGATGACCTCTTCTTCAATTCTATAACACACATTAACACATATACATGTTTGTGAGATATATATAAATATATATTATGGAATTTTGTTTTATTGTTGAAAAAGATAGAGAATTGAAGGTGAAGTGGTGAAAATAGGAAAGATAATTATTTACCCATCAAGTAGTTTTTATTTTGAATTACTTGAAGCAAATTTCACATAACATTTTTCACAGTAATATAGAATTTATTAAATGAATTCTATATTCGTGAATTAAAATAATAAGTAGGTCAACTATACATATTTAGAACAAAAATATTTGAAGTGTTATGTTCTAAATCTATGGTCAAAAATGTAGAACAGTATATATAAAGAGAAAAGCTGCTTGGCCGGCATTCATAGTTCTTAAAATTATAAATACTTCGGCCAGTAAATATTTTTATTAACTCGACCTTTCGACAAAAATATTTTGTTCGCTCCTGACGAGGAAAAACATTTTGTCGAAATTTTGTTATATTCGTGTGTACCTATCTGATTGACACATAGCAAACCTATATATATACCGATATGACATATTCATTGCTAATAAAACTCATATTGTCTTAATGATTATTCGAATTTCCTGTATGCCAATGGTTTATTATTTCAATAACATTATTATAATTAGAGAACCTGACATGCACAGGAAAATATAAAATCTGAAAGGTAAAGTAAAATTTATAGCAATATTTTTACTATATTCGTTCAGTGTCGTCTCAGTTTTCTTCCTTTCTGTTATTGTTGTTGTATTATCTACATAATTAGTTCCAAGTTAATTATTCTATGATATAAAAATAATTGATAGTGTCATACAAGATTAATACATTATAGACAAAGATACTTTAACATATTTTATATCCTTTATTTGTTTTGGCTTTATGGCCGACAAATATCGAAGGGATTTTAAAACTCTGAAACTTGATGAAACCTAATATACGTATTATTGGCTGATATTAAATTATATATTTGCATCTCTAATCTTTAAATTCGTTACTTTTCCATAATAAAATATATCATATTCACTACAGTTAGTCGACTTAAGTAAGTACTATATGTATAGCATAACGAACGCATATATTTATTATATTTTGCTTACAATACACTCTTAGTAAATTGCACTTGATTGAACATCTAATAGAAAATTTTGAGTTTATATAATTGAGATATCAAATAACATTGTGTGTATTTATTTTTTTTACTGCATACTTTTGTTTTGTTATTAGAAAAACTTTAAAAACAACAAAAAATATATATTTTTTTAAATGAAAAATTATCTTAGCTTTTAGAAATAGAAGATAGAGGAATATATTATTTTCTCTTTCTTAATCTTTTAACTTGTATTTAATTATTCAAAAATAATTTTCATGGTTTTTTCTCTGCTCTTTTCTATAAACATCACTCTTCGCTTTTTCATTTTTATAACCCAGCATATGACACGTAACTACCGACCTACATATAGTCCGACAATTAAATAATGATATTCGACATCATGATTCAAAAAGAAACTATTCCTTAATATAATTTAAACGTTTTATTCATAGTAATACCTTTTTCATTGATACACTGAATGACATGGTTCAACAAATAGTTAATTTCTGTAATAACTCTTGTAGTATGACGCGAAGAGTCGTTGTTACAGAGCTTTGAAGGTGTTAAACATCCACAGACATATGTCTTTTCATTGAAATTCCTAATTTTTGGGGAAGCAGAAAATAATTGTAGGATTTCAAATTTCGGAAAGATTGATAATGGTCATAAAAGGACCAACTGCCTAGTTTTGACTATTCAGGTCGTTATCAAATAATACTCTTCATAAGACGCTCGAGTATTTATAAAAAATAAGCAACGGTGACAGATTGTCCCTTAGGGACAAATTCATGGTGGATAATTCTCTTGATATCGTAGAAACACACCAGACTTTAATTTCAACTTTTAAAGTCCAACTTTTTTCCTTTTTGGTAATGATGATGACTTCCATTCAGCTCTTTGTCGTTTGGCAGTAAGGTTAAGTGAAATCACCATGTTTCATCACCTGTTTCAATTGATGGATTATTTTGTTTCTAATAACTGTTTGGTATACTCAACGCGTTCATGTTTTGATCATCAGACAGAAAATAAGGTACAAATATGGCCATAGAATTCGAAGATATGCTTTAATTCTGAATTATCTTTTCAGAATTCATTGTATACAATATATTTTTCTTCGCAATAAAAAAGGACAGTAGAAGATCGTTTTGTTTTTTAAATAAAAAAAGTAACATTTTCGTGCTTTAATATGCTTCCATTTTTTATGTATAGATGGCAAGTTATCGCCTTATAATATACAACAGTATTGAAACTGTTTTTCACTGTTTAATTTTCATAAAATGTATATTAGTATTTCGAATAGCACTATTAACATACGAAATTACTCAGTACCTATGATTTTTCTGTGAATTAATTATTATTAAACCTAACATATTGAAAAAGTTGAAAACTATTCGACTTCTTCTGTTTAAATTATCAAATAAATACATCATTATCTTCTTTTAAAGCTTTATATATATATTACAGCATTAAAAAAAAAACAAGAATCATTTTTCTAAATTATGCCATTAGAATTTTGAATGAGATCTTTCCCCTTCCACCCACCCATCGTCCCCTTATTCTTCTTTTTTAAATAAATTTGAATCTAAAAGGATTATGTCAAAGGCAGTTTTTTTTATCTGAATTATTTAATCATTCTGAAATATTTATTATTTGGTTTAAAGGATTTTCCTTTCCAATTATCTTACAGGGTTTGAAGAAGATTCCTCTTGTTCTGCTTAGAACTTACTCTTCCTCTAAGCCTCTCCTCTATGTAGAGTTTTTACTTCCTTATTTAAATTAACTTCGTAGGTACTGTAGACACTATATATAAAATAAGAGGTTTGTATCAAATATATCTTATTGAAATATATTTTCAATAGAGAAATCTATTCTGAATTAAAGAATACATTTGTTTTCGGATTCAATCATTTTCAAAATTCTATAAAATATTCATTGCATAAATTTATTTTTGAATATTTATTCTGTTCTTTAACGAAAGAAATATTTCTTATCTTCAATTTGCTTCTATATTTTTTATTTTTGTGAAAAATTATTATTTTTAAATTCTCCGAATTTTGATTTCCAATTTTCATATGTTTAATAAAGTTTAAACATATATAAATAAAATGATTTCACTCACACAAGATGATTGTTTTGAACACGAATCACCTTAATATTTGTTAAGAAATTAAGATCCAATATATTTATGAAGCCTGTAATTTAATATTAATTTTACACAAAAATATCTTTTTTCAGAGAATATGTTAAATATTGAATATAGCGTCACGTTAATATAAAAATATGAATCTATAATAAAATAAATAATTCTTAACGATATTTTTTCCAATTTATATAGTAAACTTTTATAACAATTTGCCTTTATTTAAATAAATCGAAGGAAGATATGCGAAACAACGAACAACCCTTCTAGGTAACATTTAAAACGTCATCGTAAAAAGGTTAATGATTTGTCATTATTATAGAAATAAGATGAAATAGTTTTTATGTGTTTAGATATTTTATTTTATTGAATTACATATTTTATTTATTTTAAGGCACCATAATTATTGAATATACGGAATTCGCGCGAAAGTCTTTTGTGCTGACTATTTGAACGAAATAAATCGCAAATCAAATTAAAATGAAGAATTAAGAGAATGTTTTCAATTATATAAACGAAACATGTTTCTTTATTATATTTATATTTGGCAAAATTTCGAGATAAAAACTTTCTTATCAGCCTTGAACTAGACCTTAACTGTATGTTCTTTTGTGAAGTAAACGAAAACATTGCGCTACAAATTTTAAAAATAAAACTACAACCTTTCGCAATGAGTTTCTTTTATTATGATCTGTTGAATAAGAAATAGAGTGCCCAAGGCGGGATTTGATACCGGGTGGTAGCGGTGGAAAAACCAACGGTTTAGACGACCCTTCCACCGACCCCCATATCTTTCTAAATTGGATTCGTGTGATACTTTTATTATGTTCTTTTGTCCTAACTATGATGATAACAATTTGTAGAATATTTATCATCAGGGGTAAACCCCACCAGCGGATTTGAAAGTTTTCCCTATTTATTTATTTCATATATAAAGCCAAATCGAAAAGTTCTAAGAGATTTGTTATCCACCGAAGTATTATACGAATCCAATTTAGAAAGATATGGGGGTCGGTGGAAAGGTAGTCTGAACCGTTGGTTTTTCGACCGCTACCACCCGGTATCGAATCCCGCCTTGGGCACTCTTTTTCTTATTTAAGAGAATGCTAATGGCCCCCGAATCTTGAAAAGTCCAACCCCACCAGCGAGTGCAAATAACCTAACGGAGCTATGGCATATTTGTAAATACAAAAGTCGAACTGCTTTTCATATGTGTAGACATGTGGTGCACTTACAGTAAAATTTCATAGGAATATAAAATTTAAAAAGGAAATATTATTTTTAGAGGGATGGGTATCACGGGAAATGGGGGCAAGAAGCATAAATGTATTTGAAGATATTCCACTACAATACAAATCGTTTTTAAATTTAAAAAGTAGTTAAAAGGATAGGTATAAATTGTAAGTAATAGATATCGATTTATATATACTATAGGAAAATCTTTGTGAATATTATTATTATTTTTATAATTTCTCATTATATATATATGTATATTACAATTTATTTCAAAGGTCATAGTCTTTTGTGAGTTAAATATTTATTTTTGACTCGTGCCTTAGATGTTGTACAAAATTTTGAATATCGCGTGAGAACGCCCTTGGAACTTTAGAAAGATTTTTAACGCCTTGCTAAATGTTTAATTTTTGTTTGCTCCTGACGAGGACAAAAGAATTTTGTCGAAACGTCGAGGTAATAAAAAGATTTACTGGCCGAAGTATCTTCATTTTCAAGAAATACAGTAAAAGCAGTCACCAACATCAACCCACAATGATTATCATGGCCTGTACAACGTGTATACTAGGGATAATAAATATATATATATATATAACAATTGAATACTTTTATAGATTTTAGTTTCATATATTTAAGTGTTATCCTTGCTCGCCAGGTTACCAATGGCTGCTAACGAAGGGGACGTGTAGCAGATGCCGGAAGCAGTGACGAGGTGTCGTCCCAGCAACATTTCAGGGTGACACCATCGGACCGAGAGGTGAGGGAAGGCGACTCCGTGGAACTGGAATGTCACGTGGAGAACAAAGCGGGTGACATACAGTGGAGCAAAGATGGCTTCCTACTCGGTAAGTTTTATTTGGTATCTATAACTAATGCACATTACCACATTCATTGATGTACAGGCTTCACTTCATTCACAATTCAAGTTCATCAACTAGTCAGAGATCCAAAAATCAACGATCCAATATATACGAATTGATAGGTAGCATTGTTCTCATTGCCAGTTGAAGGACAAGATTTGAATAAAAAATACATCAAATTCGATTTATACTGAATCTTTGATTTTGTATGTTCATCCACTTATCGAAGATATCTTTATATCAATGTTTCTAATTATATAATACTATTTTATGGCTTCAGATAATACGTGTTTCTGAGAGTTAATAACTCATCAATCAATTATTTATTATAGATTATTTGCAATATAAAATAAAAGGATTTAAAAGCGCGGATGTTTCTTTTATACATAAAACGAACTTAAATTGGCGAAACCGCTGGGAGGGTTCACCACTGATGAGCCAAGCCCTCCCAATATATTTTTCATCGCAGTAAGGACAGTAGAAGTTCGTTTTATCTATAAAAGAAACATCCGCGCTTTTAAATCCTTTTATTTTATATGTATAGATGGCGCGTTATTGCTTTGTATTTGCAATATGCATTACCATTTCATTTTTATATTTAACAAAGTATTTACTTTATTCTTTCCAAAAATTCACAAATCTGCCATTTCTATTTATTGGCTCTTATATTGAAACTATTATAAGAAAGTTTTTTATATATTGTGAGGGCCTGACTCACCATTGGGAAACAAAATGTCGAAAGCGCTGGAAGTGTTTATTACTGATAATTCAGACCATGAAAACAGTTTTCAATCGTAGAAAGAACAGTAGGGGAGTATTTTACTTTGAAGAAGTATTATTCGCGCTAATAGTTTCAAAATTCTCAACGTAGTAAAATGCTATCAATGTTTATTGAAAATATATGAAACGCTCAACTAAACGATAATACAAAGGAGGCATGTGTTGAGTGTTGTGTTATTTGACTCATTTCTTATGCTTATTTCATCATTATATAAATTTGAATTGTTCCCTCGCTTGGCCATTTTTAGATAATGTGCACAATATCAGGTCGTTATAACTTAATTCAATCCCTTGAAACCTCAGAGTATTCAAATTTAGGATAATGTTTACTCGTATGCTATGGTGTTTTCTGAACACAGGAATTCGTTTGGATCTAATAAAAATGTTTTTTAATGGTCAAGTCGCAGTACCGAATTATATATATTTCCATTGTATTTATTTGGTTGGATTTAAAAATATATAAAACAAATGAAGAATCTTGCCTAAAATATTTAGATTAATATATATATTCTTCACCACAAAAAAAATGAGGTGTATTTTTTTTCAGAAATGAAATTAGAATTTTATATAGAAAATTATCAAGTTATCCGATATGATTCTCTCGATAGTGTTAGGAAAATGGTTAATTCCATTGGAACGCTTTTATTTAGCAATTAACTATTTTTAGTATTGTTTTAACTGAATAATTCTCTAATATCTAGCATATTTTCATTATAAAAAATTCCTTAAAACTTTTTTCTAATCTGTAAATTGCTTTCCTCGAATAAACACAATACTTTACAATTTGATTTCATTTAACTAAATTTGCTTACCAGTCCTTTTTACATATATCAATTGTGTTGATATATATATATTTTTTTATCTTTTCTTCTAACTAATTTGCATACTAATTCTGTACATATTTAAAATATCTTTCTTTCTCTTCTTTAAAAATTTTGCTTATTTTAAAGGGCAAGTGTCCCTAGGGGGACATAGCGCTCTAAGTCGAAATAAAGAAATAAAGAAATTCGATATAAATATTGTACATGTATATTACATACATGTATATATATATATATATATATTATTTTTTCTTTAATATTTTCTAAAAGGAATATGACTTTTTAAAAGCTTTTTGTTCTGTTATACCCCCCACCTTTTTTTTCACAAGTTCAGGCCAAAAGAGATAATAATAATTAAATACCAAAATAATTTATAAATTAGATCAAGTATAAGCCCATTTTCAACGTCCAACACCAGAAATAAAGCTATATTGAATTTATAATTAATAATAATGCACACTCCTTATAAAGAGAGTATAAAAAGTGTAGAAATGAAACACAATAACACGGCAGACAGAATGAAAGGTTCCCGAAGAGGTGTTTTAAAATATCCCGATAGCAATTTTCCAGCGGAAGGAACCACTTTTGACACGCACCAAATTTATAGGCAATAAAAAGGAGTGGGTTAAAAGTAGCGAATTTCCAAGGAAATAGATAGCCAAAATAAAATTGTGTTTAGATGATATTACAATTGACGCTGAAGAATATAGTATGATGTTCAAAGAAATGTATGCATTTATTTGAACTATTAATATATTATTTATGTTATGAGAGAGATATATTCACACATAAAAAGGGGATATTACAATCGTTATTTCAGCTTCAATTAATTTCGATTTTAATTGTAAAAAAAAAAAAAATCAGCAGCCAACTGAACCTATAAAAATGATAATAAAAATTAGAAAGATATATTTTTATTATATATTATTTATATATATTGTTTTTCTTTTTCAGTTTAGTAACTGTAAAAATTCTAATTTAAAATAATTAGAATGAATATAATAAACGCTAAAAATAATTCTAATTTCCCAATTTAACGAATTTATAGCGCTGATTATTATTATAAACGTATATCAAATTTAATAAGCGATTTATCTTAGAAAATCGTGGGTTTTAAGATATCATCATAAAACATAAGTTTTTTTTTTTTTTTGCTTATCACTAGTACACGTGGTACAGGCCATGATAATCATGGTGGGTAGAAATAGGCAACTGCTTTTACTGTAGCGGCACCACATGTCTACACATGTGAAAAGGAGTTCGACTTTGCACTTACAAATGTGCCAGAGCCCCGTTTTTTACTTGCATTCGCTAGTGGGGTTGGAATTTTGCAAGAATCGGGGGCCATTGGAGCTTTTTTTTTTAATCATAAAAAAGTGCTCACTGCGGGAATCGAACCCGGGTCATAGCGGTCGAAAACTAACGGTTTAGGCCATCCTTTCAACGACCCCCTACGAGACATGAAGTATATATATTAGGACTGCATGTAATAATATTGAATTTGGATTCCCCTGCAGGTGTTCTCGTATCAGAAATTCCGCCATGTCAGGCAAGCTATAAGGAATAATCTGATGAGAAGAGTATCTAGTCGCAAGAAAAGAGTATATAATGAGAACGAACCTCTAGGAGCGACTTAGTTTAACCCTAAATTGAAGGTATGGTCTCTCATGGGAATCATTACTGTATATTATGAAAAGAGAAAAAGGTATCTATTAATCGTTCATCTGAAAAATGCTGATGGCTAGCACCATCTATCGGAATAAATATCAACTTAAGGTATACTTTAGGTTAAGATACAGCTTGCACCACTCTGACGAGAGCCAACAAGCCAAACGCATACATGGTTAACTTTTCTTGATTAATCAAGAATGGGTATCTGGTCAATTCTGGAATGATTAAAAATCAACGAATAGGTAATATTTATTCCAAAAGATGGAGCCAGTCATCAGCAACTTTCAGTTACACGATAAGGAGATGCCCTTTTTTTCTTTTCTTAATTAATGCACCTTATCCCAGTACAATATTATATTGGTACGATTTCTTAATCAATTTATATATTCATTTCCACCTTATGATATTGAACATTTATTTTAAATATTTTGGATAATTCACATCCTTCATTTATAAATATATAATAATTTATAGATTATTTGTGTGGTGTGATAAAGAATATTTTGATAAAATTAAAATATTTCAAATGAATATTTCATATCCATAAGAATTAACTTCGAATTTATTAACTAAAAACTAAATAATTAATATTGTAAATTCATTAAGATAAAGCCGAATAAATACACTGATTAAAAGGTTCCCAAAATTTACCATCACCATTCTCTATATTGAAAAAACTTACATTTTTAAGCAAAAAAAAGTAATCAAGGAATGTAACTTTAAAATAATATTTGTCCCTACAATTTTACTGACAGATTGTGTTCATTAGCAAATATTGATCTTTGATATTTTTGAATTATTAGGAAGTTTGGGTTTGGAAAGTGTCTCTTCTTTAGGATCTCTTCAATTACAACTCTCTAGGCTAATTATTTTATATCTCGTTAGAATGGATGCCATTCTGAAACATCCCAGACGATCAATCAATATTATCTATATTTTATACTATAAAATATGTTAAGAAATATCAATCTATCTAAAAATATATAATATTAATATTATTTGGATGAATTTGTCTGATCAAATATTGATACATTTGCAATTATGAGAAAATATAAACTATTATTTGTTTTATTCGAGCTAAAATAAAATAATCAACAAGGATAAATGTTGTATATATTAACAGAAAATAGTATAATAATGATTTTAAAAAATATTAATTTATTAAATAACTAGGCACATATTGAAATAAATAATTACAGGGGAAACATTACTTATAAAAAATAAATAAGTATTATTCGACAGATTTCATAGAATTATATAGGCAAAATGGCTATTTTAAGAGTTTTAAAAAATTTAGATCAAGAAACAAACGATGACTCACTTCTGCTAAGTTCGGACAGTTGTAGATATGGCGGAGAGCAGTTTGTTCAGTTTCTCCGCAGAAAGAGTATATTAATGATTAAATTCATTTTCGATTAAGAAATATTATCATTTACCGCATATTTTGTGTATTATATATTTTATAATATTCCAAATTTAATTTGACATTGTTATTTATATATACTATATATTTTTGGAAAATAAATTCAAATTATATACAGGATTTGTCGGGTTATTTCTCAAATATTCCTTAAACACAAGATTTACAATGTATATAGGTTTTATCGCATTAATAAATATTATAATAGGTATTATATATATATATATATATATGTGGCAATATAATAATAAGGTGGGGAAAGATAAATAATCACACCACAAGTTGGAAGAGGAATCCCAGACAACCAGAGAGAGAGAGACGGCCCGGCCACCGCTGAGCGGCCGGCCGTTCGTATCGCACACAATTCCTCAACTGTCTTAATTAGTCCTGAGGTTCCAAGTAACGCCCCTGTGGTCGCCCCCTGGAATGTCGCTGGTGTTTCAAATGACTGGACTTTAGTTGCTGTCTCTCTCTGGGCTGACTCTAGGTTTACTTTCTTATTCCTGGAAGAGTAATATTATGACATATGGCTCCTGTTGAAGAAGGCTGAACATGGTTTGAGTATACTCAAAGCTGGAGAAGCCAGGAATAGAGAAAATAATTTTACAGTTGAAATTAATTAAGGTAATGGTGACATAGTTTTATGTAAATAAAATATTGTATAGTACACAAGTAAATATTATTTACAAGCAGTTTTACAACACCGGAGAGTTTGATATTTAAGGGAATTTTTGATAATTTCAAAGTTATAAAAGGTTATATACAATAACAACTAATGTATTATAAGGGAAGTGTTATTGAGAGGTGTCAATAAGGAGAAGAATAGTCGCATACATACGATGAAAATATAGAGCCATTAGGACTGGGGAACTCTACAGTTTGAGATATGTTTTCAGGCAGACATGGCAAGGGGAAGACTTGGCATGGGTTTTCTATGCTATAGATGTAGAGTACGAGAAATGAGGTTGAGGCTGGAAATTGCGTGAGCTCAGGACTGAGGTAAATATAGAACTACATACAATGTTAGAATTTTGGCGAACAGAGCGAGGGGAAACTTGCTTTGGGCAATTCTACCTTATCTATGCAGTTACTCGTGTAGCGAGTCCGAGGGGAAGTCCCGTGTGTAGGTGAGGAAGTCGCATGGACTTATAGTTAATTTGCGAAGATAAAATAGTTCGAGATACAAAGGTAGAATATAGGCGAACAGAGCGAGGGGAAATTTGATTTGGGCCTTTCTACCTTAATTATTTCGATACTATGAGACTTTAGTAGTTTTAACTAATTGGAGGAAAGTATGCGCGCACAGTGCCAAAAATTGGGACGAGGAAGGCGTTGTCCTTTACAGGTGACAAGCTGCTCGGACACGAGGTGTTTGAACCGTCGTGGGAGCTTGTGCGAGGCGATGATTTCGCGGTGGGTTGAACGTAAAACCCATGTCTGCGCGAAGTGATGACGGACCGGACAAAATCAGCGACGATATTTAACGTACCTCCGTGGGAAATATCGGACGTAGGTTATATCGTGCTGGTATGGACAAGGGACAAACATAAATTTGAAGACAGGGTCCGTGTGGCGAATGTGTGGCGCGAGAAGAAGGAGCGAACTGTGCCGCTCGATGCAGATTGTTCAAGTACGAACAAAAAGGAGTTGATAAATATCTATCAGTTAGTC
The DNA here is from genome assembly GCA_030710605.1 of Cordylochernes scorpioides. Taxonomy (NCBI): domain Eukaryota; kingdom Metazoa; phylum Arthropoda; class Arachnida; order Pseudoscorpiones; family Chernetidae; genus Cordylochernes; species Cordylochernes scorpioides. Next base: position 13,393,525 of record CP092884.1, read on the forward strand.
AATCTGCATCCTGTGACGAACACATCAGTGGCTAGATGGTGTGGGTCGGTGGATATGCTAGAGAGAAACTACAAAATATATTATCATAAATCAAGGGTGAAGATTAGGATTTTGAAATGGCAATATTGTTGGCAATAATTATCGATAATTGATTAATCAATAATTCTATAAAAGGTCGTGAGCTGGTATAAGGTTGACAAGGTTGTAAGAATGAGTGGGACATTAAGGGGAAGATAGATAAGAGTCACCAAGGGTTGGTTGTAATCAAGGCTCACGTGGTGGTTGGAATTCTTCGACGCCTGAATTACAGAGTGGATTTTGAGTCGTTTAGGGAAAGGAATTATTTTTCGTGAGCCGTGCTTACAAGTAGGAGAGAAGGTCATATACAAATAGGTATACAAATGTTTAGGTTGAATTGATTGTGAAAAATATATTTTTAATAGTAAAAATCATAAAGCATAAATAGGTAGAATTCCATTTTTTTTAAAGGGTTACATTAAAATGGAAATTATTTATTTAAAATGTCGATTATTATATTCTATTGGTAAGGTAACTAATTCAATGAGTTTGACATAGATAGATATATATGGTATGGATGATAAGAAATCACTGTTAATAGAGTGGAATAAATGTAGCTATTAAAATTTGTATATATTTACGAATTGAACTAAACTAATTATGGAAATATTAGGACCAGAGTCCACAAGTAGTGACTTCTTTAAAGTATAAATGGTAGAGGTAAAACAATTTAACTTACAGGTTATGTTGGTTTAGGGCGTAAGTAGATTCATTGAGTTCATTGAGGAAGGGTTCTGTCTGCTATACGTTCCAGTGTTGTCCGCCACAGTAGCGGCAGGGGTATGGCGGAGTCCATGGTGGTGGAAGGTGTCCTGCCCTGGCGCGGCGATCGTTCTTGGGCAGATCTAGTGCTGGGAGAAGTGGGCGGCAGCTTCATCTCCGTCGTAGGTGATCACTTCTTCAGGGTAACGGTCCAAAGGTTGGCGAGGAAGGGGGTGAGAGTTCGAAGTAAAGTGGCTACAGTTGAGTTGGGTTTGTCCGATCACGATGGCTTTGCTTCTGGTTTTCTTCATATTCTACTATTGTTTCCCGGCCAGGTCTTATCCTGTCGACTTTCAATGTGGCAATATAATAATAAGGTGGGGAAAGAGAAATAAGGCTACCACAAGTTTGGAAGATGAACCCAGACAACCAGAGAGAGAGAGACGGCCCGGCCACCGCTGAGCGGCCGGCCGTTCGTATCGCACACAATCCTCAACTGTCTTAATTAGTCCTGAGGTTCCAAGTAACGCCCCTGTGGTCGCCCCCTGGAATGTCGCTGGTGTTTCAAATGACTGGACTTTAGTTGCTGTCTCTCTCTGGGCTGACTCTAGGTTTACTTTCTTATTCCTGGAAGAGTAATATTATGACATATATATATATATTATAATCTAAAAACTCGAATATATCTATATTTTAAAAAATATATATATTATTTTTATTCGTTGATATTTCTACTTTTTTGGTTATCATCGTTTTTAGAATCACTTTCAGTTTTGTTGTAAATATGCGTAGTTAACATATATATCTTTTTGAACCACTATAAGATTAACTAAATTCTATATAATGTGAAAATAAATAATGTGTAATATTTCCTCAAGTAATTGAAAATAAAAGCTACTTGATGGTAAATAATTATATTTTTATCCCGACTGCACCTTCAAACCTTTATCTTATCGATCCTTTCTCTTATCAACCCTTTAGCTAACAACAGACAAATTATTCATAACATATATATATGAGCATATACATATAAATTAAGAATGGCATATCCTGACCAGGAGCACATGTGCTTTACAGAAGGCAGAGCGCCATCTGGTGGAACAGAAATCAACTAAACATTGATTTAGCCTGTTCCCTGATATTTGGCCAACCCAATTTCTTGATAAATCAAGAAAAGCCATCCACGAACGCGTTTCGCGCTTTTGGCGCTCGTCAGCGTGGAGTAGGCTGAACCATTGCGACCAAAAAAGATTTTTGATCCCAATGGCTTCCCGAAACCACAGAAATGGGTATTTAAGGCCAAACTTGCGTAAATACGCTTAGCACATTAAAAAACGAAAGAAAAAATTTAAAGATATAAAGATCAGGTGTTGAAATCAATATTAAAAATGGCATATTCTGACCAGGAGCACATGTGCTTTACAGAAGGCAGAGCGCCATCTGGTGAAACAGAAACATATATATATATGTTCTATAATTATGTAAATCCAAAAAATGATTTGTTAAAATTGAAGGTGCAGTCGTCTTGAATTTAATTAAAAAAGAGAAAATCAGTCTCAAGTAGTTTATTTTGAACTCTTTGAGCAAAAGTATATATTTTAAATTAAGTAAATATAGAATTTTAACAATTAATTCTATATCACCATTTACATACCTATATAAAATAAAATCTAACTTACCTAACCAACACTAAAAAAAACAAAACAATCTATTTATATTTAAGGTGGCGCCATCTAGTGGCCAAGAACAACAGAGTTATTTTAAACAGATTAATAAAATAAAATAATATTTACATGCATTTATCTCTATTATATTTCTATTAATTTTTTAAAAATTATATAACATTTCCCCCCCATGAAAAAGACTTATATAGGGTGTCAAAATAAAAGGAAAATAATTTACAAAATAGAATATAATATTAAACAATAAAAATCAATACCCAAAAATCTTCTGTTTAATTAGTTTGTTTATAAACAAATAATATTTTTAAAATATGATGTATACAACATGTATGCAAATTATATATGGCATAATAATGAAAATTATATACAAAATTTAAAGGCAGACACAAATAAAAGGTATTCAAAATATGAATTAGATTTCAAAAGATTATTACGCAAAAGAAAATAGCCTATTTACACACAATGTATTGAAATTAATTGTTCAAAAAATAGTAAAACTTACATTATGAAAATAATAGAGTATTTAGATAAAAATCAAATGTATTTTGTAGATAATAGTGCTGGTGTTGAAATTAGTTATTTATTGTCCATATCTAAAATATGTTCTTCCTGCAAAAAACATGGGTTGTCATCAATATCTATTAATTTTTGGTTGGAATTTTGGGTTAAAATTGAGTTATTTCCTATGTTAGTGTTATCTTGAAGTAAAAAGTCTGTTTCAGGATAAAATAATTTAAGTTTATTAGAATGTATAATTTCAGTTTTTTTATTTTGAGGTATATTAGGCTTATCTATTTCATATGTTACTGGGGAAAATTGTTTTAAAATTTTAAATGGACCTATATACCTTTGGGTTAATTTACCTGTGTTTGGATAAATAAAAGTTTTTACCAATACTTGATCTCCTACTTTAAAAATGGGTTCTGGATGTTTAATGTCATAGAGCTGCTTACTATGTTCATGTGATTTTATAGTTCTTTCAATTGATAATTTTCTTGCATCTTCTATTGGTGTATGTTTTTCAGTGGTATGTTCTATATACTGTGGTTGTATTCCATAGTATAAGAATTTAGGAGTAAAGCCTGTTATTGTATGTATTGTTGTATTATAGCTTTCAGTAATTTTAGGAATGTATTTTGTCCAAGGAATTTTTAAACTAATATTGTATTCACATCTTAATCTATTAATGATAGTGGAATTTAACCTTTCTACCTTAGCATTTGTTTCTGGATGATGTGCACTGGTGAGTAGATGCTTAACATTGTTTTTTTCTAAAAAATGTTTAATTTTATTGCTAAGAAAAGCTGCATTTCTGTCAGTTATCAATATTTCAGGTTTATTAATTTGGAATAAGTTTTTTAAACAGGTAATATAAGAATCAGTTGATACAGATTTGGTTGGAAAAGTCCATAAGAAACTACTATGATGGTCTACTATCATATGAATGCTGTGTTTTGTAGTCCCATAATTGTGCAATCCTCCCATTGTATCAAGAGAAAAAATGTGGTTTGGGTGTGTGGCTATTGGCATTTGTTGTAAAGGTCCATAAATAATCCTATTGTCTCTTGATTTATTAAATTGACATGTTTCACAGTGTTTTGTAAAATTAGCAATGTCTTTTGTCATATATGGCCAATAATAATAGGGAAATAATATTTTTGTCATTTGTGTTGTACCAATGTGTCCATGATTTGTATGTACTTTATGTAATAATTTTTGCCTAAGTGATTGTGGTACATATGCCCTATTAAAACCTTTTTTTCTAACTATGTAAATGCCATTTTGAATTTTAATTTTATTACTATTAATATGCTCTGTAAATTGGTTTTCTTTTATTTCATTTATTGTTAAATAGTGTGAAACTGGTGATCGAGATAACATATCTGCTTCTATATTGTGTAACCCTTTTATATGTTTTATATCAAAGTCATACTGTGAGAGAAGTAATGACCATCTAAATAATCTTCCCTGTGGGTTTTTTACATTTTTAAGCCATTTTAGAGGTAAATGATCTGTGTGTAAGGTGAAATGAATGTTGTGGATGTATGTGTGAAATCTTTGTACTGAATTTATTATTGCTAATGTTTCAATTTCTGAGGCAGTGTAATTCTGTTCATATGGGTGTAGCTTTCTAGAAAAATAACCTATGGGGTGTAAAATGCCTTGTTCATCAGGTTGTTTAAGGACACCTGATATTCCTAGATTTGATGCATCTGTGAACAAATGACATGGTTTTGATGGGTCATAAATATATAGTACAGGCTGTGATATGAGTGAATTTTTAAGTGTTTGGAAGGCTTGTTCATGTTTTGCACTCCATAGCCAAGGAGCATTTTTTAACAAAAGTTCATTCAAAGGTGCCCTAATTTGCGCATAGTGGGGAATAAATTTATTATAAATATTTATGGTGCCTAAAAATCTCTGTAAGGTTTTAATATTATATGGTCTATTTAATTTTAAAATTGCTTCAATATTTGTGTTATTTGGTGTATATTTTCCTGAGTTAATAGTGTATCCTAAGAATTGTATTTCTTTTTGTAAAAATTTGCATTTATTGAGATTCAGTTTTATATCCTCTTGTTCGAATATACCTAATATGTCATCTAAATGCTTAATGTGTTCTTCATAAGTTTTAGAGTGTATAATAATATCATCAAAATAATTTAGGGCATATTGTATATTATGCTTAGTGAAAACTGACTTCATAATCCTTTCAAATTGTGAAGGTGCATTTTTTAGACCATATGGAAGTCTGTTCCATTCATAACATCCTAATTGTGTTACAAAGGAAGTTTTATGTCTATCTTTTTCATCTATGGGTATATGCCAGTATGCATTTTTAATATCTAGAATAGTGTATATTTTTGACTGTGATAACCTATCTATAATTTGTTCTATAAGTGGAATTGGTGTATGTTCTGGAACTGTTTTTTGATTAAGTTTCCTATAATCTATACAGAGTCTTGTGGGGTGATTTGGGGCATCAGATTTTTTTGTCACTAATAATGCTGGAGAACTATAGGGGCTAGATGAAGGTCTAATGATGTCATATTTTAATAATTCAGTTATTTGTTTTTGTATTTCAGCATTATTGTAAAAAGATGTCCTATATGGATTTTGTGCTATGGGAATATTATCTAAAAGAGATATGCAAATTGGGTTAGTCTTTATGTATCCTATATCAAAATTGTGCTTAGAGAAAACATTCTTATATTTATGCAAAATATCTGAAATTGTTTGAATTGAGAAATTTGGGTTAATATCTAAGTTACTAAGGTCTAAATATGAGTTATAATTGACAATAGGGCATGGAATTTGCATACTATGATATGAGTTAGAATCAATAATGGGATTTGAATTATGATCTATATGTTTAACGTTTGTATTTGGTATACTAAAATAATTAAAATTACTTAATGGGTCAATATTTAAAAGAGATGAATTTTTAACATAGTATGGGTCTGGAATACATAGAGTGGTTACAAAGGAATTATGATTATTAGTTTTAGGATTAAAAGAGTATAAAAATTTATAATTTTGAAAAAGTAGGCTTTTTGAAAAATCAATTTGTAAGAAAAAATTATAGAAAGTTGGCAAACCTAGGATAAGGTATTCTATTGAGCTATTGCAAACAAAGAATTCCTGATATTTAGTGATTTTTCCTAAAGTAAGTCTAACCAATATTTTACATAAGGGATAGCTAAAACCTTCTACTTGACCTATTTTTACATTTGGGGAATTATCTAATATTCTGTAATGAATGCGATTTAAATATTTTGAGGGCATGATGGAGATAGATGAGGCGGTATCAAGTACACAAGGTAGTGAAACATAATTTATGAGTACTGAAAATAATAGTAAAGTTCTACCTGGGTTTGGAGGTTCTGAATGGTTGTTGGTTGGCAGTCCTTTCTCATGTTTGTTGAGTGGGCAATCTCGGTGGAAGTGGTATTGGTTAGGTAGTTGATGGGAAGAGCAGATTTTGCAGGGGTAGGGTGGTAAATTGGTTGACCTGCTGGATGCTTCCTGGTGATGAGCTGTGGTTAATCTTGGAGATGACCTTGGAGGTGGTTGGAGTTGTAGACCTGGAGGAGAGTTGGGGTTAAACCTTGACCTTGTTGGGTAGTATGATCTATTTTGAAAATTCTGCCTATTATCATTATTACTTGTGGATGGTTGCTGTTTTTCTTGATTGGTAGAGTATTTTAATTGAGTAGCTATTCTAATCCAATCTGAGGTTTCCTTAACTCTTGCTGCAATTAAATATTTCTTCAGGTAATTTGGCATCCCCTCTGTAAGAGCTTCTAATAAAAGTGGTGTATCCAAATTAAGCTTCTTTGCCAATGAAGATTTTTCTTTAAAGTAATTATCAAGATCATCCTTATCATTATATTTCAAATTTAAAAATTTACTAAATAGGTTAGAGTCCTTAACTGTAAAATATGAAAGTAATTTTTGTTCTAGTTCTCTCCAATCATCTATATCTTGCAATGTCTCTATATAAAAATTAAAAGCTTCGCCATCAAGGTATTTCGAAATATTTTTTAGTTTATAGTCTTCATCAACATGGTTTTGCTGGCATTTTTTATTAAAGAATTTTAACCATGAAGTAACATCAAAATTTTGTCCATCATATTTGGGTAAATCAAAATTACTCGTAAAAGATTGTTGCTCAACTGGCTTTTCTATTTTCGGAGGCATTTTAGAGAGAATTACTAGGCAAATCCTGTCGACTAGCTGTTCTATAATTATGTAAATCCAAAAAATGATTTGTTAAAATTGAAGGTGCAGTCGTCTTGAATTTAATTAAAAAAGAGAAAATCAGTCTCAAGTAGTTTATTTTGAACTCTTTGAGCAAAAGTATATATTTTAAATTAAGTAAATATAGAATTTTAACAATTAATTCTATATCACCATTTACATACCTATATAAAATAAAATCTAACTTACCTAACCAACACTAAAAAAAACAAAACAATCTATTTATATTTAAGGTGGCGCCATCTAGTGGCCAAGAACAACAGAGTTATTTTAAACAGATTAATAAAATAAAATAATATTTACATGCATTTATCTCTATTATATTTCTATTAATTTTTTAAAAATTATATAACATATATACTTCTTGAATGCCGGCCAGGCAGCCTCTATCTTCACGATATATATATACATATGAAAAAATAAAAAAGTGCGGTGTTGATATTAAAAGTAAAAAAGGCATAGCCTGACCAGGAGAACACGTGCTTTTTAGATGGCAGAGTGCCAACTAGTGAAACAGAAATAAACTAAACATTGATTTACCCTATTCCCTGATATTTGGTTAACCCATATATACATATGCATATATATGTTTGTTTTTCGCCACCTAATATACAAATATAATTTATATGTTTTGTAAAACATCAATCGAATTTCAAATTTAATCTATATATAAAATATAATAAACGCATTTAACCTAGTATTCTGCAGCGAATATTAACAAATAAATAAAAAACGTACCTTACAAGAAAATATATTCAGGAGAACAAAAAAAGAGGAAAAATATTTTGAAATATTTTCCATATGATTTATGGAACTAATTTGCGACAGTTGAAGAATAGAAAAATGCATTTGGCTTCAGACGGATGTATCAATTGATGAGAAAGCAGCTCAGTCCAAGACATGGCCTACCAATCTTTGTTTGTTTTTCTGCTTAAACTTGTTTAGCTAACCCCATCTATCATTCTTATTTGACCGATATGTCAACGCCGAATATATTTCCTCCTTCTTGGTCGAAGACCTTTTCCCCTCTATTCTTCTCAAACCATTTAAGATTAATTTAAAATTGTTTTTAACAAGCAATTTTTGATATTACAGATATTCGTCGAACAATTTTCGTTATGAAAATAGAGCAATCCATAAATAAATCTTTAATTGAAAAAGCATATATTGGATCAACAAGGCAAATATTGGAATGCCAACGTTTTACAAGGTATTATGTCCTATTAATTTGTTTATATTATGCGTTTATATTAATTCATTAATATTATTTATTACCTTGATAAGGGTTGGCGTTCAATCGATTGAAATATTGGTAAAATAAATGAATTTTTATTCCAATATATGCCTTTTAAATTAATTATTATATATATATTTATATGTATATAAATACATATTATGTATTTACATACAATATACTATAAAAATATAGAGTTAAAAGTTCGTGATTTTCTAAAATCGTTTTTCCTATTACTTAGCGAATAATATTATTTCGGAAAATACATAATAATATATAATAAAATAACTTTATATAAATATTATATAATCTAATATGCAAATATTATATATAATATAATATACAAATATTATATTTTTTAAAAACATGTATTTTATTTTCATCATTGACTATTATTTTATTTTTGACCATATATTTAGAATACTTTTTGAATATTGCTCTAAATATGTATAGTTAACCTACCTATTTTTTTAAATCATGAATATAGGATTCATTTAATACATTCTATATTACTCTGAAAAATAATTTTATGTGTAATTTGCTTCAAGTGATTCAAAATAAAAACTACTTGATGGGAAAATAATTATATTTCCTTTTTTACAACTGCACCTCCTATTCTTTATCATTAGAATATCAAAACAATATAATCATAACATATATATAACAAATATATCATACAAAACGGCGAATAATATTGATATTTCAATTTTTTTTATAAGTTTTATTCATTTATCCGAAAATTAGCGCTGATAAATGGACGAATATACAGATTTTCTTCTCTCATTGTCAGGTTGCAACGATATCCTCATGAAGATCAATCACCATCATGTATTGGTGAAGAAAACGATGAATCTAAGTTACTACCTACTGCTTTGTAAAGGTTGTATAGGAAAACCCTTTGACTTGATATGCCGCTGGTTAAAGTATTTTGCACTGAGGTAAGTTGGCTGTCGTTTACCTTTGAGAATAACGTCTTTCTTTCTTCGTTAATATACTGGTACCCAAATATTTAATGAGATTGGAATATTATATCCATTTTTTACTTCAACTATATTTCATAATAATGTTCTATCTCTAACCCTTACAATCATATTTCGATCAATTTTGATAGTTTTCTGAATAAATATTAACGTAATAATTGTAAAACGAATTTTGACAATTATCCCGCAAATGTTTCTTTTGGAGGAAAAATTGTAATTTAATTTAAGGAGAAATAACGACTATTTCTATCCTTAGGGATGAAATATGAAAGGATAATTTGTTAAGAGTAATGATGAACGGAAAAATAAAGTGTCCAGGGATGGGATTCGAACCCATAGTGTTCTGCTTACCGGGCAGATGCCATTTCCACTAGGCTACCCTAGACATTTTTCTGTCAAACGTCGTTATTTTTTACAATGCACTAGCGCTCCATCTGTTTTCAAATTACATAACTATTCTAGACGCGTAATATTCTTTTTAAAATAAAACAATTTTTAAACGTCGTTTTACAATCATAAGCCGAATTATATTGTATTATAAATTAAGGTAACAGTTAATATATAGCTATGCCATCAACCTTTTCTTACTTAATCAGGACAAAGAATTTGATTTCCTTGTATTGATGAAATAATCAACCAGAGAGTGAAAAATGTGCCAAAATATTTTAATAATTTCTTTTAGGCTTTTTGGAAATCTGCCAGAATATAATGAATAGAATTTTTTTAGAACACCGTTAAGTATTTTCATTAATTATTAATAAACAAAATAATATATTTTCAACATTTACATACGGGTTCATGAATAATTTACCTGGTATTTTCAAACATAAACAGGCATTAATATTGTCACTTTGAAATAAGAAGAAACAAACCTTACAATGACACGGCAGTTTATTTATTTATAATAAATATTGCCTTCATTTATCTATCGCAAAATTAGTTGATAAAACATTATTTGATGCCAAACGAATGAAACAAATAAAATATCGGAAGAACGATAAGAGGAAGTTTACAGTGATAAAATATAAATATCAAAATTAATGATTTATTTATTAAATATTATTTATTTAGCTCTTAAAATTAAAGATACTTTAGCCAGTAAATATTTTTTAAAGATTTATTGGCTGAAGCATCTTTAGTTTTAAGAGCTATGAATACCAGCCAGACAGCCTCTATCTTTAAGATAAATATTTAGCTACATTACTATGGTGTATTTTGGATTTGATTAAAAGGTTTATTAAAATCAAATTTAACGCGACATTTCGAGAAATTTGTCGTCAATATTTTTAAATAAATTCCATAATAAGTCAGTGTTTCTTGAAGTAGAGTGTTGTATTTCGAGGGCTGAAATTAATGATTTTATGTAGCCTCGGTATATATATTTTTTCTATTAATGCTTATCAATTATGGAGGGTCAAATTACTAGAAATATATCCTTTCCTGCCTTATGTTGTGGTATAGGATTTCGTCTCTGTTCCAGTTTAATATATGGTTATTAATTTTGGCGCTCTCAAATAGCATGAATTATGTTGGCAATTCTCTCGGATTTCATGATATAATTGTTTTGACCAGTGACCTGTTACTCTGTGGTGTGTTGCGGTGTATATATGGATGGAATATCATTGATAGTCGGTTAGTTGTGTTCTCTTACCGTGACCGGTTCAATAAAATCCTCCGGTGTTCAGTGCCCTCTCCTATCTTCCTCCTTTTTTCAACAAGTTATGGGCCCAGGAGTGCGCCAATAAAATTGCATCTGGTAAGAATATTTCAAAAATGTCAAGTCTTTACCAAATCGAAAAGTTGAATTCCGAAAATTACGAGACATGGAATATGCAAATGAAGATGATTCTAATTCATTCCGAACTTTGGGATTATGCAAATAGCATAAGAATCAAGCCTGAAACCGAAGTAGAATCCAACGAATGGGAGAAGAATGACCAGAAGGCGCTAGCAACTATAGTCCTAAGTTTAAGTCCTCCAGAGATAATACACGTGAAGAGATGTAAAACTTCTGCAGAGGCATGGAAGCTTTTAAATGAAGTGCATCAGCCAAAAGGACCTGCAACGAAGGTGTTTCTTACGAAACAGTTAATATTATTGAAAATGAAACCAAATGAAAGGATGCAGGATTATCTCAACAAATATAGCAGTTTGGCTGACAAGTTGAGTGAAATGGATGCACAAGTCCCAGAGGACTTCCTTTCCATCCTCCTGTTGTGTAGCCTTCCCTGAAGTTATCAGGGTTTTAGAACTGCCATTGAAACTAGGGACAAGTTGCCGAACTTTGAAACTTTAAAAGTAAAAATGCTGGAGGAGGCAATCAGACAAACTGAATTGGACGGTACAACCGATTCTGAAGAAAAGGTATTCTTTGGTAATTCGGAAAGAAAGCCTTTCTCAAGTACATCGAAGCCAAAGGCGAAAGGATTCCCATTTAACTGCCACTTCTGTGGGAAAAAGGGACATAAAACTGCTGATTGCAGAAAAAGAAAGTCCAGGAACCCTAAAAATGAAATGGTTGCATCATTAGGAATCGAATGTTTAAACAAACTTGATGCAAACGAGTGGTGCTTGGATAGTGGCGCAACTGCCCACATGTGTAGCTCAAAGAAGTCATTCACTCATTTTGAAGACACTGCACCAATAAAAATTACACTGGCAGATGGTCAATTCATTGAGGCTATAGGAAAGGGGAATGTAAAATTGGATTGTAAAACCAATACTGGAACTGTAACCTTATCCTTAGAAGATGTGTTGTTTGTTCCTAGATTAAATGGAAATCTATTTTCTATCAGTAAGTGCACAAGTAAATTTAATGTCGTTAATTTCAAGTACAGAAAAGCTGAAATTGTGAACATGCGCACAAAAATTTGCATACAAGCATATGAAAGGAATGGACTTTACATCTTAAGTCAAATTAATTGTCCTAAGGCATTAGCGACAAGAAAAATTTGCATAGCTGGAGAGAAAAATTACGAAAAATGGCATAGTAGATTTGGCCATTTAAATTTGCAAGATCTCAAAAAGCTAAAAATGCAAAATATTGTATACGGCCTGCCAATTTTTGATGTTAAAAATTTCACCTGTGAAGTTTGTTTGAAAGTTAAACAAACAAGGCTAACTTTTCAGAAAGAGTCTCTTACAAGATCAAGGGAACCACTGGAGCTGGTTCATACTGACATTTGTGGTCCCATTAGAACAAAATCATTGGGTGGCGCCCTTTATTTTTCAACATTTATTGATGACTTCTCAGGATTTATCTTCACATTTATAATGAAATCAAGAAGTGAAGTATTTAAAGGATTTAGAATATTCAAAAATTATGCTGAGATGCAAACCGGAAAAAGGTTGAAATGTATTGGGAATGATAATGCGCCTGAATACCTTAGCAAAGAATTCAAGGATTACCTAGAAGGAGAAGGTATAGGACGTCAGCTCTCTGTCGAATATACACCTCAACAGAACGGTGTAGCTGAAAGAGCGAATAGAACTCTACTGGATATGACTAGGTGCTTCATGATCGAAGGTGATTTACCTGAAACTTTATGGGCTGAATTGATACATACATCAACTTATATCAGAAATAGATGCCCGAGAAATAACGATTGTAAAACTCCACATGAGCTATTTACCAAAAGAAAACCTGTAGTTTCTCATTTAAAAATTATAGGAAGTAAATCGTTTGCCGTGAATAATAGGCCGAATAGATCTAAATTCGCACCTCGCAGTGAGGAATACAAGCTAATAGGCTTTTTCACAGAATCTAAGGCATACAGACTTTGGAAGCCTGGTACACGTACACTTATAAAAAGTAGAGATGTACGTTTTATTGAACCAGAATTATCAAGAATTCGGAATGAAGTCATTGAAATTGATGTTAGTCCACAAAAAGATCCTTTTGTCAAGGAAATTCCTCTAGTTGAAGAAAAGGGAAGCACGTCCGAAGCTAAATCACAAACTGAAATTGAAAGTGAATCGGATCTAGAGATGTCTGATTTAGTGGACGAGCCGTCAGAAAGTGAAGTGGTTATTTCAAGAAGAGGAAGAGGACGACCAAGATATATTAGAACAGGAAAACCTGGCCGACCAAGAAAGGAGTACCCTACAGCCAATTTGTCAACGCAAGAACTTCTAGAGGCAAAATACTTGCCAGATCCAAAAGACGCAGAGGAAGCGCAGTCAGGAAGGGATTCTTATTTTTGGAAGAAAGCAATGGAGGAAGAGTTTGATTCCTTGATTGAAAACAAAACTTGGGAATTGGTTGATCCCCCTAAGAATCGAAACATCATAGGAACCAAATGGGTATTCAAAACGAAATGCAATAGTGATGGTTCTGTTGAGCGCCATAAGGCTCGCCTGGTAGCAAAAGGCTATTCACAGCAGTACGGAATAGACTACGAGGAAACATTTGCCCCAGTAGTGCGCCAAAGTACTATTAGAATGTTTTTAGCCTTGGCTGTTGAATACAACTTGATACTCCATCAGATGGACGTTCAATCTGCTTATTTGAATGGAGAAATTAAAGAAGAAATTTTCATGACACAGCCGGAAAACTTCGTCTCAAGAAAATATCCAGAGAAGGTATGTCGACTCAAGAAGGCCATTTATGGGTTAAAACAAGCTGGAATAGTTTGGCATGAAAATCTTGACACTGAATTAAAGAATTTGGGACTGAAGCAACTTCAATCTGACAATTGTGTCTATATCAAGCATGATGAAGGTATTCTCCTGGTGGCAATCTATGTTGATGATCTGATAATTGCGGCTGAAAGAGAAGACACGTTGAAATCCTTTAAAGAAAGTATGAAAAGGATATTCAAAATAAAGGATCTTGGAGGGATAAATTGTTGCCTGGGTATAAGGATACAAATGAAAGAGGATGGTTCAATATCCATAGATCAAGAGAGATATATTGAAGAACTTCTGGCGAAATATAGAATGAAAGAGGCAAAGCCTATTTCTACACCCATGGACTCGAACTCCAAGTTAACAAAAAATTCATCTATAGAAGGTGAGAATGAGCCAGTGAAAAAGGTAGAATACCAATCACTGATTGGATCATTGATATATCTCTCAGTGTCAACAAGGCCCGATATAGCCTATGCAGTTAGTGCTTTGGGACAGTTCAGTAATGATCCTAGGAGACAGCACTGGAATGCTGCCAAGCGTGTCCTCCGCTATTTGAAAGGCACCTCATGTTTGAGGATTACCTACAGAAAATCAAATGAGGCTCTTCATGGTTATGCCGACGCTGATTGGGGTGGAAACCTCGTGGATATAAAATCTCATACGGGAATTGTTTACTTTTTGGCAAGAGGTCCAATAGCCTGGGAATCGAAGAAGCAGCAGACTGTCACTCTTTCGAGCACAGAATCTGAGTACATCGCACTTTGTGAAGCAGGAAAGGAGGCAGTCTACCTTAGAGCGCTGTTGGACGAGATGGGATTTGGTGAATTGCTGAATGGACCGACTGTTCTGAAGACGGATAACCAGGGTGCTCAACAGCTGGCGAGGAATCCAGTTTATCATGCCAGAACTAAACATATTGACATCAAATGGCATTTCATCAGAAGCATTTGCAGCGATGGACTTGTCGAGGTCGTCCACACACCAACCCAGGAAAATGTTGCCGACATCCTTACTAAAGGCCTACCAAGGTTTTTGTATGAAAAACACGTCACTGGATTTGGAATGTAGAAATCTGATGAATTGAGAGGAAGTGTTAAAATGGCAATTCTCTCGGATTTCATGATATAATTGTTTTGACCAGTGACCTGTTACTCTGTGGTGTGTTGCGGTGTATATATGGATGGAATATCGTTGTTAGTCGGTTAGTTGTGTTCTCTTACCGTGACCGGTTCAATAAAATCCTCCGGTGTTCAGTGCCCTCTCCTATCTTCCTCCTTTTTTCAACAATATTGTAGCCAAGTATTTATTATTTCATTAACAGAGTATTATTTTTTATGTTTATACGTTGCTTCTCTGTTAAATTCCCTTATTGCTTATCTTATTTTAATCATTCATAGTTTGTTCTTGCCTTAAATAAATTGATATTTCATTCTGAGGTTTGTATTTCTTAATTTTACACGTGGAAATATTTATTTTTTGAGAATCTTGAACTCAACTAGTGAAAATATCTTGTGCCGAATATCTTTCCTCAAATAACCCATTTGTTGAATGTATATCGTCCTAATTTACAAACTTGTAAAAGAAAAGTAAAATCTATAAAACGTCATCAGAAAGTTTGATAGAGAGAGAGATTGAGATTGAAACCTTTTTATTACAATGTCCATATAAGATTACATAAGGTTAAATACAGAATAAATATGAATAAATAAGATTACATAATGATAAATATTTTGAAAAATAAATATAAATATATAAAATAATTGATAAATATACACATATATATATATATAAATATATATTAAAAATGGCATATCCTGCCCAGGAGCACATGTGCTTTACAGAAGGCAGAGCGCCATCTGGTGGAACAGAAATCAACTAAACATTGATTTAGCCTGTTCCCTGATATTTGGCCAACCCAATTTCTTGATAAATCAAGAAAAGCCATCCACGAACGCGTTTCGCGCTTTTGACGCTCGTCAGCGTGGAGTAGGCTGAACCATTGCGACCAAAAAAGTTTTTTGATCCCAATGGCTTCTCGAAAAACCAAGAAATGGGTATTTAAGGCCAAACTTGCGTAAAAACGCTTAGCACATTAAAAAACGAAATAAAAAAATAAAAGATAAAAAGATCAGGTGTATAAATCAATATTAAAAATGGCATATCCTGACCAGGAGCACATGTGCTTTACAGAAGGCAAAGCCCCATCATATATATAAATATATATACAAGTCGTCATTGGTGGCGCCCACCGCGGGAAAGACTCCGCCAACGATGGACTACAAAAGTTTAGAAAAATAATAATAGTTTTCGGGCAGTTCCATCCTTATATATCAAAAGAGCTAATTAAAAGTTAGTATTCGAATCTTATGAATATTTTTAATAATTGATTTTAACACAAATAAAATTACTTGACTTTTTTTCCGTAAAAAAATATTCTCCAAAACTAAGCACCATCTATTGACCGTCTCCTAAAACTAGATAACTGAGGTCGATGACAAATTCACAACAACAGCTCTGTCTTCTTCTTCTTCCTTATCTCCACTCAATCATATTAGGGTATCAAGTTGTGACCCTTGATGGTGTCTGTTTGACAACCATCATGACTGGGTGAAGTATAATGCGTCTACCTTTGTCATTAAGACTGGGAGCACTACTCAGTGGCAGGCCGACTTAGCTCCAAAAGAAATGGCCGCCTCTGACATGAGGAACAGACGCCATGTGCAGCTGCTCCTAACATGGAGTACAAACGCTGCTCATCCTATATCCCTGGATTAGGTAGGAGCCCTTACAGGGTACTATCAGCCGGGCCAGATGAGCCCAGGTTTTTTAGTGAGCTTGTTACTGCTCCCCCTCCTCCTTTTTCATCCGGGCTTGGGACCGCCAAAGGCTCTGTCAAACTGGAAAGCGCCCACCTTGAGAACATGTTTTCAGTTATTTTATAAGCCCTTATTCTTCCGAGAAGAATTTAGTATAAAATTAATCGAATTATTCAAATAAATGTATTATAATATATTATATAAAAGAAGAAAGAATTAATGATAATTTAAATATAAATTATAAATATTTACAATTTTGTTTATGGTATTTGAAAATTAAAATTCAGGCTCAATTATCACATTGAATATAAATGGATTTTTATTGTCATATACAATATAAATTCAATACTTTAATCATCTACAAGACCGCCTCAAAGGTTGTATTACCCTGAAGCAAGATTTTTGCGGCGAATCCATTAATATATACAGTTATCAGAGTCATCAAGCAACAATTCTTAATAATCAATTTTGTCACCGTTTGCTTTGTGAATGGAATAAATACCCAAATATGGCCATTTCTCAAAACTATCGGTGGTTCAGTGGTAGAATGCTCGCCTGCCACGCGGGCGGCCCGGGTTCGATTCCCGGCCGATGCATTTTTTTTTCTTTACAATTTTTAAAACTCATTTATATGTTATACAAGAATGACATCCACGGCGCCAATTTATAATTGTAACGAATAGTTTTTGAATAAAAGCATTTAATCGGGTAAAACCCGGGCGTTGCCCGGGCCATTCGGCTAGTGCTGCTATAAGATTCACTATAAGTGTAATATAAAAAGGGTAATTAGACACGCCAGAGTTTCCAATAAACAGCGGAGATTACAGACTCAGAGGAGACGATATTGGAACAGCCCAAGGATATATAATGACCTTCAGATCAACGACATCTCGTATAGAACCATCAACCCGTCTACCGTGAAAATACTAGATGAACCTCTATTTATCACCTAGGTGATAACTACAGCCTAAAGTATATATAGGCGATTTTGACAAGACCTTGAATAATAAATATATTAATTTTATATTGCTCTCTTTCTTTCCTGCGATGGGCGCCACAAAGACGAATTGTATATAGAATTATATACAGTAGAATCTCCCTGTAAAATAAAGCTAATTGCAGAATCAAATTGTTCTTCAAAATGAGGTGTCCTCTTAACAGAGAGTTTCTAAATTGTAAAAATGGTAAATTTTCAAATGAAAACTATCCTTTGTGAAGAGGTGTCCGCTTAAGGGAGGTTCTACTGTATATGTATATTTATCAATGATTTTATATATTTACATCTATTTATTCATAAATATTTTGTATTTAAACCTATATGAACATTGAGATAGGGAAGTTTAAATCTCAATCTCTCTCTCTCTTTTAGCGTAAAACCTAAACATATGGTGGTCCATTAGTTTTACCATTAAATTAATTTGGTTAGAAAGTATGATGAAGAGCCCGATGTTTACATATTTGTTTTATGTTAAACATTGAAATTAAAAATGTATTTCTGTATTAAATTTTATCAAATGCCAATATTCGAAACTATTATAGACGCGTATGATTCGTTTAAAAATTAAACAATATCTATTGCCTTTACTGCAATGAAAAATTAATTTAAAAGAATCAAACACGTCTATAATGGTTTCGAATTTTCATAACAGATGGCGCACTAACACATCATAATTTAAATATCAATATGCATATTCAAATTAAATATTACTATTTTAGAATTGTTCATGAGAATATATGAATCGGGTATATTTATAAAGGTTATTAACTATTTTGAAACATATTATCGTTCTAATGACTATTTAAATAAAAGGTATTCCTTGATATCAGTCGACAATTTAATTTATGATAATTTTCTAAATATACTTTATTTAGAAGTGTAAAAGAAATAATAAAATTGATAGGCATCGTAAAGTGCTTTGTTAATTTATTAAAACAATTGAAATAACTTCTAGACATTATAAAAAGTGAACATCTTGGCATTTTATCGATTTCTGGTTTTTTCATTTTTTCCGTGGATTTTCTAACTTGTGAATTTTAGAATGTTATTAAAGATGAGTGATTTGAAATACCTTCTTCATAAATCATGTCAAGTTAGCAAGAAAATCGATTGAATGCAAAGTCACTTTATAATTTTTTTATATTTATCAAAATTGATTTTTGTTAAGAAAATTATTTCTCCAGAATAAAAATATTATATTCTCTAGCCTGAAATATTCACTAGCCCTCACAATATATCAAACCAATTTAATAAAATGTTGTACGGGGATTTTCAAGAAATTTTTAGAAGAATAAAGAAATAATATATATTTTGGCATATATATTATTAATAAATAAGCATGTTTTAGATTTTGAAATGATTGATTCCGTGAAATATATAATATTTTAAGAAGATTCTAGCATATATTTATTAAATATTTAAAAATATGAAAAAATAGTACAAATGTAACATTGTACTGGGATAAGGTGCATAAATTAGGAAAAAGGCATCTCCATTGGCCATTATGGCCAATTCTGGAATAATTAAAAATCAACGAGAATAGTTGATATTTATTCCGACAGATGGCGCCAGCCATCAGCAACTTTCAGTTGCACGATAAGGAGATGCCTTTTTCTTAATTTAAAAATATGATAAAATCTTCGTTCGATAGGGAATTATTATTTTTTTCATCTGTTCTCTGTTGCAATATAATGCAATAACTTTATTAGGTACCGCTCAAAAGGATCAACCTGGCTTATGTTATTTAAAATGAATTTACATTAGGGGGGGTTGGTGGAAGGATGATCTGAACCATTGGTTTTTGACCGCTACGACCCGGGTTCGATTCCTGCATTGGAAACTTTTTATGATTAAAAAAAGGCTTCAATGGCCCCCGTTTCTTGCAAAAGTCCAACCCCAACAGGCGAGTGCAAGTAACCGAACGAGGTTCTGGCACATTTGTAAGTGCAAAGACGAACTGTTTTTCACATAACTAGATATGTGATGAACTTACAGTTAAAGCAGTAGCCTTCTTCTACTAACAATGATTATCATGGCCTGTACCACGTGTATTAGAGATAAGCAAAAAAAAAACAATGAATAATATGAACAGGTTCTAACAGAAAAAGATGCGCAATGTGGGATTCGATCCCAGTTCATGGCTGTCAGAAATCGACGGTTTTAACCACTTTTCTACCGACCCTTTTTAAAATTCTAAACAACAAATTCTAAAAATTTCAAAATGGAAACAATTTTTTTTTTTTGTGAATATTTTGTAGTCATTTGATAAACAATCTTTAAAATTAGAAATAAGTGGATTAGGTTTAATAAATATAAGTATTAGTAAATTGTTTACAATTGCATCTTCGTGAAAAAACATTAAAGAATAAAAATATTTTCTGGTGTAAATATTGAAAACAAAATTGACATTTACTGTAAAAGTACCGTCTGCACCACTCTGACAACGGCCAACAGCCCTGAAGACATAGATGGTAGACTTTTCCTGATTTACTAAAATTTGGGTTAGAAATTTATTTTGGAACAAGCTAAATCGACGTTTAGTTGATTTTTGTTTCTCTAGATGGCGCTTTTCAATCTAAAATACTCATTTGAGTGGTCAGGAAATGCCAATTTTGTTTTTGAATACATCAATAAATTAGAGTGTAAAATTGATAGCAATTACAAGATGTTCTATTATATTTATATATATATATGTATGCTTTTCATCAAATACATACAATTGATACAAATATGAGTTTTTTTATTAACAAATGTCTAAAATATCTTATCAATTGTTTCAAGCTCAATATCTAAGGAACGTATTTCTAAATAAAAATTAACCTAATACAGTTTATTTTGATCTATTTTAATTCCTGAAAATCCATAAATGAAAACAATTTCCATATATATCAATCTCTATAATATTTAAATATATATTTAGATATTCAACTAAAAAGGCATATATTGTATCAAAATAAAATTTATTTACCAATATTTCAGTTGTCTGAACGCCAAACTTTTTCAAGGTATTATAACATATTTATCTGAACAACGAACCCAGCGTCACTTAACTTCGATAGAATTATGTTTAATAATATTTTGATATATTCAGCAAATATAATCAGGTTAGACAATTATTCAAATATTAAATTATAAACTCACTTTAAAAGGGGGGTATTTATTGATAAGAATATAAAAGGATTATCTAAATCCTATTTTAGGAAACCACTACCGGATTTTAAAAGAGAATTCACCGAAGTTCAATGTTTTACAATCTATTTTTTTGTGTTTATTCTAGGATTGCATCTTATCTTGTATTGGTATAAGCATATTACACAGAATAGTTTCATAAAGTATTTGAAAAAACTTTACAAATCAATATTTTGAAAAATATATATATGAGCGAAATTTTACTCGAAGAGAAATATATAAATAAACAATTTAAAATATTCATATAATAATAAAAAGGTATTTTTATAGTTTTCTATATTGCTCTTAAAAATGGTCAGTCTAAATTTATTAAATCTAAAACATAAAATTTGATTAATAGGACTACTAGGAAGATATGCAATGATGAGCCAGGAGAGATTAACCTTTATTTCAGAGAAATAATTCGTTTCAAAAATAGCGGTGAAAATGTCAATTTCTATCAATAGAATTAAAATAATTTTGAAATTTTAGAAGAGTATGCTGTATATTGTTAGTTCGGGGCATATATATTGTGGAGTGTTCCTAATGTTAGAACAAAATTACATTGAACTGAGGTGTTAATTAACTCGATTGTTCTGATTTATTCATATTTATATTTGTTTGCACATTTATACATATGTTATATAGGAAAATATAACTTAAGTTTGCGGAGTAGGTAAATAATTGATATTATTCTTAAACCGCTATCTTATAGTGTATAAGCTCTGGCGTTGTAGAGCCGAGAATTTTCTATGACTTAACGTCACGAATTTGCCTTGGTTTTATATCATCGTTAATCCTAAGGCTCGTTGTCACGTAAATGGTATAGCCTTATGTCACGGAAAAGCTCAGTTTGTGTCACGAAAATACACGGATTATATTAAATCAACGGTTGAATCCTATTTGTACCGGCTATAATAGCAATTCGCCTTATGTTTTAATGGCAAAAGTCGTAAAATCCAGACCCTTTGCATTCGCTTTTTATAAATACCTGAAATCAGCTCAATCAAAATATTTAGCACAGACACCGGATCCAACTCGATAATTGGTCGAGGTCAATACCCAATATTTGTATTTAACTACGATGCTAATTTGTTATTTATTTATTTTGTTCTACAGGGAGAATCCTGTATGGCACGTGTGCCCAATAAAGGCAATTGTTGTTGTTGTGTTGTTGAATCCTATTTGTTATGAATGACGACAATATATATTCTCCGAAGTTCATTTGAAAATTCATGGAATTTTGTTTTTTCATCCTACGAGTATACCTTATTTAAAACAAATACACCCTGTTGATAATAGATATTTTTTTATATATATTTTTCAATTCTAAATAAAAATCAACACATTATTTTTATCTATTAAATGTGTTTGTTTTTAAACATTTTAACGACTAAGCGGTACATATACAAATATTTTGTACATGTTTTTTTTATCATATTGCATATAAACTATTTGAAACACATTATTTGTTTTTTGAATATCAATATCAAGTAATATTATATATATGTATAATTTTTCGATATGAATCAGAGCTTATTTTGAAACAAATCATTTCTCGCTTTTAAATTCTTCTAATATATAAGGTTGGGTCAATAAGTAATGCATAATCATCAATAATTTTTTTTTGCTTGATAAACCATAAAGATGAAACTTTGTATATATGAATTCCCTAACTATTAGCTATATATCAGCATCATTCAATATATCCACCTTCCCTCTGCACACATTTGGTCCAGCGGTTTTTCCAACTCACAAAGGCACTTTGGTAAAATGTATGACAGCCCAAGTGTCCCTAGGGTGGCATAGCGCTTTAAATTGAAATAAATAGATAAATAACGATATAATCAGCGCTATTTCAATTTTTTTACTTGAAAATATTAGAATTTCTACAATTATTGATATTAAAATGAAAAAATTGAGCTTGGCTTATCTCATTGGTGAACGTTGCCAGCGATTTCGCCAAATTAATCCACTAGATATCTTTAATTATTATATCGTTTATTCTATTTATCAAATCTGTATTTGAAAGTATATTTTTGCTTAATTGTATAACGAAAATTCTGATAGAAACTAATATTGAAGAAATTTCATAAATAGTGTTTCTTCGAATACAGCTCTCTCGTTATATATATATCACATTTTCAGGAAATTATTCGTTAAATATACTCAATATCTTAATAACTTTCAGTGTCTCCAACATTTAAATAACTTTCTCCTTTATAAAGAGTTATAAAAATCGATATTACATCCATTTCGATAAGAAAAGCCTACTTATTGCAGGAAATATAATTTCTGATGAAAAATAGTCATGTATTTACATGTTGCATTATGCACACCTTCAACTTCTTTACCAATTCTCCACATATCGATTCTTCCCAAATGAGTGCCTGCAAAATCCAATGATAACAAAAGAAAAAAAAAAACATTTAAAGAATTAGAATAAGACTAGCTACAGAATCTAACCATTGCCTGAATTTGGATAGGTAGTCAGTTAGGCATGATGATGATGATAAAGATAATTTATTTATAGTTATATCTGACAGAGATGACTGTGATGGAAGAACAGACGTCCACCTGCGGCCAGATATTGAAGGATAGCTGTTACCAATGGGCTCATCAATAATTATCGAAACTTCTTTTATAGAAATCCCATTCATCACAAGAGCGATATTAATTCCTGCCTTGACATGCCGAGCCCTAATGGAAAATGTTGGTAATCTAGGCGGTCAGTATACCAAGAAATTGCTAATATATTATTTTGGACGCCGCATAACTATCACTCATCCAACTCCAGTTTTTGGCTCGTTCCTACGCTTTAATGAATATTGATCACCTAGAACCTTGGAAGAATTCTTTAAACAATCCAGGTATTCTCTTCTAATAAATTGGTTGATCACCTTTAAATCTAATTTGTAATATTTCTTATTCTCTCTTTCACATATCTTCTCTCTCTGTGCAGTTCATATTTATATTGAAACTTTGGAACACTTTACTATTTACCAATTTAATATTTTACTTTTTCCAGTTTATTCATACTGCTACCAATTATTATGATATACACTCAATGGTGATATATTATCTCAAACCAAGACTGAACAATAAGAATAGAAAAAGAGAATAATCACACACATATACAGCTTTATTAAGACCACCGGTCTTAAACAGATTAACTACAGGAAGGAAGCAACTTCAACAACAGTTTAAATTTCCAATAACAGTTAGAGTACCAACATATATATTATATATTGTGTCAAATATATATATTACATATTAAAACGTATTCATTATAAATTGTTTATATACTGAAAAAGATATGGAAATGGAAGAGTTACATAATTGTCAAATAGATAAAGCGTATATCAGATGAGTGAATTATTTCAATAAATTATCATATATCATTTTAATATATGCATATTCTTATACTAGTCTTTCCTCAATACAAAAGTTATTCCTTTACAATTATTGTAATATATCCTAGGAAATAGATATTTCGTCTTATAATCGAAAAATTTGCTTATTTTATAAAATCAAGATCAATATTGATTATATAATTATATTTACAGAAAAAACTCGCTAGAAGGAAACAGGTATATAGCCTTATAATAACCCTTAAAAATCCCCAAATTATAATGTATTAATATAGTGAATACCCTGGCTATATAGTGAAACAAAGGTTAAATCGTATTGAGGTTCGCTATATTGAGGTATTTTAGAGTAATTTGTTTTAGAAATTTAAAAATCGATAGATAATCGCACAATAAAATTACTTCACCACTGAACAATCTCTTGATGGGTAAAGGAAGGAATTTCAGTGGGTAAATGGATGCCAAATTGAATTAATTGATTGCCGGAGGCCGAATTTCCTGTGAACATCGAATTACACGGCATAACGGCCTGAGGCCCAACATCCAATCGTTCCCACGTCGGGAGACTACTCTATATATTTCCCACCTTTGTCTTCATAGGTTTATACAGCCAACAGCTTAGAAATAATATCCTAGTGCAGTGGTTATAAACCTGTGGCTCGCGATCCATATGCGGCCCTTTGAATATGAATAGGCGTATAGTACTCGCATATTTAAGAACTTTATGCGAGTACTATTTATTGTAGTAAATAAAATATTGGGTGACTCTTAAAAACGTTGAAATTTTGTAAATTGTATTTTTGACTCTTCTGATTGGAAAGCTTACCGACCCATGTCCTAGTTTGTCACAGGATCAGTCTAACTAGTCTGCATACATCTCCAATCTCCTTAGATGTAATATGAGAGAAATTAAGTGATAAACCTCATCATTCAATACATATTCAAAAAATGAATTAACATCGATCGTAGCCAAATTCACACGCAAAGTAAGATCAAACTCGCATAAAATATAAAAACAATCAGAATCCAAATAAAGCAACATTCCGTAACTGATTCAATTGGGAATGCGTTTCTTTTTATGCTTGGGTTGACAGAAGATGATGCCTTTTCTTAGCGAATTATTGAACTTATAAATTAGAAAAATATTTTATCCAAAGTATATATAATCTTTCTCTCTATATATTTATAATATAATATATATAATTGAATTTGAAAAATCTTATTTTACACTCTCTATACATTAATATAAAAGTGCTCAGGGACAATACCTGGCAATATCATAAAAAATATATCTATCATAAAGAGTATATCATCAATTTCCTATCGTCCTCAGACACAGAAGAAAACTTGATAAAACCAAAATATTCTAATTAATTATTCTCTTTATCAAGTAGAAGATTACCTCTTGCGTATATTTGTGAAAGGGGCAAATTTCCCTAATCCTTAAAAGTCTAAAATAAAAGGATAATCGATAAAAAGAACTTCTAATCATTTAATTGGACAAGCATCAAATTTGTTTAATTCCACGTTCATTACACACCTTTTAAATCTTCAGTAATCAATCAATAGAAGTTTCAAAATATAAATTCGATAAGAGCAAATTCGGCCCATCAAGGTATATTTGTCCGATTGGTACAGTTGATGTATATGGAGAACATGTAAGGAGAAAACACGATTGATATTTAGAAAAATTGAATATATTATTCCAGAGTTTGATCTTTAAAAGTTAAGAACATCAATATATCGTTGGACTCTTACTAGTCAGGATGCAGGCTGCCAACCGGCGTGTCATGGACTGATAGATGTATGTGAAGAACATGTATAAGAGAAAAAACGATTGATATTGTTGTGTTGTACCCGTTGTTTGTCAATAATCCACTCTGAGTCGTCGGAGCTCCCTTGGTACCGGTTTTATTTATAACCAGTGCCGAAACATAAGGAGAACCCCACACACAGCTAGACGCGGAGTTAGTCCTCCGCTCGCAGCCGACACCAAAACAAACTGCCGGGATCCAGTCTCGGCCGGTTCCCGCCGCCACACTGGCGCCGCTAGGCGCGTGAGGATTCTTGCCTGAACCCTCAACATATCCCCCAAAAAGTTTAGAGGAGGTTAAGGCTGGACACGCTTGTATCTTCTCCCATACCGCGACACTTTCCCAGGTGAGGGAGACAGCTTCTTTATCTCTGGAGCGATTGCTGGCAGCTGTTGTAGCTCCTCTGCAGGCAGTTCATTTCCCGGAGTTTCCTCCGTTTCAGCGGGGAGTTTACTGTCAGGAGATGTCTCACTGGGGTCGACCTGGTGTTGGGAAGAAGCCAGAAGAAGAGAGTTCCGCCTGTAGGTCCCTATAGGAGTTTCCACGATGTATGAGCGGGGCGCTGAAGCCTTCTCGAGGACACTTCCCCACGCTCGAAGATCCTTCACCCAAACTTTCTCTCCTGCAATTAGTTCCGCCTTTTTCGTGGCCGCATGGCGTCTGTCAAAAGCCGTTTTCTGCGCCATCTTCCGCTGCTCCTCTTCCCCCCTGAGTTTGGATTGATCCACTGTTTTAGGGGTTAGTGATAATGAAGTACAGGGAACCATATTGCGAATTTTCCGTCCAAATAGAAGTTCCGCAGGGGAGAGTCCGTTTGCCAGGGGTGTTGCCCGATACTCCATGAGTGCTAGGACCGGATCTTTATTCTTTTTCATCAGGTTTTCCACTATTTTGACAGCAGCCTCTGCTTGACCATTTGATTGTGGATGCTTTGGGCTGGAAGTGATGTGTCGAAACCCAACTTCAGAGGCAAACTTCGTAAAAGCTGAAGTTGTTGATGGGCGAAATTGTGGTCCGTTATCACTGATTACAATGTCAGGGATGCCATGACGAGCAAAGATAGCTTTGCAGTGATCTACCACAGCTTCCGAGGAAAGTTTAGTAAGTCGTACGACCTCGATAAATCGAGAAAAGTAGTCTACGACGACTAAATACTCACATCCTTCGTAATGGAAGAGATCCATCCCGACCTTTTGCCACGGTCTTTCCGGAAAGTCGTTGGGGATGAGTGGTTCGTGCTTTAGAGGTTGATTCTCTATGCATTTCTCACAGGTTTTTACCATATCCTGGATTTCTTGACCTATTCCTGGCCACCAAACATGATCCTTTGCTCTTGCTCGACATTTTGTTATTCCTTGATGACCTGCGTGGATGCGGTTCAAAACATCTTTTCGCATGTTAGAGGGGATGATCACTCGCAGTCCTCTCATTAGTAAGCCGTTCTCTTCCCCTATCTCGTCGCGAACATCGTAGAACGAGCGTTCTAAGGGAGAGAGCTGACATTTGGCGGGCCAACCGTTTTTGAAATAAAATGCCACATTTTGAAGGGTAGGCTCCAGCTTCTGGTTGAGGGCTATTTTGGCAAGTCGTTCGTCTGTCGTGGATTGATGCAGGACGATGCTACGCACAAAATGTTCAACTTCTTCCTGGAGCTCTTCATCTTCGGGAAGATGACCTGGAAGTGGTTGTCTTGAAAGGGCATCAGCGGTGATTAGGTCCTTCCCCGGTGTATGAAAGATATGAAACAAGAACTGAAGCATCCTCATACGGTACCGTTGAAGCCTTGGCGTTAGATCGTTCAGATCTTTAGTGGTGAAGATGGGGACTAAAGGTTTGTGATCTGTTTCGATAAGGAAGGTTTTTCCAACCACAAAGTCCTTGAAGCGCTCACACGCCCATGTGATTGTAAGGGCTTCCTTCTCTATTTGAGCGTATCCCTGTTCCGTCTTCGTCAGCGTTCGTGATGCAAAGGCCACTGGGCGCCACTCGTTGGCTTCATGCTCTTGCTTGAGGACAGCTCCCAGGCCATACGATGATGCATCAGCTGAGACCATGTTCTTCTTAGAGATGTCAAAGCTTGCCAGAACTCGGTCATTGGCCAGAACCTCTTTGACTTTCTCGAATGCTTTTTCTGTGGTGAGCCCCAGATGAAACTAACATCTTTCTTTCTTAGGTCGTTTAGTGGCTTTGTGATTTCCGCTAAGTTTGGAACAAAGCGGCCTAAGAAATTGACCATGCCCATAAAACGTTGCACTCCGTGCACGTCAGTTGGCGGTTTCTTCTCGGCGATGGCTTTGACTTTCTTTTCGTCCGCCTTGATACCGTGTTCGTCGATGTAATGTCCCAGGAATGTGACGTTGCTTACACCGAACTGACACTTTTCTTTGTTAAGCGTAATTCCTGAGTTCTTTAGGCGTCTCAAAACTTCGCGTAGTGTCTCGTCATGCTCTTCCTTTCTCTTTGCGAAAATGAGGATGCCATCCATGTGACAGATTACCCCATTGACTCCGCGTAGGATAGCAGACATGCGTTTCTGGAAGTGTTCTGGAGCACTAGATATCCCAAAGGGAAGCCTTTTGAATTTATATCTGCCAAAGGGCGTAATGAAAGTCGTCAGCGTTTGGCTTTCTTCAGAGAGTTTAATCTGCCAAAATCCGCTGTTAGCATCCAGCCTGGAAAAGATTTTGGCCCCGTTGAGTTGAGCTAGTTCATGTTCAAGGACAGGAAGCGGGTGAAGCTCACGTTCCACACTCAGGTTAAGCCGGGACAAGTCTACACAGATCCTGATTTTCCCGTTTGGCTTTCCAGCTAGGACGATCGGTGCGCACCACTCCGTTGGCTCATCAACTGGTTCGATGACTTCCTGAGCCACCATGGCATCCAGTTGCTCTTTTAACTTCGGCATGAGCGGAAGAGGTACTCGTCTTGGGACTGGTATGGAGAAGGGCTTGGCACCTTCCTTCAACTTGATGTGATAGGGCTGTTCAAGAAGCCCCAGTCCTTCAAATAGCTTAGGGAACTCTCGTTCAGGATTGACATCCGTTGTTCCGTTGATGACAAGATCAATTCGTTTGACGAGTTGGAGGCCTTCACAGGCTCCGACACCCAGAAGAGGTTGCTCCAAATGGTGGACCACGTACACGGTTTCCTTCATTTCACGTGTGTTAGCTCGGAGCTTCGCCACGAAGGTCCCAGCATTCTCAAATCTTTGGTTCGCGGCCGCCATCAGTTGACCGTCGGTAGGCGTCAGTTGGACGTTGCTGAAATACCGCTTGTACAGGGAAAATGGTATCAGTGTCACATCCGAGCCCGGATCCAACTTGAAGTGGATTGCAGTGCCGTTGACTCTAACTGTTGACTTCCACCTGCTCTTTCTGCTTTCCAGCGTAGGCTCGCGGACAGCATATACATATGAGACCTTCTCCCGCGCTGGGGTTTCCTCCGAGGATATGGCGTTCACCTCATTGTTTTTTCTTCGACAGATATTAGTGTAATGGCCCTTTTTCCCGCACTTTCCACAGACTTTGTCCTTAGCGGGGCACTTATCTCTGTAACGATAATGATGTTTGGTAGTCCCACAGGTAAAGCAAGTTGGAAATTCTTTTCCTCCGTCTGTTTCCTTGGCACTGTCTGTTTGTCTAGACGTTGATCTTTCATTGTCCTTGCCATGACCTGATGCTTTAGGCTTCTGCTTGGCCACTTTCCACGTTGTGTCGACCTGCGATGTAGAAGGGTTAAGATCCTGTTGTTCACGCATCACAGCTTTCCACTGACGGGCGATCTCGACTGCTTTGGCCAAGGTCAGGTTTTCGTTTAGCATCAGTTTATCCGACAACTTCCTATCTTTTACTCCAAGCACTATACGATCACGAATAAGCTCCTCGCGCAGATTAGCGTATTCGCAGTGCTCAGATATTCTGTGCAAGACTGTTACAAATTCCTCAATGGTTTCTTCCGGTCGTTGACTCCTTAATCCGAACAAAGCCCGTTCATACACCACGTTGCGTTTGCCAATAAAGTGGTTGTCGAACGCTTCAATGACTTTGTCGAGGTTCTTTGCGTCATCTGCTGAGAGATTGAACGCAGAGTGGATTTCCTCAGCCCTCTCCCCCATAAGATATATCAATGCTGTGATCTGATATTCTTGTTCCTTGACGTTCAAGTTGGAGAGAAGTCTGTATCGAGAAAATCGCTGTTTCTAGCTTGGCCAATCCTTGGCGTCGAAACTGAAGTTAGGAGGCGGAAGAAAGGAATTTGATTCCATGTCAGATTTGATTGCACAAGAGTGGAATTAATTAAAAAGGCACTTACTTGGGCTCTTCACGATCCCACCGCTGCCACCATGTTGTGTTGTGCCCGTTGTTTTGTCAATAATCCACTCTGAGTCGTCGGAGCTCCCTTGGTACCGGTTTTATTTATAACCAGTGCCGAAACATAAGGAGAATACCACACACAGCTAGACGCGGAGTTAGTCCTCCGCTCGCAGCCGACACCAAAACAAACTGCCGGGATCCAGTTTCGGCCGGTTCCCGCCGCCACACTGGCGCCGCTAGGCGCGTGAGGATTCTTGCCTGAACCCTCAACAGATATATCAGTAAAAATAAATATATATATTTCCAGAGTTTTATCGTTACAAATTGTGAAAATTAATATGTCGTAGACCCTCACCAACCTGGATGCAGGCTGTGACCCGGCGTATCATGGACTGATAATGTTTAAGGATGGAGTGCTCAGGGATTTATTGCCAAATTATTTCTAACTATCGAGCTAAATAATCAACAATTCGGAATGGTTAAAATCACCTTACTATCACGCGCTAGATGTGCTATAAAGGTGAGAGATCAGGCTACCTTTAGGCATTGGAATATTTCGGAAAGATTGAAGACAATCCATAGTAATACGTGCCGTGTGTGGGAGGGTACGACAGTACATAAATGTATAGCTCTTTTCTTCCATCGTAAATATTTTCCTTGTGTTTATTAATGAATGAAAATAATAATTTATTTTATAAAATAAAAATATATTCCAAATTCGCCATTCATATTTGATATATTTATATTTTTAACAAATATGGAATGCAGCACAGTCATTTCGCGATCTCAAAGATATTTTTGTCGAGGAAAAACAGATAAAGTCAAGTTCAAATCGGTTATATTATATGAATCTCGAATATATATATGAATAAAATATAGGTCGATCTCAAATTGTCAACGACAAGCCATTTTCTGATGCCTTGTACAAAGTCGAAACCTTGAGATCGAGAATGTTGACCGAAATCTTCAATTAGGACCATTCGACCAACGGTCGTCTTTTCGAAAATATCGTAAGCATTCAATAAAGTCGATAGTGAAAAAGGTTTCATAATTATAATTTTAAGATTTGTTTGCTTTTCATTGGAAAATGGGTACCGTTGCCACGTTACATTAACCTTGGACCAGAAATCGGTCAAATAATCCAAGGGTTCAGAGGGACTGGTGTGGTCGGACTTCTCCCCCTCCCCCCGCCATTGTACACACCAAATATAGAGAAAATTGCGACTGCTGTGATAGAGATGCATGGAGACATCTGAGGATCTTCATTGGACACGATAGTAACAACGAAGATTTTTTTAAGGCCGAAATTATTTCCCTTTGTGTATTATTAGCATATCACTGTACTTTTATAATTCATAAAATATTAAATTATATGATAAGATATATAAATAATATACAAATTAGATTTTCTTTAAATGCTCTTTTTATCGAATGTCAATATTATTATGGAGATATCTTGATTATAATTAAAATTTGACTGTCAATTATATAAAAACGAATACGAAAATAAATTGATGAGTATACTATCCAACTTTAAAAGAAACATAAAATCCACCATGTACAAAAAACCAGCAGTCTAAACTTAAGTATATATACAACTATAGGGAACTTGGAAATGCTCCAATTAGAAGCATCTAAACAATGTTCCCCAACGATGACCTATTTCCTCAATTGGAGAAGTTCATAACAAAGAAAATAGTTTGTAAAACGATAAACCTTTTTGTAATTTGGCTTCGCGCTGTAATTTTGGCCTTTTAGAAGACAATTGAGAAGATGTTCTTAAACCTAACAGCGTGAAAAATGAGCTCAACTTGAAAAAAAAAAGAATTCCCAATTCAAGCGAGGTTTTGCTCCACTCTGTCGCCTTGATAACTGAGATAATTACTCACAAATTATTTTTATAAATATTAATATATTTTAAAAGCTCTACAAATTAGAGATAATTTATCATTCTATCTACTGTATATATATTTTAGAATATTACTTTAATAATCTTAATCTTGTTTTAATACTTTAACAGCCCCGAGGTTTTTAGCGTTGATTGCGTACATATATTTTGACGATTTGTTTCCCGGATGTATGAACCTATATATGTAAATACGGAAAAAAAGTTTAAAGACTATGTATATAATTTTATATATTCAATATTTTTTAATTTGCAAAAGTTTATATTTTTAAATGTTTAGGAATTTTTTATATGCCATCTAGAAAATGCTCAAAATGATATGCCTCTTTTGTTTTTAATATATATACTAGCCGAATGACCCAGGCAACGCCCGGGTTTTACCCGATTAAATGTTTTATTAAAATACTATTCTTTACAATTATAAATTGGCGTCGTGGATGGCACTCTTTTGAAACGTCCCGCTTCAATCTTTGTGTGTTTTTAAAATACAAAAATGAAAATGTAAATTTTCACAACGATATTTGAAAATTGTATTATTTAGATTTTTTGTATGAATATATTTTAAATCTGATATATACATAAAATGATATGATAATGATAGCAAGTGATTTCTTGTTCCCACACTGTCATTACGTCACTCAAGGTCACCGTCGCGCCACGTGGTGGGGCAGCAAACGGTGACACCTGAATGGCGCTCTCCTATTGGCTCGCTACGATCACGCCACCAAAAGCAAACGGTGACAGAACGCATGACGCTGATATATATTTATATATATATATAAAATCTCACAGAGAAGATCTTCTATAATGAAAACAATGTCCCTAAAAATATGTTCCTTTTTTAAAACTCAATATAAATTAATATTTCCTTTCAACATCACGAACCTATTTTTATGTCGTATATATGTATCGTATATAGGCCGATTTTTTAACTCGCTAAATAATTTTAAAATTGAAAATTTTCATTGAGATATACTTTTTTATTAAATTAAAAAATTCAAACTGTGCCTTTATTCCAAAATATTTTGAAAGTGGTGACTCCTCAGAGGTGACCATTCATCGCGGTTACTCCAGTTTTTTTTTTTTTATCATACCACTGTAATATAATTTGAATATTTTGTTTACATAGCCGGCATTGTAAATGATTTATTGAAGTTATATAAGGAATTGAGGCACTAAAGGTTTGAGCACCATAGAAATCTTCATGATCATAAGGTTCATAAAATATGACAATAAAAAAAAATTTGAAATGAACGCTTTGCTTCTATATTATAGAAATCTATATTTGGAATATATTAAACATTTGCGTACATTTCTCTCTTAAACTATTAATTAACAACTAAAAGTATATTTAAGACGAATAATCCTTTCAATAATTATAATAACGAATAGATTCAAAAAGGATAAGTTTCTTTATTTGAAAAATCAATTCAAGCTTTCGGGCGCAAGCTGCCCTTCTACAGGAATAATAGATACAATTTCAAGTAGTCATGTATGTACAGATATATATATTTTATTTAAATGGTTTCTCGCTTTGTTCTTGTATAGCGTGAGTGGATCTCATACCCACGTGAGTTAAACTAAATCTCGTGGGTATGAGATCCACTCACGCTATACAAGAACAAAGCGAGAAACCATTTAAATAAAATATATATATCTGTACATACATGACTACTTGAAATTGTATCTATTATTCCTGTAGAAGGGCAGCTTGCGCCCGAAAGCTTGAATTGATTTTTCAAATAAAGAAACTTATCCTTTTTGAATCTATTCTTTATTATAAAAGTATATTTGAGATGAAATTATCTTAAATAAAAACTACGCCATCTGTATTTATAAATATGAACTATGGAGTGCTAAGTCTTGCTTTTCTTTCAATATAATCATTTCCAACAGTCCCAAATACAATACATATTATATTTTCATTTGTCTTGCACCCCAATACGAAGAGAAAATACATTTTCATAATAATTTAATCATTTATATTTTCAATTCGCCAAACTATAAAAAATATTCATTTCGTTGTATATTATTCAGACCATATGTAAATTATTGTTATAGAATGTGTTTTATGAATGTATTTTGTCTGTTAATATTGTTAAATTTTAGCGAAGTATGAATTTTAAATAGTAAATATAATAAAGTTATATATACATTAGTTATGTGTGGTAAGGACAAAATACTCAGGAGATGAGTTTCTTTCAACACTTTATTAGGACATCAAGCTTTCGGGCACAGCGTGGCCCTTCTACAGGTATTTAGTTATATGAATAATATTTTTCTGTGTGAATGCCTCGATTAAGGTTGGCGTTCAGCCAGCCGAAATATTGGCAAAATAAATATTTTATAAAATCCAATATATGCCTTTTATTATCTACTGAATCAAATATGGATTGCTCTATTTTCAAAATATTTATATATATATAACAGAATATTTTCACATTATTACAAAGAGAAATAACCACATATAGCAAGTCAATAAAACCCAATATATAGAGTAGGATGCAATTAATGTGGAAGATAAGGAGAATTGAACTTAAATCAATTTTCCTTGGCAATTTCCTTGGCACCGAAGGCAACTCAATTTGTCCCATTGTCCCAATGTCTGGATCTTTAATTCATGGGAGTCATAATGACCACCAAGGGCTGCCAAGTGTGACCCATCCATTTGATCTAGCAATGCCATTTGGGAACGACCTTTAAAATTATATTATACTGCCTCCTTTCTACCCTGGAATATTTATCGTTTTTTGATGTGCCCATATGATGGGCTAAACAAATTTATTTTTAAGTAATTTCAACTCAACATTGATTGATTCATTGTTAATTGGATTTTTGGATGTCATTTGTAACTTAGATTCTTTTAATATTTTCTTTATTTGAAGGATAATTTATATTAACAAGATTTTGGTAATTATTCTAATATTTTTATATTATTAAATAAGCATAATAAATATGAAATAAATATTATTTGAATTTTTTAAAAATATTTTTGTTACACTAGAGATAATATAAAATGTTCTTTTGAAATTATTTTGAATGTTGAACATCGATTTTGAACATTGTAAATCTGAAATATAAGCCATCCAGGAATAAGTTTACTTTGAGATTTTATTTATTAACTTCAGATTTTTCTCGGGATTAAAGTCATTTTTCTATATAGAAGAACAATATTAACTTGAGAGAAATAAAAATAAACCAAACTTTTCGAATAATTTTGGATTGAAAATAATCGGAAAATTTTATCTTTTACAAAAAACGTCTTTTTCAAAATGCGATTCTTTAAAAAATTGTGACTAGGTCTGCTAACTTCTAAAGTCTAGAGTTTTCTGTCTTTTGTGTTCTGTTTTGTTAACTACGTGTCTAATGTTTGACATTCTTTAAAAAGATAATGCATTTTGTTTCACTGTGGGTTTTATTACTTTTTTTAACCTCTATAATTGTGTAAATTTGGAATTATATTCATTGCAATATTTGATAATTAATTGTTATTTTGAAATATTGTTATTGAACCTGTAGAATGCAATTAAGAGACTACTTCATTTTCAAATAAAATAAATATTAAGAAAAAAATATCATCTGTTTATCGGGAAATTGAAAGTTTCAGTTGCCCGATAAAGAGATGCCTTTTTATTTTCTTAATTTATGAACCTTATCCCGAACAATATCACAATTGTACTATTTTTTTTTCAAAATAATATAGATATACTAAAGTATACAATTATGCATCTAAATAATTATTCAGAAATGTTAATTTGAAGACGTTACAGTCAATCTTATGACGGTAGATAAAAATCAGTTCGTAAATATAAATATAGAAAAGAAAAAAAAATAACCAAGAATGATTATCTTATATTTAATGTTTACGTTTCAGGCTTTCGGGTATAAACGACCCTTCTACAGGAATAAAAACTAATGAATGAATCTAGAGAGAGAAATAAGAATAACCCAGGCCCCTGGAGCGTAAGAAACTCAAACAGCCCGGGCTGTCCAGCTAACTAGTAGAAACCAGTTACTCTAGATTATATTTATATAGAGCCAATTGCAGAGTTCAACCAGCTAGTCAGGAAGTTCAATGCTTTCAGAGAACACGGGAGTCCAGCCAACGAGACTGGGTAGAAGGAGATCTTCCCAAGCAGCAGGACTGTCTGCATTTTGAGTCGCATGAAAGCAGGGCATCTGAATAGAAGGTGGTCCACAGTCTGTTGTTCCTCCATACAATCTGGGCAAGATGGGTCTTCCCCAGGATGCCAGAGAACCAGGTCTGCCCGAACATTGAATCTAGATGGATCAACTGATTATAAACATACATATATGAAACAAAGCAATAACGCGCCATCTATACATATAAAATGGAAGGATTTAAAAGCACGAATGTTTCTTTTATACATAATACAAACTTCTACTGCCCTTACTGCAATGAAATAAATATATTGGGAGGGCTTGGCTCATCAGTGGTGAACCCTCTCAGCGGTTTCGCCAATTTAATCCGCCAGACCGCTTCTCAGAGCTCTAATACTGTATTGGACGATTCTGCTTATATACGGAGCACTGAAGGATGGAATCTCAGAAATGGTTTCAAGAAAACTATGGACATAAGCTTATAGGATAGTAGAATTACATTCAAATATTTGCATCGAGCAAACAATATAGAAAAGTCTAGTTAGGCATAAATTAACACAAAGCAATAACACGCCATTAAATTAAATTGTAAACAGGTATGTAAATATTATATATGTATTATTATAACCAGTTGAACCATCTATCATTCATTAGTTCTTATTCCTGTAGAAGGGTCGTTAATACCCGAAAGATTGAAGCATAAAGCATTAAATATAAGATACTCATCCTCTCTCTCTCTCTCTTTTCGTTTTTATTTTTCATTTTATAATAATTGTCGAAGGAATTTAAGTCTAAAATGAATATAGTCACACTATTCAACACCTAACTGCGCATATTAATATAGAATTATATGCAAATCCAGATCACATTACATATGTTTGAAATATTCATTATAGATTTTAATACTTTTATTTATCTAGGTTTCAACATACGTGTGAAAATTTAAAAAACTATTATTCAAAAGTATTAATAATATATATTCATTCATATTATTGAGTAAAATTATTCAGGCCTCCAGGAAAAAAGTGGATTTTCAAAACATTTTTATTATTTTCTAAATTTCGGGAACGGACGCCCTTCTACAGAAGAAAACATGGTATAATGATTCGCCAATAGAACACGAGTTAAATATAATCGGATACTATTTTACATAAACATTTCACATTAAAATAGTATCCAATTATATTCAACTCGTGTTCTATTGGTTAATTATTATACCCTGTTTTCTCCTGTAGAAGGGCGTCCGTGCCCGAAAGCTAAAGAATAATAAAAATGTTTTAAAAAGACACTTTACCCTGGAGGCATGATTAATTTTACTCAACACTGATATGCAAGGGGGATTATTCTATAGAATAATCAATCAAATTTATTTGCATAAAATAAATCACTTCATCCAGCCCAACCACTCTCTTACAACCATACTTGATTGCATCAGATACCGTGTTTGGAACTGGTTCCAATTTTGTTAATTATTTTTATTGATTATACTAATCATCTTAAGTTTTAATAAATAAATGAATAAACCAAACCTTTTCCAATAATTATTTATTTTTCCTTTCTTTGCTTATCCCTAGTACACAAGGTACAAGCAATGATAATCATTGTGTGTAGAAGTAGGCGACTGCTTTTACTGTAAGTGCACCACATGTCTACACATGTGAGATGCAGTTCGACATTGCACTTACAAATATGCCAGAGCTCCGTTTTGTTACTTGCCCACGCTAGTGGGGTTGGATCTTTGCAAGAATCGGAGGGCCATTGCATCATTTATTTATTTTTTAATCCGAAAAAAAGTTCCCAATGCGGTAATCGAACCCGGATCGTAGCGGTCGAAAACCAACGGTTTAGACCAAAATACTTATTTGATATACTAATATCAATCTCATATATCATTTGACTTAGAAAACTGAGGTTTTTAGACAAAGAATATACGAAAAGTCTTATATATATTGAAACCAAAAAGGGCATATCCTGACCGTTCACACGAGGCTTTAAGACTGCGCTCTGTCCCATATATATATGTAAATAATATGTATATTTTTGTTTCTTTTCAATTTGAAGCGCTATGTCCCCCTATGGACACTTGCGCTGTCATACATGTATGTCTTTACATTTGTCTATACATATATATATACAATACTTTTAGGCCGTGAATTGAATAGTCATATGATGTTAACAATGAGGAAGATAGAAAAAAAAGAGAAAAAATAACTGTGTACAAAAGAGAGAAGTATCTGGCAATATGTACAATAATCAATATATTAATTATCAGTCTGTATATGTAAATAGATAAAAGATGGAGAATCATAATATAAAATCCACTAAAGTGTTATCCAGTCTCACATGCAGAGAATATTTAATGAATTATTGATTTCGGAAATGCGTTTTTTCTAAAATAAATCAACCATTATTATGCAACTAAAACAGTTTTGAAATATTAATATTGATATGTGATTTTAGAATATAAACTTGAAAAAAAATGGTTCACAAAAATAAAGCAATAAATGATAGTTTTCTTGTGAAAAAATAAAGGCAAAATACGAAAAAAGTATTATTGAGTTTAAACCCAATGATTGTTTACTAGATAAATGGATGTATGAAACCCCTGATCTAAAGTAACATGCCCGGATTACTAAACCTAACGTTGATTGGCTGTTTAAGGTCATGTGAAAGCATGTAACCAATCAGCCAACGGATAAACCGGATACCTTATATACATACTCACAATAAAATCGGTCAAATTGTTCAGAAAATATCCTTGGTACGCATACACTTAAATTTGTTCCTAATTCAAATCCAATTTGAAAAACTTGGATAATATGAAAATAAACCATGAAGGCTTATAAATAGAGTCAATAACATCAAGTAATACGAAAATGGTAAAAATTATTGAATATCTAAATTTGTTAAATATATATTATTCCTTTTTTACTTTAAATATATATAATTATTAGATAGTGAAAAAGCATATATTGGATTGAAAATAAAAAAAGGTATTTGCCAAGCATTTAAAAGTTTCTTTCCCGTTTTAAATAATATTTTTCTAGAATTTTTTTGTGCGGATATACTCTTTAAAATTTAAATGCTTTTTATATGCCTTTTACTATCTAATGATGTAAGTATGGATTGCTCTATTTTCGGAAATATATAATTATGTATTTTAATTCAAAATATTTATTCAAACATATGCATATTTGAGTCTTATTTGCAAATTGAGAAGTTTCACCCTTGGAATTAAGCAATTTGTATCGACCTATTTGATTAAAAAATAAGCCTATTGAAAATTATATTATAAAATAAAATGATGTATTCTATAAATTAGGAAAAAGGATAAATTATCACCTTTAATTCCCACACATTTAAAGGGTTCTGTTGCATTAACAAATAATTTATTTCATTATTTTCATTTCTTAAATTATATCAAACAAATATACCTTTATCTTTAAAATATACATGTATATTAAATGAAAATTTGTAAAATTATTTTTTAAAAATTAAATTGTACTTATATATCTATTAAAATTATTATAATTTTATCTCACATCTTTTATATTTGATATTATTATTATATTTTCATGTTTTGTTTTTAATATTGAAGATTGTATTTAAATATATCCCTCCAATCATATCTATTCATATATTTTCTCATCTATCCATAGGTTGGTGACACGGACAGAACTTCAACTTTATGGATACTCTTTTGTTTTTCTGAAATTCTCTATAAATTATAATCTCTATTTTCCTTTTACTTGTCTTCCTTTCTCCCTCTTCCATTTTTGCAAAACCTTCAGAATCATAAGTAAATGGAAAAGTCATGCATTTTATTTCTCAAATCAATTTCACCACAAAATTCGGGTTTATATTGACATGTCAAATTTGAAGAACTACTCAAATATTCTGTTTGTGCTGAATATATAATAGAATTGCGCAAAAATGCTACGCCTACCATTTCTATTAGTAGATACTCGAAAACAACTCTATAATATATATTAAGAAAAAGGCATCTCCTTATCGTGCAACTTGAATTTGCTGATGGCTTGAGCCATCTATAGAAATAAATATCAACTATTCTCGTTGATTTTTAATTATTCCAGAATTGGCTAAATAACCATTATTAATTAATCAAGAAAAGCTAACCACGTACGAATTTAGAATATAGGTTTTATTGATATTTTAAATATGAATTTGCTTAGAGTAATAATAAATTAAGGAATACCTATTTTATATCATAAAAAGACACGAGCAACTCGAAAATATTACAATAATATATTCCTAATCTATTTATTAGACCTACTGAATATTTTATTATTAAATGTACTTACGTTAGCTCCTATGTAAATACCATTCTGAATTGAATTTTGAGACGAAGAATTTGGCAGCGAAATTAAAGTCGAGCAACCATAAGTGCGTTGAATTCTGTTTCTTTAATTTAAGTTTTTTTTTTTTCAAATAGTATATCCATCATAATTCATATATTATGATGGTTTATGTGTTTTTAGGAGTCAAGAGTTGAATTGAAATTCTGAGCATCCGAAAAATCAAATTTCTTCAAACACCATGAGTCTTTCATTTTCAGATGATATCATATTAGTCTTGATATCCAATTTCAGATCATAGGTGTTTCCCTTCAAAGACATTGAAAACAATTTGAGGAGTATAATTCAATATGCGAAGGTTTTATTGAGAACACAGAATGACTAAGGATTTTGCCATGTTTAACATAAAGACATCCGTTTGTCAATGCCCTCTGAACAACAAATCTTCTTTACAAGTAGCCAAGATCATGAGTTCTATAATCTTATCCACATTTTCAGATAAAATATGTTATCCAAGTTTCATTTCTTATCACAGAATCTAACATGGTTTGATCTCCTTCAATATATTTATTGAAAATCATTGGCAAACAATGTATATTCCCTTTCTTTTTCTTAATAAAAAAAGGAAATTCAACTTGAATCGAATTTTATCAAATTGCTGAGGGTGCTTGAGTTAATGCACCCCGATGAAATATTCAATTATTTCTTTATCATTAATAATAATTCGTAGATTCATTCTTGCATTTTCATTTGGGATCAATAGGGAATTAAATTTCTACCTCTGAAACTTGCACTTCCTTTTTAATTCGATAAAACAATTATACATTTTGTTTTCGCCCTGATCTGGTCAATTGAACAACCTTTTCAATAGTTAAGTTGATAAATCCGTTGAGATTTCTTAAAATTTGATAAATTTTAACTGAAAATATTTTAAAAGAGCTCCATGACGCTTAATGAATGGTCAAGGTCTTTTTTCCAAACGGAATCTAAAGACAACAATTCACTATCGTCGTGGAAACCAGCTTCCTAAATTAAAAAAAAAAGAACCATGAATTGATAGATTACCTTTATTAAATACCTTGTTTGAATATGCGAAATCTCAAATTATATTAAATTGATATTTCAACACAAAAACTTCCAATTTACGATATTATTTACTTTTGAATTAGGAAATATATGAATATAGCAGTTATATACTGAAGAAATAGTCATATGCATTTTACAAATGTAACAAATTAACGAATTTTACAAGATTTTAAATCAATCATCGATCGATAAGATATTCAACTACTTTTAAAAATGCATTTTAACAGTTTGGCAAAGAAATTTAAGAATAGTGATGAGACCCAAAGAGAAAATAACTAGAATCCACTCGGTTGCTGCTATAACCTAATTGATACCTATTTTATATAATTATTTTTGTGATTTATCTGGATATCAGGACCAGTCAAGGAATTCGATATATTCATTTTTAAATCCATTTATTAATCAACCACACAGGAGCGATATTGAGATACTGCGTCTATTACAGAAAAAACAAACAAAAAACAAATTAAAATTTAGAATTAAATATTTATATATTATTAAATATAGAAATTGTTTTATTTTAAAAAAAGAATATTACGCCTCTAAAATAGTTTTATAATTTGATAACAGATGGCGCTCTAGTACATCGTAACATTTATATATTTACTTGCATCAATCGATAGAGTTCATAAAATGTATATGAACAAAGTTTCTGTGAGAAAGATTCAAGTTAAATCATTTAGATCAGGGAACAATCGATGTCTCACTTCTACAAAGTTCAGACAGTCATAGATAAGGTGAAGTTTGTTCAGTTTCTCCGTAGAAACAATTTTGTGTTTCTTTTATATGCATAATGTTTGAAATAATTAGTGTTATTGTCAAATCTTCAATTTTTCAAAATAAATTTCAGTTCAAACTAAAAAATCCTTTCGATTCACAGTCAATTTAATAAAATCTAGGATACGCATACCCAAATTTCTATAAGATTGCAATGTGAAATCTCCAATAACTTTGATTATCATCAATCTCTGTTAGAGGAGTAGAATTACTTACCTCGCATTTCTTACAAACAAAGACATTTTAATCAGGAATTAATATATTAATAATCTGGAATTACTGTAAGCATCTCAAAAGGAACAATATTAATTATTTTCTCAAAATTATTAAATATTTTCTCGTTACTATTTAATTAGTTTATTTTTTTAATTAAAGGAAGCACTTATTTATATATTTACTACAGTAATAAAATATTGAAATGGCCTAGGTTTTATCATTGCAGTAAAAGCAGTATGACATTGTTTATTTACAAAAAAAGAAACACAGCGGATAAATAGTTTATGAATCCGTATATAGTTTTATATAATACAATGGTGTATGTGGTGGTCTGAAGTTAAAGTTGAAGCAGATTTATAAAAGACAATTGTGTTTGTTGGTCTGAAGAATAAACTGAAGCAGATTTATAAAAGACAATTGTGTTTGTTGGTCTGAAGATTAAACTAAAGTAGATTTATAAAAGACAATTGTGTTTATTGGTCTGAAGATTAAACTGAAGCATATTTATAAAAGACAATTGTGTTTATTGGTCTGAAGATTAAACTGAAGCATATTTATAAAAGACAATTGTGTTGGTTGTTCTGAAGATTAAACTGAAGCAGATTTATAAAAGACAATTGTGTTTGTTGGTCTGAATATTAAACTGAAGCATATTTATAAAAGACAATTGTGTTGGTTGTTCTGAAGTTAAAGTTGAAGCAGATTTATAAAAGACAATTGTGTTTGTTGGTCTGAAGAATAAACTGAAGCAGATTTATAAAAGACAATTGTGTTTGTTGGTCTGAAGATTAAACTAAAGTAGATTTATAAAAGACAATTATGTTTGTTGGTCTGAAGATTAAACTGGAGCAGATTTATAAAAGACAATTGTGTTTATTGGTCTGAAGATTAAACTGAAGCATATTTATAAAAGACAATTGTGTTGGTTGTTCTGAAGATTAAACTGAAGCAGATTTATAAAAGACAATTGTGTTTGTTGGTCTGAATATTAAACCGAAGCAGATTTATAAAATACAATTGTGTTTGTTGGTCTGAATATTAAACTGAAGCAGATTTATAAAAGACAA
Organism: Cordylochernes scorpioides; assembly: GCA_030710605.1. NCBI lineage: Eukaryota > Metazoa > Arthropoda > Arachnida > Pseudoscorpiones > Chernetidae > Cordylochernes > Cordylochernes scorpioides. The sequence goes on from CP092884.1 coordinate 13,437,557, forward strand.
TTGTGTTTGTTGGTCTGAATATTAAACTGAAGCAGATTTATAAAATAAAATTGTATTTGTTGGTCTAAAGATTAAACTGAAGCAGATTAATAAAAGACAATTGTATTTGTTGGTCTGAAGAATACACTGAGCAGATTTATAAAATACAATTGTGTTGGTTGGTCTGAAGATTAAACTGAAGCAGATTTATAAAATACAATTGTGTTTGTTGTTCTGAAGATTAAACTGAAGCATATTTATAAAAGACAATTGTGTTTGTTGGTCTGAAGATTAAACTAAAGTAGATTTATAAAAGACAATTATGTTTGTTGGTCTGAAGATAAAACTGGAGCAGATTTATAAAAGACAATTGTGTTTATTGGTCTGAAGATTAAACTGAAGCATATTTATAAAAGACAATTGTGTTGGTTGTTCTGAAGATTAAACTGAAGCAGATTTATAAAAGACAATTGTGTTTGTTGGTCTGAATATTAAACTGAAGCAGATTTATAAAATACAATTGTGTTTGTTGGTCTGAAGATTAAACTGAAGCAGATTTATAAAAGACAATTGTGTTTGTTGGTCTGAAGATTAAACTGAAGCAGATTTATAAAAGACAATTGTGTTTATTGGTCTGAAGATTAACTGAATCAGATTTATAAAAGACAATTATGTTTGTTGGTCTGAAGATTAACTGAATCAGATTTATAAAAGACAATTGTGTTTTTGGTCTGAAGATTAAACTGAAGCAGATTTATAAAAGACAATTGTGTTGGTTGGTCTGAAGATTAAACTGAGGCAGATTTATAAAGACAATTGTGTTGGTTGGTCTTAAGATTATACTAAAGAAGATTTATCAAAGACAATTGTGTTTGTTGGTCTGAAGATAAAGTTGAAGCAGATTTATAAAATACAATTGTGTTTGTTGCTCTGAGAATTGAATTAAAGTAGATTTATAAAAGATAGTTGTGTTTTTTGGTCTGAAGAATCAACTGAAGATATTACTGGTAGGCCTCAGTAGGTACAGTAAGATTCAGTAGGCAATTGTTCCTAATTATAAAATTTTCACCTTAAAAAAATCTTTAATCTTATAGATGCCGCCCTTACATCTAAATAATTGGACACGTAAGCTTATATATTTAATTAATATTAAATTAATTTAATGGAGTCAAGACATTTTTTCAGTACATTGATAAGAAATTTAATTTATTAACTACCAAAAAATAATCCTATTATAAAGAAAATTAAGAAAAAACTCACTCCCTCATTAATAAATTAATTTTATTTTCGACTTTTTTTTGTAAGTTTCATGGTTTAAAACATAGTGAGGTTGTTGTAATATCGAATAACACGATAAACCTAGTATGTTTTAATACAATCCTTGTGTCTCTGCCCACAAAGGTTTTCTTTCGCTTTAAATTTCAATCCCTTTACGTTATTTGTTTCTATCTATCGATTTTGTTACACCCTGTGGTAATTTCCAAATTCCAATCTTTTTCGTATAACTTCCCTATTCTTTAAACTAAATTCCAACTTGCATATATATTGAGATATTTAGAAATCAATAAAATAATCTATTGTATCAATATTAAGTGAAAATATCAGGTCTCCAGGGAAAAGCATTTATATTCCCTAGTTTTTGGGCACGAACGCCCTTCTACAGGAGAAAACATGGCATAACACAAGTATATATTTATATAAAATGAAAGAATTTAAAAGCACGAATGTTTCTTTTATACATAATATGAACTTCTACTGCCCTCACTGCGATGAAAGAATATGTATTGGGAGGGCTTGGCTCATCAGTGGTGAACCCTCCCAGCGGTTTCGCCTATTTAATCCACCAGACCGCTTCTCAGAGCTCTAATACTGTATTGGACGATTCTGCTTATCACAAAGCAACACAAAGCAATAACGCGCCATCTATACATATAAAATAAAAGGATTTAAAAGCGCGAATGTTTCTTTTATACATAATATAAACTTCTACTGCCCTTACTGCGATGAAAAATATGTATTGGCAGGGATTGGCTCATCAGTGGTGAACCCTTCCAGCGGTTTCGCCTATTTAATCCACCAGACCGCTTCTCAGAGCTCTAATACTGTATTGGACGATTCTGCTTATATACGCAGCACTGAAGGGTGGGATCTCAGAAATGGTTTTCAAGAAAACTATGGACATAAGCTTATAGGACAGTAGAATTACATTCAAATATTTGCATCGAGCAATGCTCTTCCGCAAACAATAAATACAAGGTCAGTTAGACATAAATTAACACATATCAATAACGCGCCATCTATACATATAAAATGAAAGAATTTAAAAGCACGAATGTTTCTTTTATACGTGATACAAACTTCTATTGTCCTTACTGCGATAAAAAAATATGTATTGTGGGGGCTATATAGATGTGGTATATAGAAGGGTATCCGTGCCCGAAAGCTAGAGAATCAAAAAAGCTTTTGAAAGATGATTATACCTGGATGCCTGTTTTTTGATCAATATTCATAAGGTTTAGTATTTAGGGTTACCGCGTAGTTGTAAACAATTTTAACTCATACTAATCCTTTTCTATGTGTATTTATTTAGACAATAGGATTATACAATATATTTATAATAGAAATAGAGTAATTTAGATTAGATATTAAGTCTAACTAACGACGCGGATGGTCGTTATTTACAGAAGCCAGAAAACTATGATGCAAGAGAATGATGATAAAAAGTAATATTTATTGACCTGCCATTATTTATATTATATAAAATTGACCAATCAATATGTAATATCTATCACATAATAAAAATAATTGCGATATGCCTAAGATATCTAAAAACCTTACGCAATAAGTTTTATTTTTACAAAAATACAGTGATCTCTCTCTCTTCAAAAGGCGAAGTTACAACTGTGAATGACAACGGGGTGCGAGAGATTTAATAAATAATTGGCTATTCAATCTTGATTCTGACAAATGACTATTCAATATATTTTATTGACAGTCTTAGTCAATTGTTACAAAAATCAAAGCTAAATTGAACAAGGATAAATGATTATTATTATAATTTGGTGTGATAAAAAAAATATATATATATATAAAATAACTGTTCTCAGGAAGGGAAGCTCCTCTACCTTGAGAGAGTCCTCCTCCAGACAAAGACAGGATCTCTCAGTTCAATGTTGATATAATACTTATAGAGACGCTTTGACAGACGCTAGGATGGCCAGGGTGTCGTCATCCAGACCTCGCCCGAAGACTTGATTTGGAGTATAACAGATTTTCTCTGGGGTATCTATGCTTTTGTTGATACTGTTATTTTGTAATACTTAAATCAAGATTGGATAACCATCATTTATTGAAATTTGCTCATCTCCCTACCTGTTCCCACTCTCAGTTGTAACTTCCCCTTTAAAGAGCGAAAGTTCGCGGTGTTTTTGAAATAAAGAAACTTATTGCGTATGGTTATTAAATACTTTGTATTAAGATATGTATTGAATAAAAAATGGAGAAGATCGAATCATTATAATAAGACAAAATAGTCATATTCACTGACCGCTCAAATGAACATTTTAAATGGTAGAGGTTACTTAAAATACTCAGTAAGGCAGTCTAGATATGCCTATTTTTCATATTAACATATGATTGTTCATTCTTCTAGCAATATACTAAGGCCATATTCTTCTAGGAATTTACTCTGCTCATCGTTATTCTATAAACCTACCTAACCACCTTTTGTTCTGGCATCGTACGCGGCTTATCTTTCATTCAGCAACATAAACTTCTTATCTTTTATATAGCAACATATCCAGCTAACTCTTTGATTTGATAATAAACCCACAGTCCATTTATATCTGGTATATAACTATCCCCATTTAGTTATAGAAATAAACTAATAAAATAATTTCATATTTAGTTAAGAGCAAAATTTGTCATTCATACTCTTCCATTGGAATTATTATTTTTTTAAATATAGGTTCAATATGTTAGTAAATCAACTATATATATCGGGAAGTTTGTATTTTCAGTAGTTAGGTTTTTTTTTTCAGAGATTACACGTTTAATTATAGAGCCAAATTATTTCATAGATTCTTATTTTATATAGTATGCATTTTATATTGAAAATCGAATTAATATTTATTTAACAATGGAATCTTTCATTCTTATCTATGAAATTATATCTCAATTGTGTGAATAATATATCTAGAATATATAATGAAAAGAGAGAAAGACAAATATTGGCAGATTCTCATATATCTATCAATATATGGTGTCATCTATTAACAAGATTCCTCTGAATCATTGACCGATGATACCATTGTCAATACTTATATTGTCAATTCTACAGATTAGTAGAAAAGTGGAAAATATCTTAAAGAGATAAAATATAAGATCATTACAAGTTATTCAATAGTTTTTGTATCCCGCCTTAGACAATGTAAATTGATTACCATTTTATTCATTGATAATATAACCATTGTTTACTTCTATTATCTTTGGAGATGAGATATAATAAAGACTTTGGTTGCTGTTGAATATACAATAAAACATTATAACCATTCATAACTAATTAAATCAAAATATAATTCTCATAAAAAGTAATTTGTATATAAACATGAAAAATATAATAGAGTAATTATAGGAATATAATAACTTGATAGAGAACGCCTATCATTCTCAGTAAAAACACGGGTTTATTCTTGGAATATAAATATTCTATTCAGTTTACCTCATTAAAAAGTTGAAAATTTAATTCTCCAATTATCATTGTATATATAATTTCCATAAGAATATTTTTGAAAACAAAATTTCTAAACAATTACTCTTATTCATGATGCATAGCGCGCAATCTGTTATGAATATTCGTAACTATTATAGAGACGTGTATTATTCTTTTGAAAATTAAACAATTTCTACTGCAATGGCAGAAATTGTTTAATTATAAAAAGAATCATACGCGTCTATAATAGTTTCGAAAATTCAATTACTATTATTTAATAAACAACAATTATCTACAATCTGCTATTTATATTTGCTGGCAATTTATTTAAATTTGAAAGATTATATGTAAGCTTATTCTATTAATATAGTTTATACTTATCTCTTCTATATGTGAAATTTTTTATATTTTTATAGGGAAGAAAGGCCGTGGCTGAAATAAGATTTTTTAGGTCTAATCTTTTCTGGAAGGCCATGATGGATCTATGGAGCGCCTACATGCCCTCAGTCATTTTGTAATGTCTCGCAAGCCTCTTTCTGGTCTCTCTTCTAAATATTTTAAAATAAATCTTTTAATTTAGCATTGAATCATTCCTATTATTTTATTTCATTACAAATATTAAGGAAAATCGAAAAATGCAGGTAAAAATATATGCACTCATACTTTCTTCTTAAAGAATGTTTCTAACTTAAAATTTTGTTATGACGAAATTTGAATATAGATATAACTTTATTGTACCAATTTGCTTATTATAGTCATTTTGAGTTATATTTCAAAATATATTCTGTAAGTTTCATATATTTGCAAAATTAAAAGAGAGATGATCTATTTTATAGAAAATAAAAACAAAAAAGCACAATGTTTCTTTTATAAATATTTTATAATAATAAAAACTTCTACTGTCTTTACTGAAAGGTTACATCTCAGTAAGGACAGTATAAGTTTAATTTTTTTTGTATAAAAGGAATATTGTGCTTTAATGTGTTCTCATTCTCTATGCATAGATGACGCTTTATAGTATTATACTAATCCTCTTATGATACGAAAATATTGTAAAAGAAATAATTCAAGATAGGATAAGTTTTTTTATATCAATTTCATATACCTTCTCGAGCATCCAAGCCATGGCATATTTTCACAGAATGATTAATTCAAAACTACTATATATTAGCTAGGGGTATCACGGCCCGAAATCACGAGAATAAATGTTAAATTATATAAGTTACTTATCCCATTATGATCTTTCATTTTTAAAAGACCAGTTATAAGTCAAAATATATTGAGATTGTATGGAACTTAAACAGTTGTCAGCCTTTTCAACGGATTTATCAGTTCAATCTACCAGAGAGAGAGAGATATTTTTCTCATATAGTAAATTTATCTGATCGGCATAAAGTTCTACATGAAAAATATATATTTTATCTTACTACAAATGAAATTGTAGAATCTCTGTTTGAAATATGTGATTAGATCTTATATTTTGTAAATGGTAATAGTAACCCTATATGAAGAATAAATATATTCGATATTACAGTAGAAGAAATCGGATAGGAGAAATAGGATAGAAGTAGAAAAAATATACTTATACTATAATAATATATATTATTACTAGACGAATGGCCCGGGCAACGCCATGGTTTTACCCGAGTGCGTATATATTTTGAAAACGTTTTAATTCAAATACTGTTCGTTACAATTATAAATTGGCGCCATAGATGTCACTCTTGTGAAACGTCCCGTTCCAAACTGTGTTTTAAAATGTTTTAATTAAAATACTATTCGTTACAATTATAAATTGGCGCCGTGGATGTCTCTCTTGTGAAACGTCCCGCCCCAAACTGTGTGTGTCTTGAAAATATAAAAATAAAAATGTGAACGGAAAAATATGTCCAGGGTAGCCTAGTGGTCATGGCATCTGCCCGGTAAGCGGAAGGTCGTGGGTTCGATTCCCATCCCTTGACACTTTTTTTATTTTATCCATTCTGACCAAAATCTATCCGTGAACTTCACAGAGTGAACTTCACACAGACAGAATAAGGCAATTATATAAGTAGATAAGATATATATAATATATTATAGGAATATATAGAATAGAAAAGGATATACCTTTGTTGTAAGAGACCAAAGGTAGACGCGACGTGTTTCTTTATTCGTGAAAATTTTTTATTTCAATAAACGAAACGCGTCCTATATTCTTTTGTCTCTTCCAAAACAAAATAATATATAATAATGTTATATTTATTCCTATATTTTTATAACATATTGATATCCATGGAGAACACATATATTTTATTACGAAATTATGTATATAAATTACGAAAAACTATTACATACATTTTTATAATATTAAATATAAAACTTTAAAAACTTTATAAAAATTCATTGGTCACTTATTTAGATCATCCGATATTATAGAGCCAATCAGTGAATGTATGAATGTTGTGTGATTACCTATATATATGTTATATAAAATTATTATATTTTAAAATTATATTTTCTATATAAAAATTAACTTTGTAAAGCCGACCGCCAGATGGCGCGGCTTTCCTTATATAAACATATTGTTGTTGTTTTACGTTAGCCGGCTCAAAACATTCTGTAGATATGTAAATACGTAAATTATATCTTCTATACTTTATTGAAAGAAATTGCGATTTTATTCTAATAAATCTATTAAATACATATACAAATATATATTTACACACATTCTCTCTTAATAATGAATAAAATAAAAATCAATTCAAAAGACTTACATTTAAGAAAAATTCCAAAAGGCCCTCATGAAGGTATTGATTAAACCTTATGTCACCAAAATGTTTTATCAGTTTGAAAGGCCTTTTAATCTATTCATCGTGTTCTTAGAACTTGATGATAAATATTTGATTACGCATTGAAAACCTATTTTTAAGAACCTATTTTGCATTTAAAGTGTAATTACATCATAGAAATGAATAGATATGAAAAACTTTTAAAAAGTGTTTACATAAACATTAATTAATTAGGTATTTCAAACTGAATATCAGACGATATTTAGCTTTATCGTTTGTTTTTAAAATTAAAACTTGATGAATTTAGATGTTTTCTAAGACAAATCTTTATATATTTACAGGTAGTAATAAAGCTTACTCACACTTATATAGTAAAGGTTTTATTATTTATATTGCTATAAATTCTATATCTCTTACTTCAAAAATGGGATTAAAGACATGGAACAAATAAATACCTAATTCTCTTTATTAATATTTAATAAAAACTTGGGTTATATAGAATTCATCAATTCATTTTATGAATTTCAAATACAAATTATAAATTCATTATTACCGTGGGCGGATTTGGATAAATTGTATAAAAAAAGAGCCTAAATGTTATAGAATAAGATATATTATATAAAAATAGAGCAGAAAATAAAAAATTGTTTATTAAAAATGGTTGATTCTTTTCAAATATCGAATCTTTTCAAAATGTAGTAGTGTTCTTTAATTGCAAACTCATTCCAATGAGAACCTCAATGATTTTATCGAAATAATTTCCAAATTTGAAGTATTAATGATTTTCAACAAATGTGATCAGTTTATATGTTACTAGACGGGTGACCCGGGCTTCGCCCCGGGATTGACCCGTGTGCATATCTACCCGAGTGATATATATTTAGATAAGATTTTTTGACGTGACAACGTCTTAAATTAGGTTGCGGCTGGGAGTCACTTATGAAAAAGTGTAACGCCCGGTAACGTTACGATGAGTCATCGAACGAGAGTGCTGCGCGCGCAGCTGCGCGCGCAGCGCTAGAGAATTAGGCGCATTGAATCGGCGCATGCTTGTCTCTGTCTTTGTCTTTCTCGAACGTTCTTGGCGTTGGAAAAACAAGAAAGCGTCATAATACAAGTTCACACGTGTGGTTAAAGTATCGTCAGCTGTGTCTGTAGTGAAAATGTGGAGTGCTTAGATTCGTCATTTACAACAACTACAACAATAAAGGTAAATAATTGTACACTGATTTTTCATTATCGTAAACTATGATTGATTGATTAATTGTTAGATTGACACAAAAGTTGAGAAACTGAGTTTATAGGTTATGTCATACTATTGATAAATGTTGATAGTGTTAAGTAAATTATTAGTTTAAAAAATTAATTAATTAATTAATTATTATTTTACAAATTTTAAATAGTTTCAAATTTATTTAGCAAAAATTTGAACCTTCGATCTGAATAAATGTTTTGATTTTCGAATTGATTCTTTAAAATTACATATATTAAGAAAAAGTGGCAGATATAAGAAAACTTTATTTAAACTGTGTTGAGCAAGAATTTTAACATCTAATTTAAGTAAATGTTTTAATTTTCAACTTCATCATTTACAATTACAAATTTTATTTAATTTCAAATTTATTTAGCAAAAATTTGAACCTTCGATCTGAATAAGTGTTTTGATTTTCAAATACCAACGCGGCTGGTGGAGTGGCGATCTATCGTAAATTATCATCGACATCTACGGCGGAAGTGTTCCAAGTTGCGATTACAGACGTAACTCGTGTCATTAAAACCAAGGGTGACATGTGCATGACTGAAGTTACTTGCTTCGCCGCTAATACTAGCTTCAAGTTTATACTCGGTGCTGTATATATTCATCCAGGAGCTAGTATGCAGGATATTGGAATGTTACTATGGCAAGGACTCGGTCCGTACATTCACAACAGCCAGTACGTGCCACCGTTCGTGCAAGTTGATTCTAGTATACCGATTCTTCTGTGTGGTGATTTTAACAAAAACGTAAAGCCTGACAACTCGTTTCTTAAATTCATGAAAAATACGTATAATCTTGATTGCGTATCAAACGTTTCTAAGTCAACTACGTTAAAAGGAACAACTATCGACTTGACTTTCGCAAGACACATTACAGCAGAAACACTTCCTTTTATTTCATATTTCTCCTATCATCGTCCTATCCTCAACAAAATCACTCAAATAGGAATTAGTTAAGTTTAAGTTTACATGTACAATGTTTTAGTAAACAAAATATATTTCTATAGTTAAAATTTGTGCAATTCTTATTTTCATTCAATTCCTTGTTCCTATTGTGCAATTTAATTATATTCATATCAATAAATATTCTACCGTTGTCACGTAAAATCTTCGCCCGTAAAACCGACTTTACAGGCAACCATTGTTTTTTTTTATAATTGTTTGTTATTAGCATTATCTATTTGTTTGCATCAGCATAATTTAATCTAATCTTTGATAGAGGACGCTGTTCGTGAGCTAAGTAGAATAATTTGAAATATATAGTTTTAATAATTGATTTATATTATTTTTAAAATAGCCTATCGTCTTCCCCGTATTATTTTACCTATGTATGGAAATATATATATATATATTTATATATGGCTTGCTCTTGAGGTCAAACATCCTCAATAAGACTTCAACTAACTACACCTAAATATTACACACAATAAGTAAATAAGAAAAAAATACTACTCCTGATCGTATAATTAAAAGTTTATTATTTGCTTTGGTAATCTCAGATAATAAATATAGACTAATCGTAGATTTTTAATTATTCCAGAATTGGCTGAATACCAATTCTTGATTAATTAAGCGTTTTCTCTCTTCAGCTCTGGATGATGAATTACTGATTGTTAGATACTTTAAGTTCTGCACAGAAGCTGGGCGCATGAGAAAGAACGCAGTTTTATTTTGTTGTAGATTTTCCTCTTCCCTCTCCTCTTGTTGATGTGTAAATACGGCGATTCCTATATGGGGTGGAATGCCCTAAATAAAGGCTTTTGTTGTTGTTGTTGTTGTTGATTAATTAAGCGTTAACAATGTGAAACTCCTTGCCAAATGCTTTAATTTTTATTTGTTCTTGACGAGGACAAAATATAAAAAAAAAAATTCACTGACCGAAATATATTTTAATTCTAAAACAATTTATTGATTAATCAACAAAAGTTAACCACGTACACCGTTCGAGCTGTTTAACTCCATCAGTTTTTGTTGCAAGTTGTAACTCAACCACCAAAAAATAGTGTCTTCGGGGAATTTTGAAAAATCATGAATCAGTTATCTAAACAGTCAGATGGCGGGGTTCCTTCACGGAGGCTATCAAAATACAAGCGAGAGTTTTGCAGGGGGAGCCGTTGTCACCTTATTTATTCATTCTCTTTCTAAACGATCTGGTACCCCTGTTCGATGAATCAGAATTGCCAGGCATAAATCTTGAGAATTATGGAACTATGCACCTTTTACTGTATGCAGTTGTATTTTTTTATCAGTTATCTAGGACAAAATGGCGTGGGAATGCCAAAGTTTAAATCCTTTGGACGAGCGTTTTCATCTCGAAAGTTAGTCAAATAAATAAATGATTAATTATTTTTTAATCGTAGATAAACTCTAACATTTCGTCGATAACTTGCCATCTTTATATAAGAAATGGAAGCATTAAAGCACAATTATTTTCTTTTAAACATAATACAATCTTCTATTGTCCTTACAGCAATTGAAAATATTGTGAGAGTTTGGCTGATCAGTGATAAGTCCTTCCAGAGGCTTCGCCAATTTAATCTACCAGACAGCAATTAGAGATCTAATACTGTATTACGATTCTGCTTAGATATGCTGCAGTGAAGGGTGATATCTTAGAAATAGAATTCAAGCAAACTATGGACATGATAAACTCAACATTTCACTACCTTGTTATATAGAGTTCTACTCATATATTCCAACACTCCCTAGTGCCACAGCCATGCCACTGAGAGTGAATGGTATATTTTATTGCCGACTCAAGCAGAAGATAATTTGAGAGAGGGACGGGGTTTTATTAAATGACCCAGGGCAAGTCGGTAGTCATGACAACACCTAATTAAAATATATAACTGGGCGCCGACCTGAAAATTCTTCAGACACCCTTGTCACACCTCGTCGTTTATTTATTTTTCTTGATATTCTCTCAATGTTCAATTAAATATTGATTTCATTAAAATTAATAATTCTCATGTGTAGTTATCATTTCACAAGAACTATCTTGATAACATTTTGAATGACATTTCCATCAACAATATCGGTATTATAAAGAGGAAATATGTCTTGAGGAATACAACAACAAGTAATACTTAAACCCCTCTTTATTAAATCGAAATGCGAAGATCTTTCGGACATGTACGTTTTCGATTCACGAACATATGTAAGTGAAAAAAGAGAGAGTTTAAAATATAAAATAATGCCTAAACGATATGCCTTTTTTATTATTACGATAAAAATGTATTACGAAAAACTCTTAAGAGGTAAAGTTCGCCTATTTTTATTGTAATGAAGAAATTCCTCGTTTATGTTTATGTTTTTTAAAATATTTTTTCAAATAGTATTAAGGAAATTCGTTCATTTTATAGGAGAGAGTTTATATATATATGTCGTAACCCCGAGTAAGCCGACGTGTGAATAAACTGGCAGTCGTAGTTGTGGAACGAGAGTGGTGAGATTCTTCCCGCACTTGGACAACAAGAGGCAGAGGCAGGGCTAGATGTTAGCGCCGAACGGGTTGGAGACAGCCCACGTGACAGAGGTGGAGGTCATGGGCGCATACCGGGATACCCGACACCAGGGAAAGGAGAGGGAGCCAGAAGCGGCCTGCGTAGATGGACACATGTTAAGACTAATATATGAGCTGATTACGGGGGGCGGTCTTATTTTTATTGACTACAAAACTCCGTGGGAAGGGGCTAGACTCACGTTGATTCTGTTTAACTGCCAACCTGGTCGGCTCCCATGACCTTTGAAACCTCTCCACGTAGCGACGTCTTCAAATCCCACTCTTTCGCTGTTTTTATTATAACCTCATTAAATTCATATAAGTTTGGATTCAATTTTACATTTATAATGGAGATAATCATATTGAATATTAATGATATTTTACATTAGAGATTAAAACGAAATTATTCTAAGCATGACCTAACAAACAGTATACAAATAAGGATGATACAGTTTATATTAATAGAGATTTGGTCTATAATACGAAATATGAGGAGTGATAGCAAATAGAAGTAGTGTATATTTTAATAGGAGGGTATGATCTTAAACTAATCAATCTAAATTAACTAATTAAGATAAATATAAACTATATATATACTAAAATATATTATAATAATATAATACTATATATAACTGAATTTTTTTTTCAATATAGTATCGCTAAAACAAACCGGATATATAAAATAGTATATGAATTTATTCTCTCCCTATTCATTAATACACAAGCAAAATCACAAGACTGGGATAAGACATTATTCCATTTATAAAACGTTGTACAACCTTCCAGCAAATTGTCATTCTACGGGTACAATGCCTCAACGAAATACAAGTGCTAGTTATTTATATCTTAACACAGCTAAACATTTTTGCATAATAGTACTGTTAAAACTATTTTATAGATCCTTTACTTTTTGTACATAGAAGGAAGGTCTTAGGTGAAGGGAGACAACGAGCAAGACATCTATATCTATAGATAGCCCCAGCTTGGACCGACCGAGGGCAAAGGTCGGCGTGGGCGGAGACGACGGAGCGTCATGTTACATTCTTTTTTGGTCAGTTGGCAGGATTCCCTTGTTAGAAGCGGAGGGGAAAGTTGAGTTCCCTTGCCAGGCGGAGCAGACACGCCAAGAAAATCCTACAAGCAGCGTCTTGTAGACGGAACGACGTCGAAGAAAATCCCACGAGCAGAGTCACGTGGACGGAAAGACGTCGAAGAAAATCCCACGAGCAGAGTTTCGTGGACGGGAAAGGACGCATTGGAGTATCCCTCAAGCAGCAACTTGAGGACGGAAAAGGACGTCTTAGACAACCAACGAGTCGTGACAATTAGACAACCAACGCGCGACAATTGGACATCGCACAAGACAAGAAAAGCCTGCGACGGTGCTGCCACTCCAGAGGTACTGTGTAAACAAACGCTCGACACCCCCCCGCCATTTATTTTTATCTCCCTTCCCTGAGATTAGTTAATTTTTTTACTTTCTCTTTTGCTTAACCTTGTTTATTGTTTTTTATACATAATCCCTTAGATATAAGTATAATTTAGCTTAACCATTTTTCTTGTTTTTACCCATAATAATAGTATAATAGTTTTTATCCCTTTTGTTTTTAATTTTTTAAAATAAATCCTTTTATTATACTGTGTTTCTGTGCATTTATTTCCCCCATTGGTTTCCTTTCTATCGATCACCCTTTTTTTGTTTTTTTTTAAACGAACACGAACATTTTGGTGAGCCGGACGTGATCGATTTAAAGGAGATATGGAGGAAATGGATGCACTTAAAAAGCGCAGAAAAGCCATAAGAGGTACTTTCACTAGAATTATTAATGAAATAAATGGAGAATTTGAAAAGTCTCAAATTGATAGGAATGATATTTATTCTAAGTTTAATAGACTAGAGTCTTATTACACTAAACTTGTAGGTCTAAACGAAAAATATCAGGCTTTATTGGTAGTGAAAGAAGGGATTACAGAGGAAAGTATTGATAGGGAATGGCAAGAGTGCGATAAATATGAAGAGGAAAAGTTTGATATTCAACAGAAAGTCAGTGTATTACGGAATCCCGATAAAGAGGAAACAATCCCGATTGCTAGCGAGGACACTGTAATAAATGTGAAATTACCAGAGTTAGCCCTAAAAAGCTATGACGGCTCTCTGGAAGGTTGGTTGCCCTGGTGGGCGCAGTTTTCGAAAATTCACGAAAATAAGAATTTATCCGATAGCGACCGGTTTTTATATTTGCGTCAAGCAATTGTACCAAATTCAGAAGCCTATCGTGTTGTGGCAAGCTATCCAGTTACAGGCGCCAACTATGTTTTGGCAGTACAAGCCCTACAGGAGCGATTCGGTGACCCGAATATACTGACAGAACTATATGTCAGACGTCTATTGAATTCGGTTATATCTAATGTAAAGAAAGAGAATAGAAATTTAAGCAGTCTGTACGACGAACTGAGCAGTCACCTCCGGTCGTTAGAGACATTGGGCATTGATCCCCAGTTGTCGGGTATTTTTTTATATCCTCTTGTCGAGTCTTCATTACCTTCGGATATTTTGAAAATATGGCACAGGCATCCTTCTTCGGGTTATGGTATGGAGTTAGCAAAACGGGAAGAGTCAGATAAAGGGGTTGGAGGAGCTCAAGAAAGGCTCAGGTTATTATTGGACTTTCTAAAAGCCGAAGTAAGGAGTGCTCAACGGCTGAAATTTGTGGAAAAAGGCTTTAAGCAGGAGGAACCCTATAAAAGGTCTTACAATGATGGGACCAGAACAAGGAGCAATTTCAGACCCGCCACTGTGTCTAGTCTGTTCGGAGGGCGAACTAATATAAAATGCTTCTTTTGTGAAAGAACAAATCACGCGAGTCATCAATGCCGCTCTATAATGAAAATGTCTCCGGGAGAGAGAAATGATAAAATACGTAGTGCCCATCTATGTTTCAAATGCTTAAGAAAGGGACACATACAGAGTCAGTGCCGAGAACAATTGGAGTGCAAAAACTGTGGGAGAAACCACTTGGAAGTTTTATGTGAAGGAAATTCTTCTAACAGGTTAGCAAAACCAGGAAGAGAAAATCTAAAAGAAAATGCACCCGAACCCATTGCATCGCTTTCTAGTCAAGCCTGCACAGGTCAGGTCTTGCTGATGACCACGGTAGCACTGTTAAGAGGCCCAAATGCCTCTAGAAGGGTTAGAATTCTCCTCGACAGTGGAAGTCAGTTTTCGTATATCAAACAGTCGTTAGTCTGGAGTGTAGGAATAGAAAGAAAAGGCGAAATAACCATAGCTAAAAGTCTTTTTGGAGGTAATAAGATTGGTGAAGAAAAGCACGGTAAATTTATGTTAGAATTAGAGAATTTAGGTAATAAAAGAGATGTGATCCATATTGAGGCGCTGGATCAACGTAAAATTTGCGACGCCATACCACCTTTGCCAAAAGGGGACTGGTTAGAAAAATTGAAGATTAAGGGCATAATATTGTCTCAGGACAATTTTAAAGGACAAGAGATTGACATATTGATTGGCGCTAACTATCTAGGTATGATTTTGACAGGAAAAATAGTTCAAGTTGAAGCAGATTTAACTGCGGTGGAAACGAAATTAGGTTGGACACTAATGGGCAATTCGCCTATTATTGATAGCAATGACAATGTGCAGCAGACTTTGAATCTGCTAACAACGCGATGCGATTTAAAGGATTTGTGGGATCTAGAAGTACTAGGCATCAGGGATCCTGTTGAAACTTGCTCCAAAGAGACCAGATACCAGGAAATAAAAGAAAAGTTTATAACAAAAATTCAAAGACAAAGTGATCAGAGATATTCTGTAGGTCTACCTTGGAAGGTAGAAAAGGAGTCAATCCCCAGCAATCTTGACATAGCGATAAAAAGGTTAGATATAAGCACTAAGAAAATGAACTCACAGAATAAGTTGACCGAATATAGTCAGATCTTTAGAGACTGGCTGACTGAAGGACTCATTGAAAGAGTCGAGGAAAATCCTCTCGAGAGAAGAGGCTACTATTTACCTCACCGCCCTGTGTACAAGATGGAATCTAAAACGACGCCCATACGTCCGGTTTTCGATGCTTCTTGTCTAGGTCATAATGGACTATCTTTGAATCAATGTTTAGAAAAGGGACCGAATTTATTGGAAAGAATCCCTGAAATGATGATAAGATTTCGGGAAAATAAATTTGGAGTCACGGCAGATATAAGAAAAGCATTCCAGATGGTGGCGATTGAAGAATCTGAACGGAACTACCTTAGATTCCTTTGGTGGGAAAAGGAGAGCGATAGAGAACTAATAGATTACAGGCATAAGAGACTTGTATTTGGCTTAAACTGCAGTCCTTTTGTGCTGAACGCCGTAATAGAATACCATCTTCAATCAATAAGAGGCCCACTTGTTCAATGGGCAAAGATTTTAGCTCAATCCTTCTACATGGACAATTGTATTACCTCGCTGGAAACAAAGCAGGAAGTGCAGGAATTTCAAAAGGCCGCAATTGAAATTATGGACAGGGCTAAAATGGACTTACGAGAGTGGGAATATTCTCTGGAGGAAAACCCTGAAAAGGGGACTTGTACAAAAATATTGGGTGTTGTTTGGAATAAAATGGAAGATTCATTAAAATGCGAACTCCCTGACATTTTGAGTCTTCAACCCAAATTAACGAAAAGGTTGGTACTGTCCATGGTTCAGCGGATATTTGATCCACTTGGATTTTGCGCTCCAGTATTCTTGCCACCAAAGTTGTTACTGCAGCGATCATGGGGTCTAAAACTAGGTTGGGATACACCACTACCCGAAAGTATGGCCCAGGAATTTCGAACCTGGTTGGATCAAATAAAATTAATAGAGTTAATAAAGATACCGAGATATATGTGGAATGATCTAATTTTCCCTACAGAAGTTCATATCTTTTGTGACGCTAGTCAAATAGGCTATGGAGCTGTAGCCTATTTACGGAGCGAAACGGGACGAGAAAATACTCTAACTTTGATTTGGAGCAAAGTCAGATTAGCTCCTATGAAGAGTATTACGATCCCTCGCTTGGAATTAATGGCCATGGTACTAGGAGCTAGACTAGCCAATGCAATCCAAGCTGCCTTGAAGAGAAAATGTGAAACAACTCTTTGGTCTGACTCTACTACCGCGCTAAGTTGGATAAAGAGAGAAATTGAGTGGAGAGTTTTCGTAAGAAACCGAGTCAGAGAAATACAGGCCACTACCAATTTGAACGATTGGAAGTTCGTTCCTAGTCAGTTGAACCCGGCCGATCTTCTGTCTCGAGGTTGCCCTCCAAGCCAGTTTGTGCAAAGCAGATGGTGGGAGGGCCCCGAATGGTTGAAGAAACCTAAAGAATTCTGGCCCAATTCAGAGTTCTCGATAAATCCAAAAGAAATAAAGGTTGAAGAAAACATTATGAAAACCAACATTAATAATCGACCCCTCACTTATGTCTCTGAAGACGACAATGATCTAAAACCGTTAACTCCTAATGAGTTCTTACAAAATGGTCCAGAGTCTAACTTTCCTGAATTTGAAAATTTAAAGCCAGAAAGGTTGCACACTAGATACAGAGAGTTAGGTCAACTGAAGAGAGAATTGAAGCAGAGATTCTTAAAGGAATATTTAGGCGCGCTGATTCAGAAATCCGAAAATATTGATAGAAGACAGTTGAAAGTAGGAGACGTTGTACTGATCGGGCAAGAAAATCTTAAAAGAATGTTTTGGCCTAAAGGGCGAATAGTAAATCTCATAACAGGTAAAGATGGAATAGTGAGAGTGGCCCATGTTAAAACATCCACAGGAACCTTGATCAGGGCTCTACAACGCTTACACCCTCTTGAAATATCCTCGAATGATAAGACGATTCAAATGGACAATTCAAATACCGAACCCCAATCTGATGCATTTTTAGGAAATAGGCCCAATATTGAATCCAGGGACTCTAGAAATAGATATGGTAGGGTAATCAGAAAGCCTGCCAGGTATGACTCGAAGGACTAGTGAAAGTACCTGTAGAAAAAAAAGTGTAATATGTGTATTCTTTTATGTGTATTTTATGTAATGTAATAGGCATATCTACTCTTGTGTGTATTGTGTATATATATGCTATTTTGTCTTATACTTAATTTTGACTTCTTTCAGAGCAAAATTATGTGGGAGAATGTTAAAACTATTTTATAGATCCTTTACTTTTTGTACATAGAAGGAAGGTCTTAGGTGAAGGGAGACAACGAGCAAGACATCTATATCTATAGATAGCCCCAGCTTGGACCGACCGAGGGCAAAGGTCGGCGTGGGCGGAGACGACGGAGCGTCATGTTACATTCTTTTTTGGTCAGTTGGCAGGATTCCCTTGTTAGAAGCGGAGGGGAAAGTTGAGTTCCCTTGCCAGGCGGAGCAGACACGCCAAGAAAATCCTACAAGCAGCGTCTTGTAGACGGAACGACGTCGAAGAAAATCCCACGAGCAGAGTCACGTGGACGGAAAGACGTCGAAGAAAATCCCACGAGCAGAGTTTCGTGGACGGGAAAGGACGCATTGGAGTATCCCTCAAGCAGCAACTTGAGGACGGAAAAGGACGTCTTAGACAACCAACGAGTCGTGACAATTAGACAACCAACGCGCGACAATTGGACATCGCACAAGACAAGAAAAGCCTGCGACGGTGCTGCCACTCCAGAGGTACTGTGTAAACAAACGCTCGACACCCCCCCGCCATTTATTTTTATCTCCCTTCCCTGAGATTAGTTAATTTTTTTACTTTCTCTTTTGCTTAACCTTGTTTATTGTTTTTTATACATAATCCCTTAGATATAAGTATAATTTAGCTTAACCATTTTTCTTGTTTTTACCCATAATAATAGTATAATAGTTTTTATCCCTTTTGTTTTTAATTTTTTAAAATAAATCCTTTTATTATACTGTGTTTCTGTGCATTTATTTCCCCCATTGGTTTCCTTTCTATCGATCACCCTTTTTTTGTTTTTTTTTAAACGAACACGAACAAGTACATTACAAAAAATACATATAAACAAAGCATGCACCTAATATGAGTTATTGATATAAATATGTTACATAAACTTCTATTTTATTTTGAAATTATAAATCCCAAATCAAATTACTCTGTAAACCCACTTCCAGATGTCGCGGATTTCCCTAAACCTATTATATAAACCTATTGTTGTTGTTTGCCGTACCGGCTCAGTTCAAATCTTTTGTAGATATGTAAATATGTTTTTGTTTTCTTCATTCTTCAAGCCTTAAGTAATGCACTACTTTCTCAATTATGTATTCTGAACTTTATGATCACAATTAAAGCAAATTGTGATTATAATATGTTTATTATTTGACCACGACTGCAATTTAAATACTCATGTAAACTAACCTTTATAAAACGCTCAATTCTGTATATCAATCAGTAAGTAATAATTTTATACCTCTAATTCCATAATCAACAGAAAATATCTATTTTTTCTAATATATATAACTAATATATACAAACTATAATATTTAATATTTATATGTATAATATCTAATTATAATTACATATGCTGTCAAAGGTGGGGGACACTAATAAATAGAGAAAACTAAATAATATTTCTCTCTCTCACATAGAGGGCTAGGATCAGGATACAAATTCATTATAGATTTTCTGCAATTCTATTTTCTATTGACGCTATCATGTTTATTGAACAATATTGTTTCCAACACACCACCATCTTGTGTGTTTGACCACAAACCCAACCTACACTTTATGATTGTAATTACTAACTTGGGTATATCTTAATTCAGTAAAGATTTGAGGTTAGGTAAATTTTCAATTATATAACTTCAGAATTGATTCATTGATATAGAGGAATCAGCCTCGAGACTAGCGTGCCTTCTCAATCAGTCTCCTTCAAGATGATCGATCCATTGCCATATCTCCTGGTAAGCCGTTGTCTTAGTTTAAATATTCTATTGTCCCAAAATGTAGTACGAGAACTTCCACTTGTTCTTGTGTTCTTTCAATAATCCTTCAATTCATATTTGTGATAAGGCTATCATGTATTACCTCATGACCTTTCCAATTCAATATCTGTTTTATATTTTGGATTTTAATAAAATATATGTTTTATAGTGATGATTCCTCGTGATATTTTTCATAAGTAGTTTATGGTATTTTCAAAAATATCCATAGCACTTCATTACAGAATATAAATTTCAGGAATCTGACAACATGCTTGGCTATCAGCTTCTAAGTTTTATTTCTCTTTCTCCCTGTATAAAGATTTAAATGGTCCACACTAACACATTCCACATTCATTTGGGAAACTGTAGGTTTTAGGTATTTTGAGTCGGTGAAAACATGATATAAAATGGTTATTTACTAGAAGAATTTACTATATATCAGATTATTCAATGAAATACAAGAATAAAACAGATAATGAATATGAAAAGCATGTTTTAATACATGATAGCTTTACCAAATATGTGTTGAAAGGTGATTGAAAGAATACCAGAATAACAGGACGCTCTTTTAAAGAAATATTGTAGCAAAGTATTTATTATTTATCAAGCTTTTATTATTTTACACTAGTATTAACAGAGTATAATATTTTCATGTGTGTTTATATTTTAATACTCTGTAAATTGCCTCCATTCCTTATCTGTTGATTATCCTTCATAGTTTGTTCTTGCCTAAAATAAATTGCTGTCTCATCCTGAAGTTTGTCTTTCCTAATTTTCTACGTGGCAATATGAATGCCGGCTAAACAACCTCTATATTCATCGTTATCTATGCCATTATGTAATAATAATTTTGAAAATAATATGATTTAAACTGCTATATTGCTCTTTGTAGTATAAATTAGAAAAATCAATAGAAAATAAACAGCAATATAAATTAATGAATCTATAGAAAATATAATAATGTAGCATAAATAATATAATTGATCATGCAACTTAAAGATGTTTTAGACCTAGCGCCTATATAGGAATAAATATTAAAAAGACGTTGATATTTTAAATTCTGAAATTGACCTCTTAAAATACCAACTTCATTAGTTTCAATAATTTAAAATTCGTCAGTTTGGTACATTTAGTCTATCAATGATTCATCAAAAAAGTGTTCATATAAAAATATTGAATAGATCACAAGAAGGTTTAGCTAAATATTCACAAATAATTACAATGAAATACTGTTAACTTAGATAATTCAAGCTTCTTTAAAATTCGAATATATATCTTGGTTCCTAGAATTTTCTATAAATAGAATTTCCGTTTTTAGTTCGAATATTTGGATAATTCGATTTTTTTTAGTTCCTTGGGTTCCGAATTATCCGAGTTCGATTGTGTACGAAACCTACATTAATCCATTATATATCTCCAGAAAAAAAGGGACAACTATATTTATGTTTCAACGATCAAATAAATTCAGCAACAACATACTACCGTTATCATTTCAAACGAATGTTCCAATTTAGAGAAGATATAAAACATCAAAAGAATAAATATTATGCTGACTCTATTATAAACATTTTCTTATTTTGCTATTATTGGCTATAAACCAATTTCGAAGGCTTTATTATACTTTTCTTCCACTTCCCTTCTAACGGTATATAATACGTTATTTTAAACTGGTATCAGCTTTTTTAGGTTGAGAGGTTAACCTTAATAACAAAAACACAAATATTGCTCTGTGAACAAACATCTTATATTAATGCGAATATAAATTTGCTTTATTGTTTTCTCAGTAAAGTTATTTTTCTAAATGTTCTGTTTTGTTACCTTTGCTATATATTGTAAATAAATGTATTTTGGGCTATCTGATTAGATATTTAAAGTAATATAATACCCACAATTTTATATAATAAATAAACTTTGAAGAAGTGAGACATCGTTTGTTCCTTGATTTAAATGATTTAACTCTTTTACATCACCCATTTTGTCTATATAAATTTTATTAAATTTGTCAATTAATACATGTAATTTTTAAATATTTATTTAAGATTTTTAATATAATTGTTGTTTTTTATTGTTTCCTCTGTAATAGGGGCAAATACTTCAATTACCTTACTGGCTGATTGATAAATTGAAATTATATAAATAAGGTGATCAATATAATTTCATCTCCCATGATAACATTTTTGAGGCAATGGTATTCAGAATTAAACATTTCGACCATGTTTTTGCACGTTTCTTTGTGATGCTTTTTCTCCTCATTCGTTGAGAGATGTGGGACAAATTTACCGGGGTTCATTTAAGAGGCAGATCATTCTTTATGATGATTTGTCATTTTCCAAAAGAGATATACAAGTCTTCTTATAGCTCTCTGATAATTATTCTTGGCTTTTCTTTGTAGATGACTTGATTCTGAGCGCATTTCGGGGTTTCTTATCGATAAAGGTCTGCCAGTGTGTAGATCATTTTTGACGCTTATTCGACCAGCTTTAAATCGTGCAAAATATTTAAAATTTCTGGATTGTGATAAGACATCTTCTTTAAAAGCCTGCTTCCACATTTGAAATGATTCGGAAGCTGGTTTCCCTAATTCAAAGCAAATCTCTATGCGGACTCGCTGTTTTTCAATACAGTCCATACTGAAGTTAAAAATGTTCTCATATACTCGAGCTTATAAATTCGAAAAAAATGTGAGCGCGTTCGTCTTTGCGATCAATTTTATTTCTACGTGTTGATAAATGTTTTATCTATAAGGTCCTTATAAAATTATTTCATTATTTTGAATATTTTACGTGAAATAGTCTCATGACTGTAAATTATAGATCACACGTTGTATTTATTTAAGAAATAAAAATATATTTGCGCTTTTATTTCATCAAAAATATAGTTTTTCTAATGACCTTACTACGATTAAAAATATGAAGTTTCTGTTTCATCAGTTATGAACCTGCCAAGGGGTTTAGCTAGCAAATGACCAATTTTGCATTGAGCTAAAAATTTATAAATTCAATTGCCATCTAACGATAAAATTTTAAAATTTAAATTTACTGGCTATGTGTTTCTTTTTAAAATAGCATCAATTGATGCTATAAAATTGAAAAGAAATACACATTTACAATAAATTCAATCATCAATTGATGATATTATTAAAAAGAAAATCGTTTCCTGTAAATTTAATTGTCACAAATTTTTATTTTATTATTTAGGCTATTAGTTTTAACTTGTAATATGACGCGAGAAGAGGTAACCTGCATTTTAAATAATGCTTTTCCAATAATCAGCGCTTTTATTTTGAATAATGAAATATTCGGTATATACTCCTGACAAAATTTCAGTCTATATTTATCCATTAAATTTGCTATATTATCTTGACAGTTAGCAATTCTTCAACAAATTCTTAAGTTTTCGTGACCCCTCACGGATATCTTGGTATCAATACCAACCCTGGATTGACGTGGGCAATGTCGTATATTTATATTTTAATTATATAATATAATATTGTATATAATATATTTATATAATAATAATATTAAATCCACAGATTATTATTATGCTATATATTGTATATATCATAACATATAATTCATCATCATCTAATACGATTGTTAACTTGTAATTCTTAAGCTTGCATCTAATACGGTGTAATATAATAAAAACTGTTTACATAAATAAAGCTTAAAATATATTTCTACTTTTAAATCAACCTAATAACACCACAGGCCATTATTCTGAAACCCTGATCTCAAGATGACACTTACCAATTTGCCAAAGCTGGTGTTGTGACTTTCATCCATCCGAATCTACCTAAATGCCAAGATGGTGAGAGAGAATATTGTTTTACCGGCTACTTACCAAAGTTTATGATATATGAGCCCATAAATACTTTAGCACTCAGACAAGCCGCAGTGCACTATATCAAAGTATCAAGGTGTTGCACGCAACCAAGTTTGTTCAAAAAGGCTAGATTTTCCAGGCCAAGGAAGATAAAAGGATGACAGGTGTTGATTAGATAATAAGTTTAGATAAAGCGGGAATGATTTAGCAAGTACTGAGAAAAAAATAGGTAAAAAAATTGTTAATTAAAAAAAAAAAACTTTGGTAATATATATAATAATTTTGAAATTGAGGTCTTATATCAAGGATTACCAGTGAGGTTACCACTACTAAAACAACCAACCACAAAAATACACCAGAGATGGCATAACGCGTTCGAATGGGTCACTGCGTAAGTCGATTTCTTGATCAACTCGCACCAAGGTAATAAGAGATATCTTATTTTATTGTCTATATTGACGAGTGGATTAGAAATTATTTTTAAAGACAATATAAATTCAGTTACCAGAGGTATACACATTCAGTATAATTATATACTTATGTTATTTATATATTCATTTTATTTCTTTTTGAATTATATATATATATATGTTATATTAAAATATTTTATTTAAAATTATGTTATATTAAAGTATTATTTTATTCGAAATTATATTTTATCGATTCAAATACTCTGTTAAATCAACCGCCAGAGGTCACGCTTTCCCTATAAATACTCATTGTTATTGTTCCCCGTTGGCCGGCTCAAAACTTTTATACATTATGTAAATAAGGGTTTCATTTTTTTATTCTTACGCCTTAAGCCAGGCAGTATTTTTTATCAAATTATGTTTTTATATATTCCTTCAACTCAATTAAAATAATACTGATCACACAAAACCATTTTTATGATTATTATTTCAATAGTTTTAACCACGACTGCATTAACATAGTATAATCATCAAGATAATCAAATACAAGCAGAAAATCTATTTTCTTTATATAAGATATATATACATTAAAATAAAGAAGGCATTTTCTGACCACGGATGGGCACATGTGCTCATGGTCAGGAAATGCCTTCTTTTATTTTTAATATCAACACCTAACCCACTTATCTTTTTTTTTTCTATTGGTTTTTCATATATACAGTATATACTGTATATATTTTGCATTTATAATTTCAATTGCTATCTATCGATATAACTTTAAACAAATAAATTTATTTCAATGTGTTTCTTTTTATTATAGAATCAAATATTATCTCTACAGACCTTACTGAAGTGATAAACGTTATGGAATGAGCAAAGCCCTCTCATTCCATAACTTTAATCATTGTAGTAAAAGGTCTGTAGGCTTGTATTCCTGCTGACGTTGAAGACGCTCCATGTAGAGCTTGTAGACGCTTGTAGTTTCTGTGAAGTTGATTGTGGCTTGTTGCCTTGAGCATTGTCTCGACGATGTCAAGTCGAAGGTGTGGAACTTGTCACAGGGTTTGGGTACATCGCTGCTCGGTTTCCATGTCGTGTGGGAAGCTCGGCTGTGTCGTTGGGGTGGTCAGACAGCTTGCTCCCGGCGTTGGCGATCGGTTAGCGGGTATGCGGAAGTCCGTTGGGGCGGCGTTTCTTCCGTAAATATCGTCTCTTGTTGGGGGGAGAGATTGCTTGGTTGTTTCGTTGGACTGGCGGGTTTGTTCCTCCAATGTCGTTTCTTGTTTGGGGTAGATTGCTCAGTCGTTTCGTTGGTATTGCGGGCTTGTTCCTCCATCTTCGCTCTTTCTCGCTTCCTATCTGAACAGTCTTCTTACCTCTTCGTTGTGTCATCCTTCGTTTTGGTCATCCTGTCGGCTCATGTAATGAGATGAGAATTCCAGTAGCTTTTGTAGAGATCCTGTCGACTACTGAAATAATTGTTGAAGTCCTGGTAGCTCTTGTTGTACTGTGTTGACCGAGAGGAAGAGTCAGGATGTAGAGTTTTCCAGTACCTCTCTGCACCTTGGAAGACCTTTAAAAGTTCTCACAAAATACAGGCAGTCGTGGTCGAGGCAGAGTGGAAAGCTGGGGATATCCACACAAAAAAACGAAGACACAGTTGCACTAAGAAAGTTCCGTTAACAGATAAAAGCTGAGCTAGAAGCGCAAGATGGAGATAGACGAGTTCTTCCTAACTACATGTTGGATGAGATCGACATAACATACGACCGACGCGGCTTGCACTAAGGGTGAACTAAACTCAACTGTGCTGAACTGTACTGAACTGTCAAAAGACTGTAAGGTGATGATTTATAGGTTAAAGACGGGGTGACCTTATGTGACAGGGGCGTTTGAGAAAGGGCGCCTTTACCTGTCCAGGTGTGAGAGGGGTCTCTGCATTCCACCACATGTGACAGTGTGGGTGGCCTGTCGTGGGAACTGTGAATCTACCTGATTTATGACTTCCACCTTTAGACTCTGTTGTTTTGGCAATACTATGCTCGATCTCTGCTTTAGCTCAACTCTTAAATCTATTACAGATTTTATTTATTTATCCACTTTGTACAAATTACATTACATAGGGTGATGTAAAGACACAGATTAATCATGCGCATAATTATTTATAGATGTGTTTCTATATACAACATGACAATCTTGTTATAAGTTATCTACACAATATGAGGTTGTTGTTTTAAATTACCATATATATATTAAAATATATTATTATTGTTTATATATTCCCAGAGTTATTTTATTTATATTGTTGATGGGGTTTCATATTTTTTTTTATTTAATGCTTTAATTAATGAAAAATTTCTTGATATATTTTTTTAAATATTAATTTAGATATATCAAACATTTTTCTTTTGTTTTTATTTACCTTTGTTTAGTATGTATATTATAGATGTTTTATCGACCAATAAGTTTGTAAGACGTCCGTCGCTCATCTGAAGCACGCGACCTGCTGTGTGCTTCATAAAAAAAGCCTAAGTAAAAGATGGATGATTGGTCCATCGAAATATTGTATGGATAAAGCTATTTATCTAATACAAAATAAGCCTTGCTTTCAGAATAATGATATTATAGATTGAAATAAACGAAATAAATGCGCTACAAATCATAAAAATAAAAATACAACCTTTCGCATTGAGTTTCTTTTATTATGATATGCGCGAAATTTCGGGCTGGAGCCCTTTATTTACTATTATTTATTATAACTTTATTAAAATATTGAAATTTAAGGTTAATTTATTTCCAATTGTTAAACATAGTAATAATTTATGTAGATTTAATACTTTTCTTTCTGATAATTTATATAAAATTTGTAACAAATTAAATGTATATAACTGTCTTTCGTGGATCAAATGTTTCATATTTGCCTGTAGAAGGGCGGCTCCAGCCCGAAAGCTCGCGCATATCATAATAAAAGGAACTCAATGCAAAAGGTTGTATTTTTATTTTTATAATATTATAGATTGTGTTCAATATTCAGAATATAATTTCATTTGAATAATTAGACAATTTTATTTTTTTGTAATTTCATTAGCTAATAGAAAAATATAGAATTTCGAGGCCAAATAATCTATTGAATATTTGACTATATATATTGAATGAGAAATTAAAATATAAAGATTAAAAAATTATCTCAAGGCAAACATAACTTTTGGAATCATAATTCTAATTATTTTTATTCTCATTAAAGTAAAAATTTACCAGAGTTCACAGGTTACAGAATTAAACGACAACATCTTAAGCAAATATTTTACCACTTTTACAAAATAGTTTGAAATACACATGTGCCACACATTTAAAAATATAAATATAGTGAAGAAATCTGAGTTAGAAATATAGTTTATTTTAAACTTGTCGTTTTAAGTTTCGAATCTCTGGAGAGAATTTTCTAAAATTGAGAAAACATCTTGAAAAGCAAAATATATATGCATTCACTCAAATAATAAAAAAGCATCAAATATTTACATTTCTATATATTGCATATGTTCTCAAACATATAAACCTTTATAAATGTTTATTTTGAATATTTTATGATCATATATTTTAAGGAGACATTTTAGGTTTTATTATAAGTCATTATTTGAATCAAATATTTTCTCTATATACAAACACGATAATATTATTACTCAATAATTACACAATGTTTTTAATTATTATTTTTATTGAATGAGAATATAGCAAAAGAAAAAATGTATATAATCAAATGTTCAAATTAAAATTAAAACAAATATCATGATAGAGTAACAATGTTGATATTACTGCGCCATCCATCTGAATATATATTAAACATTTATAATTTAAATTTTCTATAATGAAATTATTCTATGATATAAAAGAGAGAGACAGTTCACGGCCTGAGCTGATAGTTTTTATATAATTTTATCAAGCTCAATTTCTTGTCGAGCACCAACTTCTCCATAGGTGGATAATGTCTTAATAGCTTCAACCTTCAGCGAAACCGTAGCAACCACTGACTTGCATGTCGGAGGTCTTCCACTACGTGGTTTTGCTTCCAGAGATCCAGTCTTCTCAAATCTTTTTATCATTCGCCTTAGAGAGTAGCAACTCACAGGTCCTTTACCGCTCCGAATACCTTTAAAGGTACGAAACGCTCGTAAAGCTTCAGTGACAGATTCTGAATTGCAATAAAAAAATTCACCAAGAGTGCTTTATCCTGTAGTGACGGCATTCCAGAGTAAAATAAATTATTAAGATAGATAAATATTTTTAAAATGAATTTCTAATATATATAATCACTACTGAGAGAGAGTTGAATTAAAAAATATATATATTATATTCGAAATTTAAATCGCTGAGAGTATTCCAGCAAACAGCATCTGAAATATCATTTTTTTTTGCTACACACACATGTCCTAATTTACATTTACCTATTTTACATTTCCGGATTACATTTAAAAATCATCATCCACCTTTGACGAAATGGTGTCTTATTAATTTATAATTTGATATTATTGGTGTTCTTTCCTGGTATTCAAAAAGGAAAAATACGTGTCGATCAGTTATATTTTTCAATTTATCAAACAATTTGGCCGCTGAATCTCTGATTCTGATAGAGGGCAATCTAGCGAATAAATTCTAACTAAAATTAATTCAGAATTTTTCATCATTTGCCCTATAAATGCCCATTGCATCCTGAACAAAATGGTGTTTACCGCATTGCTCTAGCGCATATATTCACGGAGTTATTAATTTTTAAAGTTGTGCAAAACTTTTGGATCACCCTGTATATAAAGATGTAGCAGTAACTTACAAAACATCGCGGGATTAAATGAACATTTTAGAAGAAATTCTCAAACTTTAGTTTATGAAATATTCAAAGGACAGTAATAATAATAACAAAAGAAATAGATTTAAAAAATATTTTTTTTCAATGCACTAAAAAGGAAAAATAAAATATTTTTTTATCTTCTGCCATGAGCAATTAGATGTATCTGAGTGAAAATAAAAGCGGCGGGAGACGATCATCATAAATTTCTAACTTAATGTGATTTAATATTTAGCAACTGATTAGCGATTTTATATGTTACTAGATTTTTATGTGTTTACTAAATTTCTACTTCTTCTCTAAATATGATCGTCCTTCGCAGCTTTTATTTACACATAGATATATCTAATTACTCAATGGCAGAAGATAAAATATATTTAATTTCTCCTTTTTAGTGTATATAAATTAATTTTTTTATTATTTTTTTTTATTAATTATTTGGAGTTAATTTTTAGTCGTGAATTTACAAAACAGAATTAAAAGTTACAATATATACGAAATCTCATCAAAATATCTGAATATGAGCATCAATATTAAACTCAGTATTATTATCTATATAAAACCCCATTCACAGATTATGATATATTGAAATATAGATTTTATAAATAATATATGTGGTGTATGGGAAAAAGGATCCTGAGAATCTTATCGACTCTCTATAATATAAAAAAAATGCTTGCCGACTTCGCTGTGATACAGTGCTTTGTCCTGAGAATCCTCGGGAGTGGATTGGGATTTTTGTATTGTTTGGGCAGTCGTTATCAATGGCGGTGGATGAAAAAAATCGGCACACTATATCGATTAATGAATCACAAAACACCTCGGAATATTAATCATTGGCGGCTCGGGAGAGGAGATGGAAGGATTTTCGCGATTAAATTGGATTGAGATGGCTCACATCTTGGACCTCGAGGCACTACTTTTAGAAGATTCACACACACGTCTTGACACACTCGTTACCGACCGAAAACTGTCGTTGCCCCGCCCCCTGGCTTGGGTCATGTGGGACCCTGCTTGACCTTTGATTGGCCCCTGTCTCTGTCGGCCATGATGGTAAATTTGGTCGGGAAGACGCTTGGCCTAACATCCCAATCTCTCAGGACATTCAACTCTGGAATATGAGGGCCTCTTTGTTCTAAGTGACCTAGATACACGACTTGGATCTGTCGTTCTTTTCTCTTCTACTTCTTCCATCTCCCACGTCCTTTGACTGCCATCTTTATTTGAATCCATACAGAATACATGGTACATAATTATTTATTAGACAATATTCTTTATAATATTACAGATGCGCCCCCTATGAATAAGAATTTTAAAAGGGATCTGTATTAAATTCTGAAAAAAGAAAAATAATTTTTTTGGGAAAGAAAAAAAAATAAAAATTTTTTAAAATAGTGAGTGGTTAGATACAATGGGGGAGAAAGTAAATGATGGAAATAAGTAAAAAAAAGAAATTTGAGTAGATAGGGGTGCTTGCTAAACTAGGAAAAAATATGATAATTTTTTGGAGAAGAAAAAAAAAAAAAAATCTTGCCTGCATAGGTGTTCAATCTTGCTGTGTGGAAACCCACAGCAAGGGAAACTCTATGAGGTGCAATCCAAACAAAACATATAAGACATTAACAGAAATAAAAGAAAACTATAGACAATAAATTTTGGTGATGGAGGGAAAAAAAAAAGAAAAAGAAATCTGATTAGCCTTTGGGGCGGTGAAAAAATATAAACAAAACATAAAAAAAGAAATCAAAGCTCCTGTATGATAACTGAAGGCTGATACATGAGAAGTATTGCGTCAGGTCAGTTGTTCATTCAGTTAGGACAAAACAAGGTTTAAACAATAAAAGGAAAAAATAAACTTGAGGTGATTAAAAAATTGAAAGGGTGATAGACATGGATGGTGGGAATAAAAAAAATAAAAATTAAAAAAATAAAAGTGCTGGTTGTGTACAAGTCCTTAAAATTGGTTAACAAAAATATACACAAAAGAAGAATATTTTTTTTTACATAACAATGTCCAATCTTTGTTTATTATAGGGTCGTAGGTCATAAGGTTGCCAAAACTATATAGGTGCGTGAATGTATGCGAGTGTGTGTGAGTGTATGTTCCAGAAAGTAACTTTAAGTGTGGTGACACGCGAAAAGTGACGGCGGGTTTGTTTACATTCCGCAGGGAGGGTGTGACGTCGGTCACGTGATCGGAAAGGACGTGACGTCGGCGCAGCGGAAGGTTTCTGTAAAGTGTACGCCAGCTGACAGCGGGGTGATCGACGAGTGTTTGAAGGTGGGTAACGAGTGTGTCAAGACGTGTGTGTGCATCTTCTAAAAGTAGTGCCTCGAGGTCCAAGATGTGAGCCATCTCAATCCAATTTAATCGCGAAAATCCTTCCATCTCCTCTCCCGAGCCGCCAATGATTAATATTCCGAGGTGTTTTGTGATTCATTAATCGATATAGTGTGCCGATTTTTTTCATCCACCGCCATTGATAACGACTGCCCAAACAATACAAAAATCCCAATCCACTCCCGAGGATTCTCAGGACAAAGCACTGTATCACAGCGAAGTCGGCAAGCATTTTTTTTATATTATAGAGAGTCGATAAGATTCTCAGGATCCTTTTTCCCATACACCACAGAGAGTCGACAGGATGGACGAGAAAAACGAAACGCAAGACGCGGAGGAATACACCGCAGAGGGAGACAACAACCCCGCCGTAAGTTCTCCCAAAATAGAACCCCCCCCGCCGTCGGCAGAGTTGCCGGCCGTCTTGACACGCCTCGCAGCGTGTTTATCTGCCCTTCAGACCACCAGCGACCGCGTGACCCATCGGACGGAGATAGAAGTCCAGAGCTTCGACGGGACCTACCCAGCCGCACAGTTCTTTCGGACATATGACCAGAAAACAGACTGGGATGGTCTCACCAACACGGAAAAAGTGCTCCGCCTACCCCGTTACCTGAACAACAAACCGCTAGAACACTTCAGGAGGCTTCGGATGGAGACCCAACATTACATCCAGGTGAGACAGACCTTCCTGGATCTCTATCCGGAGACCAATGAGGCCACGTATGCCCAATACTTCTCCATGAAGCTGGCCGGACAGCCCAACCTGGAAGAATACTATCGGAATAAGACCGCGCTGGGTCTACAACTGGGCCTCCCACAAGAGGTCATCTTGGAGACGCTCACCGAGGGGCTGCCACCCTCCGACCAGCGCCTCGTCCGCATTGTGCCGCCAGAGAACCTAGGTGCATGGTTCCGGCTGGTGCAGCGGATCCGCGGCAGCGGCGCACCATCTCCAAGGCACCCAGACGAGCACGCACCACCCCTACTGGGCCCCTACGCACCGGTGCGACCTAGTCCAAGAACAGTGCCAACCAGGTCGACCCCGCCAACAGACTGCCGTTTTTGTGGTGGACTACACTGGCACTCTGAGTGTCGTCTCAGACAAGCCCCGCAGTTGCCCCGTGCCTCCGGAGACGCACGAGCAGCGCGCTCCGCGCAACTAGCGGAACAACGGCCGCGAGCCCAGCCCCATCACCAAGCGTCACGCGCACAAGCCACTGGGATAACCAAGGGAGCCCCAGACCAGCAGCCAACAGGTAGGCCTACTGACCAGGCCTTTCGTCAACCTGACAATTAGTCTGCCAATCTCCCATGGACTGTCCCTACCATTCCTGATAGACACGGGTGCGTCCGTTAACCTAGTGTCATGTGCCATATATAAAAATTTAAAGAATAATTTCCCTGACCTAAATTTAATAACTAAAAAAATCGGCACACTATATCGATTAATGAATCACAAAACACCTCGGAATATTAATCATTGGCGGCTCGGGAGAGGAGATGGAAGGATTTTCGCGATTAAATTGGATTGAGATGGCTCACATCTTGGACCTCGAGGCACTACTTTTAGAAGATGCACACACACGTCTTGACACACTCGTTACCGACCGAAAACTGTCGTTGCCCCGCCCCCTGGCTTGGGTCATGTGGGACCCTGCTTGACCTTTGATTGGCCCCTGTCTCTGTCGGCCATGATGGTAAATTTGGTCGGGAAGACGCTTGGCCTAACATCCCAATCTCTCAGGACATTCAACTCTGGAATATGAGGGCCTCTTTGTTCTAAGTGACCTAGATACACGACTTGGATCTGTCGTTCTTTTCTCTTCTACTTCTTCCATCTCCCACGTCCTTTGACTGCCATCTTTATTTGAATCCATACAGAATACATGGTACATAATTATTTATTAGACAATATTCTTTATAATATTACATATATATGTGTGTAATATTAATCCAGGTTTTCTTAAACCTCCAAAAGATCTCTCTGACTACTCGTGATGTCAGTCTTAAGTGTAAGACTTAAGAAGACGACCACAGGCCTACTATTAGCGGATCCTACCTCTTTTGTCAGCGCCAACGAGATCCATCTACCTTTTCTGGAGATGGAAATATAAACCCTGGACAGTGCTTGAAGGAGTACAAGAGAGTGTCGAAGTACAACAGATGGGACAAGACCATGAAGCTTGCCAACGTCGTATTTTACTTGAACGGAACAGCTGGAAGGTGGTTTGATAATAACGGAGAATCACTCAATTCGTGGAGAAGCTTTGAAGACGCATTCCGCGGTGTATTGGGACTGCAGGAGGATTCTGCTCGACGTGCTGAGGAAGTTCTGAAGTCAAAAGCACAGAAGGCCGAGGAATCCAGCGTGTCATACATCCAGGAGATCCTTAGTCTCTGCCACCAGGTGAACCCTCACATGTAAAAACTGAGATAGTTGCTCACATTATAATGGGAAATATGAAGGGAGCTCTTCCCTACATGCAAGCCGGGCAAGTTCGCCAATCCAAGTCGCCAGCCCGCCGTTTCAGCCGTTCTCCCAAGCCTCAGAATGGGAAAAACTAAGTGGAGCGGCTTCAAACGGGGATGAGTTCGCCATAGAGAAAAATCCCCCAGGGTATATCGCCGCTAAATTAAAAGAAAATTTTGTCATTGTCGAAATAAATGGACGCAAAATTAAAGCATTGGTGGATTCGGGAGCAGACTTTTCTGTTATTTCGGACAAATTTCGACGCGAACTAAAGGCACCTTTCTTCAAAGAACTAGTTCTCCTTCTTAAAGCCGCAAACAAAAATTTAATATAGACCCTAGGAAATTGTGTCCTGAACATAGAATTTAATGGTCTGAAGATATCCTTTGAATTCATTGTTATGGTGTAATGCACCCATGACATCATATTCGGATGGGACTTCTTCAAGGCCACCGAGGCCGTCATTGATATTGGCAGAAATGAACTCCATCTCGGGGAGCCATCTGTCCTGAAATCTCGAGGGGAGAAAAACCAGAGATTGTTTGCTTCCGACGACTTTGTTATCCCGCCTAAATCAATAAAGATCAGTGTGATAAACGAAGAAATATGTGGTGTTAGAGATGTTTTAGTCTCAACTTCTAAGGAATTATTATTAAGAAAAAAAGTTTTTATACCAAACTCATTGGTTACATTTCGACACGGCAGAGGTAGCATTTGGGTGTCGAATGGAGCGTCTTGGCCGCAACTGATTCCATCAGGAAATGAATATGTGCACAATGGAAAGTTATAAGAATCTCCAGTTATTCTAGTTCGAAAGAAAGATGGGACCTGGAGATTCTGCGTAGATTATATTCGATTAAATAAGATAACAAAAAAGATGTTTACCCGCTGCCACGCATTGACGATGCCTTGGTAAGTTTGACCGGCTATAGTTACTCTTCCACGATGTATATTCGGTCCGGGTATTGTCAGATTAAAGTGGACGCGAAAAAGACAGAGAGAAAACTGTCTTCATCACTCCAGATGGGCTGAATGAATTCCGAGTAATGCTTTTCGGTCTATGTAACGCTCCAGCAATTTGAAAGGATGAGAGATAGTGTTCTGGGCAGTCTTAAATGGAACATGTGCCTTCGCTACCTGGACGACATCGTAGTTTACGACCTACCTTTGAGGAACATCTACGTCGTCTACAACTTGTATTGAAGTGCATCCAGAAAGTTGGAATAAGCTTGAGCCACAAAAAGTGTATTTTTGGATCAAGGAAGATAAATATTTTAGGACATCTTGTTGAAGCCGTCTCTAAATTTCCGAGGCCAAGGAATATCTCTGAACTGAGGAGCTTTCTTGCATTATGTTCCTATTACCCAAGATTTATTGAAAACTTTGCAGACGAAGCTAGATCTTAACATTACCTACTGAAGACTGAAAAACAATTCTATTGGGATGCAACTCAAGAGAAAGCGTTTGGAGTCCTTAAAACAGCTCTAATTTCAGAGCCAGTCTTGGGACACTTTGATGAATCCGCTGATACCCTTCTACACATGGATGCAAGCGGACATGGCATTGGAGCTTTCCTTCTACAAATACAAGGTGGAAAGGAGCGGCCTATAGCTTATGCAACTAGAAGCTTAACAAAGGCTAAATATAACTACATTCTACATGTATTCTACAACAGAAAGGAATACAGCATTATTGACGGCATCTTATACAATAAAAACTATAGCACTACTGGAAGACCCTGGCTTATGATGATTCCTAAGCACTTAATATCGGAAGTTATGGCAGATTTACATGATGCTCATACAGTGGGGCATTTGGGTTTCGCCCGAACGTATGACAAAGTGAAGAAGCGATTCTATTGGCCTGGCCTTTATAGAACTGTTCGCCAATATGTAAGCCATTGTCGGAAGTGTCAACGATGGAAGAAATTACCTCGACGTCCGGCTGGACAACTTGTATCCATACATCCTGTAGAAAAGCCATTCTAAAGGTTCGGGTTGATTTCCTTGGAAGATCTAAAGAATAACACCGATGGATCATTGTGGGCACCGATTATATGACAAGGTAGGCCATAACGAAAGCGACCCCAGACGGAGGAGCAATTGAAACAGCTATGTTCCTGGTTGAAGATGTTATCTCGAAGCATGGAGCTCCTAGAGAGATGATAACAGATCGCGGAAGAAATTTCATTTTCAAGTAATAAAAGAGATCGATGCTCTGTGCGGAATTGTGCACAGATTTACAGCGGCCTACCATCCCCAGACCAACGGCCTGACTGAAAGGTTCAACAAAACTCTGGGAGACATGTTGTCCATGTACACAGGTGTCGAGCAGAAGGACTGGGACCAAGTTTTACCCTACGTGACTTTTGCTTACAACACTGCTAAACAGGAGGCGACCGTCTACACTCCGTTCTTTCTTGTCCACGCCCGCGAGGCCGAGACCTACATCGATGCCGTACTACCCTACCTACCAGATGAGATCTCTGACGACTACGTTGGAGAACTTGTGACCAGAGCTGAGGGAGCGCGTCAACTCTCCCGATCACGACTTCTACAATCACAGGCGAAATACCGTAGACTTTACGACCAGAAACATACTTCCGTCTATTACCAGAAGGGAAATCTCGTGTGGGGTTTTACTCCCTTCCGAAAAGTAGGACTCTCAGAAAAGCTACCGAAGAGATACTTCGATCCCTACAAGGTAACCAAGAAGCTTTCAGAAGTTAGGTATGAAATAGAGCCCGTGGACCTCTCTTCCTGATCACGGAAAGCCCAGGATATCGTTCATGTCATTCGGATGAAGCCCTACCTGGACCCTGAAGAACAACATTCCATTCTGCTAGGGAACACCAGCCGTGGTAGATTTTCTTCCAGATCAAGGGCTGAGACATGCTAATCAGCGGCTCGTTGTTTTCTCTTAACAGAGAGAAATGTCAAATAGCTCTGCACCTCTGGCCACAAGAAGCTCCATGGGACACATGTCAACCATTTCTGGACTCAAGGGAGGGGGGGGGGGTACCACTGTGTGAGGGGTTCTCGGAATCTAATCGGCAAATAAGGAAAATGGGATGCCTGGGTGGCTGACGATGCTCATTATTATTATCTTTACCATCAGATAGGTTGTGATATTATCTCTCTCCCTATAAATACCAATTGTATATATATTTTGGAGAACTAAAAGGTAAATACCCTTTTAATAAATTAATTATCCCCAAATTTGCTATTGCTTTATTTATCTCCGCGACAATATTTCAACTTGCGTGTTCATCGAGTTCCAAGGGGTATAAAATATTTAAGATTTCTATGTGATCAAACGTTGATTAGAAGATTTGTGGACAGGCAAACATGGGAGCAAATTAAATCAAAACTTTAATGAATAGTGTTAGTGTAAGCGCCTGCATTTGTGATGGGGACCATCTAAGTGAAATAACTCTCCATTCATTATACTTTTAACTCAAGGTAGTGTTTTTATATTTCAAAACCTGATTAAAGTGAATACATATTAAATTTAAAAATCGAAAGGTTTGCTTATTTTAAAATTATACTTTTGGATATTGTGTAAGATATATTAATTGTTTATATGTTAACCATAATAGAAATATATTAGATATATTTATACACACGCCTTCATTTATATTTTATTTGTGTCAATATAATTATTCACCTATATATGTGAGATTTGAAATGTAACTCAATTTAAATATCTCTCTATTCATGTTTCTATGGAGACGAGTTTTCATTCAATTGTTAGAGAGCGATAAAGCTTGACGTAAAGCTACGATTAGAGACTAATATATCGCAATGGATAATTATTTCGAGGATGCCCTCATCAGAAGTCTGAATGACGACTTCAGAAAGCTGTACCGAGAAATGGTCAGCAACCAGCTGCTACTGGACGCGCTGGACGCGAAGATGGAAGAAGCTAAGATAAAGCTTAACGAGGAGCCCATCTTCAAGAAAATGTCGAAGGAGGCTGTCAAGAAGCTGAGGGCACCAAAGAAGTTTTGGTAGAAGTCCTCACTTCTTCAAGTGATCATACCGAGGGCCGAGTACTGAAGTACTCCTCTTCTTTTAGAGCACCTCCTCTGGTCAAATATGTTGGCCTCAACATTCTGGCAAATTTTTGCCCATAACAAGCGAGCATTTATTCCGCTTGAAGTGCTCAAGGCCACCCACCACGTGCTCTCTTCGCCCTACCTATGCCATAACCAAATAGGCTGCTTGTTTTTATTGCCTATCTCCAACATATTGCCCCACTCCAACTGGGCTCTTTATCCTCCTTTAGCCCCCACCACCTGGGCCTTTTCTCATTCTCCTCTGGCCCCAAACCACTAGTACTCTTCTTCCTCCTCCCTTGGCCCCACATAACCTGGGCCTTTTCTTATGCTCCTTTGGCCCCAAACCAATAGGGCTCTTCCTCCTTATCCCTTGGCTCCACACCACCTGGGCCTTTTCTCATTCTCCTTTGGCCCCAAACCACTAGGGCCCTTTCTTCTCCTCCCTTGGCCCCCACCACCTGGGCCCTTTCTTATTCGTTCTCAGCCCCAAACCACTAGGACTCTTCCTCCTCCTCCCTTGGCCCCACATAACCTGGGCCTTTTCTTATTCTCCTTTGGCCCCAAACCAATAGGGCTAATCCTCCTCCTCCCTTGCCTCCCACCACCTTGACTCTTTTTCATTCTTCCTCAGCCCCAAACCACTAGGGCCCTTTCTCCTCCTTTTTTGGCCCCCACCACCTGGGCGTTTTCTCATTCTCCTTTTGCCCCAAACACTAGGGCTCTTCCTCCTCCTCCCTTGGCCCCACTACACCTGGGCCTTTTCTCATTCCCTTTTGGCCTCAAACTACTAGGGGTTTTCTTCCTCCTCCCTTGGCCTTACACCACCTGGGCATTTTCTCATTCTCCTTTGGCCCCAAACCACTAGGGCTCTTCCTCCTCTACCTTGGCCCCCACCACCTGGGCTCTTTCTCATTCTTCTTCAGCCCCAAACCACCAGGGCCCTTCCTCCTCCTCTTTTGGCCCCCACCACCTGGGTCTTTTCTCATTCTCATTTGGCCCCAAACCACTAGGGCTCTTCCTTCTCCTCCCTTGGCCCCCACCACCTGGGACTTTTCTCATTAACCTTTGGCCCCAAACCATTGGGGCTCTTCCTCCTCCTCCCTTGGCCCCTACCACCTGGGCTCTTTCTCATTCTTCCTCAGCTCCTAACCACTAGAGCTCTTCCTCCTCTCTTGGCCCCCACCACCTGGGTCTTTTCTCATTCTTCCTCAGTCCCAAACCCCTAGGGCTCTTTCTCCTCCCCCCTTGGCCCCCACCACCTGGGTCTTTTCTCATTCTCATTTGGCCCCAAACCACTAGGGCCCTTCCTTTTCCTCCCTTCGCCCCCACCACCTGAGCCCTTTCTCATTTTCCCTTGGCCCCAAACAACTAGGGCCCTTCCCCCTACTCCCTTGGTCCCCACCACCTAGGCCCTTTCTCATTCTTCTTCAGCCCCAAACCACCAGAGCCCTTCCTCCTCCTCCCTTTGCCCCTATCACCTGGGCCCTTTCTCATTCTCCCTCAGCCCCAAACCACTAGGGCTCTTCCTCCTCTCTTGGCCCCCACCACCTGGGCCTTTTCTCATTCTTCCTCAGTCCCAAACCCCTAGGGCTCTTTCTCCTCCCCCCTTGGCCCCCACCACCTGGGTCTTTTCTCATTCTCATTTGGCCCCAAACCACTAGGGCCCTTCCTTTTCCTCCCTTCGCCCCCACCACCTGAGCCCTTTCTCATTTCCCCTTGGCCCCAAACAACTAGGGCCCTCCCCCCTACTCACTTGGTCCCCACCACCTGGGCCTTTCCTCCTTCTGCCTTGGCCCCCACCACCTGCTCCGGGAGGTGTTCGCCTCCTGCGAAGTACCGCTGGATCTGCAGGAATGGCTCTTCGGCATCGGCCTCCATCCCGAGGCAATGAAATTCACCAGCGTGGCGAAGGCTACCATCTACAAGTACCATCTTGGTCTTGAGGTGGGTAACGCCAGCCATCTTATCGTCCTGCCCACTCTGTGGGAAAGAACTCTCTCAGTCCATCGGTGACGGAGTCTTTCCCGCGATGAGCCCCTTCAATGAAGTCTGTATATATTTTTATATATGTATATTTATCAATTATTTTATATATATTTTTATCTATTTATTCATATGTTTATCATTATATAATCATATTTACTCATATTATTCTGCATTTAACCTTATATATATTCTTATATGGACTTTGAAAAAAATCAGTTTCAATCTCAATCTCTCTCTCTCTATATATATATATGATTGAATGATGAAAATAATTGATAAATATACATATAAATATATATATGTATATTTATCAATTATTTTATATATTTATATCTATTTATTCATATATTTATCATTATATAATCTTATTTATTCATATTTATATTTATCATTATATATTCTTATATATTCATATTTTTATTTATCAATATATAATCATATTTATTCATATTTATATTTATTATTATATAATCTTATTTATTCATATTTATATTTATCATTATATAATGTTATTTATTCATATTTATATTTATTAATATATAATATTTCATTTATTCATATTTATATTTATCATTATTTTCCTTTAATATTTTAAGATTTTTTACATATTTGATTGCATTTTTTATAATAATTTTTTCATGCACTAATTTCTCCCACCTACTCTGTATTTTAATTGATTTCAACTGTGATATTATAAGACTATGCGGCGCTGAGTTTGTGTATACACAAATGTAATGCCTCGATAAAGGTTGGCGTTTAGCCAGCCGAAATATTGGCAAAATAAATATTTTATTAAATCCAATATATGCCTTTTATTATCTAATTTATCAATATATAATCTTATTTATTCATATTTTTATTTATCATTATATAATCTTATTTATTCATATTTATATTTATTATTATATAATCTTATTTATTCATATTTTTATTTATCATTATATAATCTTATTTATTCATATTTATTTTTATCAAATTATAATCTTTTATTTATTTATATTTATATTTATCATTATATAATCTTATTTATTTATATTTATATTTATCATTATATAATCTTATTTATTCATATTTATATTTATCAATGGACAATCTTATTTATTCATATTTATATTTATCATTATATAATCTTATTTATTCATATTTATATTTATCATTATAAAATCTTATTTATTCATATTTATATTTATCGTTATATAATCTTATTTATTCATATTTATATTTATTATTATATAATCTTATTTATTCATATTTATATTTATCATTATATAATCTCTTTTATTCATATTTTCATTTATCATTATATAATCTTATTTATTCATATTTATATTTATCATTATATAATCATATTCATACATATTTATATTTATCATTATATAATCTTATTTATTCATATTTATATTTATCAATATGTAATCTTATTTATTCATATTTATATTTATTATTATATGATCTTATTTATTCATATTTATATTTATCATTATATAATCTCATTTATTCATATTTATATTTATCAAATTATAATCTTTTACTTATTTATATTTATATTTATCATTATATAATCTTATTTATTCATATTTATATTTATCAATGTATAATCTTATTAATTCATATTTATATTTTTTATGTATTTAACCTTATATAACCTAATATGAACATTGTAATAAAGAAGTTTCAATCACAATCACCTCCTCCCTTGAACCCACACCACCTCTCTCTCCTACTGGGCCAAAGTCTTCTTATCCTCCCCCCCCCCCCCCTTTGCCACTTCTTCTTTCCTTTGTCTCGTACCTCCTGGGTAGCTTCTCCTGTGTCTATTATTGAAGATAGTCATAACATCCTTTGGACTCAAAGACTCAATTATTGATTCAACTCCTTTGTACTGAATGTTGAAAGATATGAGAAATAAACATTTTTAAATAAAAATATATTATTTACTCTCTTTATTTTCAATTCTACATCATAACTATATCACACATTCTGATATTTAGAACTATCTTTACAATTTTATTTAAAATTTCATGGAGATTGACTTTTTTGTGAATAAAAAAATTGCTAAATATTGAATATTATATCAATTTATATGATGTAAAATAATTTAATTTTTATAATTAGTATGTCACAATCTAGATGTTTATGTGTAATATTAAACTTTATAATATATTCAAGAATAAAGTTTTAAAAATTGCGTCCAAGGCCTACGTTTCTTGTACTGGCCCAACATCTCAACAGAAAGTACAAGTTACCAAACAGGGCTCTGGCAACATGTAAACATATAATTCACATACAGTTAAACAGTTCACTCATATCATCATGGGTATCATGGCCAAATGAACATTGGATAAATCGAATTATAAAATAGCGGTGAAGCAACTAAGAATAAAATAGTGATGAATTAACTAATAAATTCTTCTTCAGTTATTAAACAATAGATGTTCTGTTATAATATTGTGGGAATACCTCATATGACATGTCTTTGTTACTTTCGTGGGTGAAGTCGTTCTCCCACACTTGACGTATTTAGACATTTCTCTATATTGAAATTTGTGTAGTTTTAAGACCTGTGAAATATCCAAGATGCCTCGAATACCCGGTAGACCTATATTTTGTAATCTCGTCGTATATGTCTGTGGTGGTGTAAATTTATTTGTACTCAATTCCTTTCGGAAGCGTTACCTGTAGACTAGTTGAAGTCCTCGTTTTCTGTTTACATAAGTTTCACAAGTAAGGGCAGAATCGTCCAATACAGTGTTAGAGCTCTCAAAACACGGTCTGGGGATTATATTGGTGAAACTGCTGAGAGGGTTCCCCACTGATAAGACAAACCATCCCAATATTATCTCGCAAGAGTAAGGACAGTAGTAAGTTTGTTTTATATTTAAAAAATAAATAAAAACCTTGCCTCATAGGTTTTTGTTGTGGTTGTCGTGTCCAATGAAGAGCCTCAGATGTCCCAATGCATCTATATTACAGCAGTCGCAATGTTCTCTATCTTGGATCCGTAAAGCTGCTGCAATGTCAATTTTGTGCAAGGCTGATGCCATTGCTGAACATGAGGACATTGCATTTAAAAATCGTCATCCAATTCTTCTTTTTTTGACGAAATTGTGTTTTTTAAATTTATAATTTGATATTATTAAGGTTCTTTTCTTGTAATTTAAAAGGAAAAATACGTGTCGATCAGTTATATTTTTCAATCAAACAATTTGGCCGCTGAATCTCTGATTCTGAAAAAGCGCCATCTAGC
This sequence comes from Cordylochernes scorpioides, assembly GCA_030710605.1. Taxonomy (NCBI): domain Eukaryota; kingdom Metazoa; phylum Arthropoda; class Arachnida; order Pseudoscorpiones; family Chernetidae; genus Cordylochernes; species Cordylochernes scorpioides. The sequence continues at coordinate 13,480,922 of CP092884.1, forward strand.
GAATAAAATTGTAACTGAAATGAATTTCGAATTTTTAATTATTTGCCCTAAAAACTCATTGCATCCTGAACACAATGGTGTTTACCGCATTGCTCCTGCGCAAATATTCGCGGAGTTATTAATTTTTGAAGTTGTGCGAGACTTTTGGATCACCCTGTGGAATAAAAAAAAGCTCCAGCATAAATTCTGCCGTTACGCGTCATGTGCTAAGTAGAAAAAGGAATAAGCGAAGAAAAAGGTTTGTAGAAAATATATTAAAGAGAGAACCATGATGATAATTTCCAAATAATTAAAATTAATCTCTAAAGGTTTTTTTTATATATATTAAAATCAAAATTGGCTTTTCCTGACCGCTCACATGAGTATTTTAGATGGCAGAGCGCCATCTAGTGGAACAAAAATCAACTAAACGGTGTTTTAGCTTGTTCCAAAGATATTCTGCCAACCCAATTGGCTAAATCAAACGTTTAGTTGATTTTTGTTTCACAAGATGGCGCTCTGCCATCTAAAATGATCATGTGAGCTGTCAGGAAATTCCAATTTTGTTTTAATTATCAACACCTGGCCATTATTATATTTTTTTCTTGATTTTTAACATATATATATATAAATTTATTAGATAATAAAAGGCATATATTGGATTAAATAAAATATTTATTTTGCCAATATATCGGCTGGCTGAATTCCAACCTTTATCGAGGCATTGCAATTTTGTATAAACTTACACAACTTACACTTAATACACAAAAATGTAATGCCTCGATAAAGGTTGGCGTTCAGCCAGCCGAAATATCGGCAAAATAAATATTTTATTAAATCCAATATATGCCTTTTATTATCTAATGAATTAAGTATGGATTGCTCTATTTCCAAAAATATAAATTCATATAAGAGAGATAAATTTATATAAAAACGAACATTTTTATGATTAAATCAACTAACAAATATATAAATATTTAAGTTCTCTTAATAAGATTATATATATTTATATATATAATCTTATATATATCATGATTACATAATTAAATTAATTCAAATGTATTATGAAAGTATTAACTGATGAACCTTTTATTACTCTTCATTCAAAAATTCCATATTTAATTAAAAGACTTTGAGAGTGAAAATGGCTTCCATTTTAATATTGAAATTCGGATTCTTCCTTCGTCGACTCGTAAGAATTATTAACTGAAGGAAGAGAAGTGGTCCCAGGATTAGAAGAAATATAATTGGATTCTTGTAGTCATTTTCACAAAACTTTTCAAATTAATTTTTCTTTTCACCAAAATGTATTTTACTTCAATCGATTATTTTATATAGAATTTCTCTCTTTTCTTTAACAAAGCCAGCTTAGAATTTTTCCCTTTTTTTAATATCAAATTTTGAATATTAAAATTTATTTTATATTTCAATTCATAAATAAAATGGTTTGAATATATTTCATTTTTTGGAGAAACATATTTTTATTAGAAAAATTTAATATGTTTTTCAAATGTTGAAAATAAAAATGAATAGGTTACTAACAATCAATTGAAATTTAAATGTCTTGATGAGTAAGATATTAAAAATTTGAAATTATTCAGATATTCGCTAAAATGATTAGCAAAACTTTAATTCTTCATTTTGACAGAATCAGAATAGTTCTTCTAAAGATTCTAAATGAGGGTTCGGCAAAGTTTTGAGTCGAAAGAGTCAAAAATTACAATTTACAAAATTTCAAGGTTTTTAAAAAGTCACAATTTTTTTTGACTAACAATAAATAGTACTCGCATAAATAATATTTACGTATGGAACTATATAAAGGGCTGCAGCTTCACATTCAAAGAACCGCGTGTGTCTCGCAAGCCGCAGTTAGCAGACCCCTTGTCTAGATCATTCTAAAGATTGGGACTTGGCTGAACACAAGTTTGAAATTATGTTATTTCAATTTCAGCTAATTACGAAATACCGATTCAAACAATAGAAAACTTTTACTTGAGTAAAGATTATGTATTAAGAATTTATTCTCCTTAAAGATAAGAGATTGTAAATTGTTAACGCTCTGATTTTTGAGTCAATTGCAAACATTAAAAATATATTTTTCACTTATTTTAAAAATCCATTGTGTTTCGCCTTGAATGGCAGGAACTCAATGTATAAAAAAGGAATTGTATTGAAAATAATGTTCGAATTCATTTAACTAGCTTACATCAGCCACTTTGTCTATACGAGGGTGAGTAGAAAAGTAAGGTCTCCTATTTTCTCTCTATAGAAAAACACATTTAATCACAACCTTTTATACATCATTGGAAAGGTTGGGCACTTTGCTATTTTTCTACATAGTCGCCTTGATGCTCAATCACTTTTTTCATCCTGTCAACCAACTTTGTAATTCCGGTGTTGTGCCACTCTCCCGCCGCCTCTTTGAGCCACTTGTCGACCCACCTGGCGGACACCTTTCTGTAGCCGAGGGTCTCAGTAACCGTCAGTTAGTGTAAGTGTATGGTGAGAAGTTCCTGGACATCAAAAATGTGCGGAAATGGTGCCGGGAGTTTAACGAGGGGCGGATAAACGTCCAGATGAACAGCGGTATGGGCGGCCGAGTTTGCCGGAATCAACCGTGGCTCGTATCGACGAAATGGTGCGCGCAAACCGGCGGATAACCCTTGAAGAGATCGAGGATGGCCTGAATGAAGATTGCAGCCACTTCTCCGTGCACAAGATTGTGTCTGAGACCCTCGGCTACAGAAAGGTGTCCGCCAGGTGGGTCGACAAGTGGCTCAAAGAGGCGGCGGGAGAGTGGTACAACACCGGAATTACAAAGTTGGTTGACAGGATGAAAAAAGTGATTGAGCATCAAGGCAATAATGTAGAAAAATAGCAAAGTGTCCAACCTTTCTAATGATGTATAAAAAGGGGCCTGGGCCACCTGGGCAATTAAAAAAAATAATAATGATGTTCGAAAAATCTAAAGATTTCCGCCTCAGCACTTTTTTATCATGAAGATGCAACTAACTATGAATGACCCTTACCTAACCTAACCTAGCCTAGAAAAAATAAATAAATGCAACAATCCTCCACGTAAATAATTAAGGAGGTCATAAGGTAATGTGTTCTACCGAAAATAAATAAAAATTGAAAAGCTCTTTTTGATTGTGATTATTTGTTTTAATTCATATTTACACATAATACATTACCATTTTGAATAATACATAATTAAAAATCATCAAAATAACGAATTATTCGAAAATAACCATCACACATACACATATTAGAATGAACACATTTCTAAAAAATATATTTTACATAGTGTTAACAATTTGAAAATTGAGCAATCCATAAATGTATATTTAACTAAAAAGGCTAAAAAATTGGATCAAAAATATTGGCAATCAAATTATTTTTGATCCAATATATGCCTTTTTAATTATATGAATATAGAGAATAATCTATTTGAAATATAATATATAAATATTTTCTCAACTTAAAAATCACTGTGAAGAATCTAAAAAAGAATCATAGAGGGAAATTCTTCATTTTAAGTATGTGACACGTTTTTTTAAGGATAAAGATAAACATGTAGATGTGTATTTTATGGGGTTTTTAAACATTTAAACATTGATTTAGAGGATAAAATAATGTCAAAGTAAAGTGGGCGCTATTTACAATGGTCCTTGTGGTGGGGCCCACATGGGCTTTATGACGTTAATAATAAATGGGTGTTTAAAATATGGCCGCCTTTATGTGCTCCATAAACCTGGGGGCGGGTTTAAAGTCTTGGATTTATAGAGGGGACAAATCCAGCTCTGCTAGTAGAACAAGAGAATGGATGTCCTGAGGGCTAGGTTTGTCAGCCCTCTTACTATTCTTTACCAAGGATTTTACAGAATGGCCAACGCCTATATGTAAATTATTCTATACATTTATGCTACAAAGCATAAATATTCCATAACTGATGTTTCATTGGTATCTTTATATACTCTTATATTTTGACACAATCAATATGAAATCTAGAGTTATCTAAAACTAATTTAAATATATTAATTCAAAAACTCTTACCATATTACAATAAAATAATATATATGATTCGAACTGCTTTTCACATGTGTATGCCGCTTAGATGTTGAATCACCAGAGCATCTTATTTTAACTTGCCCTCTGACTAATCAAATTGTATGCAAATACTTTGAAACATTACCAAATTCTCTTTGTGTATATACTGTATCTTATGAGAATTTTGTTAAGTTTAGAACTATTTGTACAATAATTTACAAAACACTACTAATACAAAGTGTAAATAATTAATCATATATATGTAAATGATACTAGCACAGAACAATAGTCCTTGGACTTCATGCTTTTGTAACAATAAATAAATAAATAAAAAATGTGTATACATATGTTTCACTTAGAGTAAAAGCAATATATACCTTTTTCCAGCATGATTACCATGGACTGTAGCACGTCATACTTGGGATAATAATAAACAAGAAATAATATAATATATAGGAGTGTAATAAATATTCTTTCCTGCTTTTACATTCGGACACAATCGATAAGAAATCAAAGGTTTGGTATCCTTTCTCATTTCTTTTATTTCTTGAGCTAACGGGCTAACGTGCCCTTCAATACGGTGATCCAGAAATACAACTTCTCAACTTCTTCTGAAGTTTTACTTCTTCAAATAATTTATAAGTAACTATTGCTCACATCTTATTGTGTATGTGCTGTATTCTAATAACCTATATGTATGTATTATAACTTAAATGTACCTACCTATATATATGTATGCACTGTAAAACGTAGCAAGTATTCTAGAGGTGTTGTAACTGGGGCTTACAGGTTTTGATCCTGACGTTCCAGGATTCCCCCGCTACCACATGAGCTCCGACCCCATCAAAGGTATCTACAACCTTCGCATCGATAACGCTCAGCTAGAGGATGAGGCAGAGTTTCAATGCCAGGTACGTCTACTCTCATTATCTCACATTGTATTACATATATATAGACTTAAAATCAAAAAAGACATATCCTGACCTCGAGCACATCAACCTTTTAAATGTCAAAGTGTCATCTAGTGGAACAGAAATCACCTAAACGTTGATTTAGCGCTTCCCTGATATTTGGCCAACCCATTTTCCTGGAAAATTCAAGAAAAGCCAGGATATGCTTTCTTTGATTTTAATACTAATACTAAACCTTTTTTTATTTTTTCACATAAATAGACTTTTTGAAAAAATAGAGCAATCCATATTTAAATCATCAGATAATAAAAAGGCATATATTGGATTCAATAAAATATGTATTTGCCAATATTTCGGATGGCTGACACGATATGAACGAATAATCTATTGATAATTTTATAAATGCCATATTAACACCCATATACAATACTTAAAAAAGTTATACCCTTCAGGATATCGGGATTCTGACGATTATTCTGAAAGATATTTAATAAAAAGTGACCTTTATTGAAGATAAACGAGATAACCAAGTGCGAACAATATTGACTCTTTCTCCTTAAAAATAAAAACCAATAACCGGCGATAATCAAAAACAAAGTTTTGTCCATATATGTACATCCGTAGAAATTTAACTATATATATATATTGTTGCACCAAGGTACAGATTTGCAGGTTCTTGGTGTCATACACGTTTCCCGAGCGGGTTTCCATACTTGAGGCAAATAAAAAAAGCAAATAAGAGTAGAGTCTTCCTCGTAGGTCGTGATCGGCAGTCTTCCTCTAGGTCCTCTCTCACCCTCATAACCAATCAAGATATATGTACAATAACGATATTACAAAAGTAATGATACCCTAGTAAAAAATCTGTTTCAAATATATATTGAATATCATAGAATATTTTGAATAAATGTAGGGCGCATTTAAATTGATGTAACAATATATATATATATGAAGGTACAGTTTCTCACATATAAGGTTATTCGGTCAAAGAGAATCTTACTTGAATTCTTCCCATGTTTTATGACGGAAAAACCTATCGTTTATCAACAAGGTATTATTTATTCAAACCTCTTTCAGAGTTTTAGCCTTTTGCCATAAGATATATATATTTTGCAAAATACTTATTCAAAGTATATATATATATATTGTTTCATGAAGGATATCTCAAAAATATTATTTTTATGAACTTTAGAAGCAAACGAATGCACTTTTGCAGGTAAACACAAATATTATACTGAATATTATATTGAATATATTTTGTGTATAAAAATTATTATTGATAATTAAGTATTATATATATTTCTGATGTTTGAAATATTTTCAAAATGGGAAACATTTTTAATAACGTCTTTTGTTAACGGTATTTGATTTTTTTTCAAAATATGCAAAAGAGTGTTATATTTATTGAATAAATTCCTCAAAAGAATAAAATGTGTGTTTCCAAAATATCGATCCAAAATGTTATATTTGATTGTTTTTGTATCAATGTTGAAATTTCTCGAATTTTTTTCAGCATGAACATATAATCAGGCTTTTCACATTTCTTTGAAATTCACTGTAAAAATACTTATATTTACTCTGTGAATTTTAGTAAGTATGTATTTATCAAAATTTTAGTTATTTTATAGTATTATATAAACATTAAATTCTCATATGAAATTGAGCGCAACTTTATTATTAATATTCGAATAGACGAAATTTAAACGAATCGAAGATAAAGAATTCAACCTTTTATCTTATTCTTATATTTAGGCTAGATATGAATAATAGATAGGAATATGGTTTGTGATTTTGAAAAGAACCTGTTGAGATTTCATGTGATAATGGCGTTTACTGTGGGTTTAATGTAATCAGTTGAGAATAGAAAGGGAGGGCATAAATATCTTACGTCCTGTATCCGATTACCAGACAGGAATGGTAAAACTTTAAACACTAATCTCCCTTCTCAGCACTCGCCGTCGCTAATGATTGCTCTCCTCTACTTAAATCCGTGGAAAAAGGTTTTTCTTCTCTGGAAAACATTTTTTCTCTTTCAACATTTGATTTATAGAGTAAGAATAGCTTCAGTTGAAACACGTAAATATAGTTATCTTAAGACCATTTTATCTCAATAAAGATCTTATAACTACAGATATTTGATATAAAGAACATTCTTATATTAAGCTATAATCGGTTTATATGGGGACCGTATTTGTCCTTTCTAGAATCTCCTGTTGACGCATGCGCAATTCATTCCATTTTTGGAATCGCCATTGCTAATTAAATCGGCGAAAAAAGTTTTTTTCTCTGGAAAACATTTTTTCTCTTTCAACATTTGATTTATAGAGATAGAGTAGCTGCAGTGTTGAAACACCTCGATATAATTATCTCAATTTAAGACGATCTTCTCTTAATAATGATCCTAACTACATATATTCAATATGAAAAACATTCCTATAATATACTCAGCAATAATCGGTTTATATAGTGGCCGTACTTGTCTTTTTCAGAATTCCCTGTTGACGCATGCGTGATTCATTTCATTTTAGAAATCGTCATTAACTGCCATTGGTCTTTAAACCCATTCGGTCCTCGTTTTCGCGCATTTTAAGGCCCATATTTGTTTGTAAAAGTACCGACTTCAGAAAATTTTAAATTTCGGTATTATTTATAATTTATTAGTACCTTATTTTATTTATATATATATTTTTTTTGTTATCGATTTTTATGCTTTCTTCGTAAGAGTTTAAACATAATGAGTTTTCTTAATGTTTATATTAATTTATTTTATTTCACAAATTTGAATACAAACTTCGAAATGTATAGCACATCAACTTAGTTAATCCAGAAAATGTCCCTCAAATGAGTGAAAAATTGAGATTAAAGTAATATAATCACTTATTTGGAGTTTTTTTTTTGCCTCCTTACTTTCGAACTGGTGTTTAAAATATCGTTAATTGAATTTAATTAAGTTTATATTTGCGTCTATTTTTATTAACATGCTTTTCATTAATAATTTCTGGATAGGTTTTATAAATATTTGTATTTATATATTCTATATACATAAATTCACAACACAAAAATACACACATAATAGGCTATCTCTATCAGTTATTATTTAAATATTTTATTTACTACTTTGATTATTTGTTCTTATATCTTTGTCAAGTCAAAATAATCACTTTAAAACACATATAGACACACCCGAGATGAAGGATATTGCGACTGCTGTGATAGAGATGTATGGAGACACCTAAGGCTCTTCATTAGACACGAAATCAACAAAAACACACATATTTATTGCTGATATGAGATAATGAGGATTCTGCACGACGAAATGTTGAAATTAAAATAATTTAGTATAGATCCAAAATGCTCCTGCTTTATAAAAAAAATTCTAATTTTTTTTCAGAAAATGAATTTTTTTCTTTTTAAATTTCCCTTATAAAGAGCAATTTATTTTATAAACTGTCGTGAACAATCAAAATCAAATCAATATTGTAAGAAAAGCTTTAAAAATAAATTTGAAAAAATCATCCGAACTGCATACCATGATTTTGTTATATTGCCTTCTTCAGTACAGATAATGTTGAGATTTAGTAACTTCCTTCGATAGAAGTTATATGATTTTTCGAATATACAAATATATGCTCAAGTATTAAAATATACGGCCGGTTTTGTGGTTTCAAATTCATTGAAATTATATGGGAATATGAGAGAAAGATATAAACATGTGCGCAAAGAGTTTCTATCCATAAAATGCATTAAAATAATCAATTACTATATTTAAATATAGGTATCCTTTAGGAATACAAAATATCCCTTAAATGAAAGCAGTACATTTATCTTTGTGATATTTAAAGGGAAAATAAATAATTCTGCAAAACTCATTAATGTAAAATTCATAAAAAAAAGTATTATTTGAAGCGATACATATATACAAGTTTCATTACGATTTTAACAATATTTTTTTTATAACATTCATTTTTCATTCCTCATATAAAATTATGTATACAAACAGACAGAGAAGAGATATGTAAAATTGATATTTCGAATGAGATATAGAAAAAAGGAATATGCAATTTATTAGAATATTATGTTCGTTTAATAAAGATGCGACACTGTGACGAACATTAGCCGATAAGCTGAAAGGTATGAAATAAGAAAATTACCAAATCCAGGTCACATTATATCATTACGAATTCTATTCCGACTGCTCATCTAGGCAGTAACTCTGCCTCTATACATTTGTAAGCATTTGAGAGAGGACGTGCAGTTGAAATAATAGAAGTTAGATTGTATGATCGGATAATCACTCTGTATTCGGATAGAAATATATTTGTTGATGCTGACAGGAAAGAAATAACCATGATTGAACGCTTTGACAGCGATCGACCTAGAGAGATGACTGAACGTGAGAACAGTGAAATTGTCAGAGCGGCTCTCACAGTCCTATATTTATTATTAACAACGATCTGGCATGTAACTGGTGCAGATTTGAGAGCAATAAACATCATTAGGCAGTTCAAAGAGAAGGGTTTGAACTCACGTTCGCCTTTCCTGTGTATTCTTGACCTATGCACACTGATAAAACATTTGCAGTGTTGATGGGCTCATTCATATTGGGAATCGGTCGACTTAGGTAGATTCTTCAGTTTTATGTCCTCCTAAACTTAAGCTCTGCGAAGAAATATCTTAACACGTTCAGAGCTGCGGTGGTATACCAAACTGATTGTGGCTGTCACATGGATTGACAACTGGGAATCAAGTTTTGGGTTGTCAATTCTTTATAACTAAACTTCTATATTTGTCATCCGCGGCAGCTTTATAGTACGAGCATAAATTCGAGGTAATTCTATGCTTAGTTGAAAAGAACTTGATGGGAATATACTCTGGACTTTCATGTCACCAGAATAATGCTTAACCGCACACATCAAAATTCCAATTGTTTCCAATATGTTTCATCGCAGTAAGGACAGTAGAAAGGGGTTATATTTGTAAAAAGAAAATTTCGCGTGTAAATGACTTCATTCGTTATATAATATAGAGGACTACATCAACCAATTTTTATTTAACTCTCGACGTCTTGCTGTCACTTTGTAACCCTAATTATAATGAGTGATATGATTATAACTGTTTTGATATACTAAATGAAATATATGTCATAATTTGTATATAATTAAATGCAACCCCGACCCACTATGTATGTACCATGTATGAATTTCAAAGACTTAATAAAGAACAAGGTAACTGGAGGAAAGAAAGTAACAAAAGATATAGGAAGTAAGACCTAAGACTGGCACGACTATTCTGGGCACCCCTGTGTCAATACTGCAGGGGCAGAGACCGGGCGTCTCTAGTGACCGCAGAAGTTATTTTAGCCAAGATTCACTCAATACTTCCTGACAAACAGGACGTGTCGAGTGACCAGAAGTTATAAAAGTTTGAGAGACATCCAGTACTTCCGGCAAAACAGGACGTGTCTAATATCCTTCGAAGCTATAAGCGTCAAGCCACCAAACACTTCCTGACGAAATCGGATATACCAAGCAGGGCACAGCTTTCATCAAGGGAAGCCGCCGGCCTATCAGAAGATAGCACCTTAAGTAGGTCAACCAATAGAAAAAGATCATGTGAGATCTCTCAACCAATCAGAGAGAAACTGACTCGTGGTGTTAAATCGAAAGACAAGAATTGTCAGTAGTGATTTAGCTTCCAAGAAGGTGACATCTGCTCTAGACCTCTCTCCCTCTGCTCATCCCACAGCTAAGTACAATCACCGCCATGTGATCAACTAATTAATAAGTCAAATCGCTCAGTTCTTCTCAAGCTTTCTTTCCTCCAACCCGTTGCCTTATATTTCCAAACTCAATCACGTGTCCTGATTATCCCTAACTGTGTGCTTCACTTACCACTCAACGACTGCGCTTCAACCAATCCTCACCATTCAAATCCAACAACAAGGAACCCCGCAACGATATTGCCACAGAACGGTTAAGTCGACAGATTCTACAAAAGTGTAATACATCAAATATTATAGTGTAATAACAATTGCATCATCATATTACACAAAGTCGACAGGATAAAGATTATAGAGCTTAATCAGGATAAAGATGGAAATTAACCCAGGCACCAGCACAACAAAAGGCAATGACAACCCAAGAGAGAAGGAACTGGCAACGAACGGAAAGAAGCTGACAACGGACGAGGCGACAAGACACACCCTGGCGACGGTAATTTTAGAACTGACCGCCGCGCTACAAGGGGCGAGATCCACGCAACTGGAAGCGGTCTTCCGGAGCGCCACCCTCGGGACAACCGCCGCCCGCACCGCCGGTACGTGTCCGAACAACCTGACGTCCACCGAGGAATCGCCATCAGCCATGCCGTACCCGTGCACCCGGAAGCAACCCACGCGACACGGACCCAGTGTACCGACAACGCGATCCACTCGAATGGAAGCAGTACAAATGACTAGATTTCCCTTTCAATCGCGCGGACAGTGCAAAAGGTCCCGATCCGGTTCAACAGATATTCCAAGACAGCCACACCAAGCCGAAGACGCCACAATGGAGACTTTTCGAGACTAAGGTAGGCAATCCACCCAATGACATCATCAAATTAACTTTGGACTTGTATCTGACCCAGGACCTACCATGTACCTTTCTCATTGAACCAGACGCAGGTTCGAACATATTGCCGTATCATTTATACAATAGATTAAAAGCACAACTCCCCAATTTAAGTATTAAAAAACCTTCCCTTGATCTATTCCCCCTAAATAGTTTTACGAAAATAATAGGACATTTAACTTTCCCTCTGATAATAGGCCAAATAACCCGTAGAGAGAACTTCCACGTGGTAAATGCATCCTTGCCATTTGGAGTTCTTACCTTAAAAACCCTTTATCAATATAAATTAAAACTAAATTATAATCGCGGCACTATTTTCCAACTTGGCGTCCCATTGTCTAATACCATCTACCACTTTAAACATGTGTCAAATGAATGCAAGCACGGGCTAGGCCAAAACCTGTCCCAAAGGACTCGCACAGCACCCAAAGCTTTCACACATGGAAACCCTTGCCTGCATTCATTACCCAAACCCCAAATATTTACATGCCACCATTCTAATCTCACACCACACAACTTTTCGCTCAACCCAATTGCCAATACTTTATGCCCACCACATATAAAACCACCACGACTTCAATCTACAACTCCAATAATGCCCAAACAAGTGTCCGTACACCGACACAGCTCACCCACTTACCACACAAAATTCACACATGACCACACTTCGCCACACCATAATTACGCAAATGTACCTCACAACATACACGCACCCATACGCCACCACGCAACAAACACGCACAACCCGCACAACAAACGCAACACGCACGCCAAAAGACAACAACAACGACAAACAAGCGCATGCACAACCGTTAAGAATAATACAATCATCCCATCTACACAAAACATAGAAAAAATTCACGCCACCAAACAACCACACAATCGAAAAACCTTGCGATCTTTCCTAAAAGCTGTGAACACCTATAAAGAGTTCATTCCAGACCACGCCCGCTTGCGGACGCCACTTGTCAACCTTCTAAAAAAGGATGTCATGTGGGTCTGGGATGACGAATGCCAGAAAGCGTTCACTAATCTGAAAGAAAACCTTACCACACACCCCACATTACACCTTTACCAGGAAGATCTGCCATGCCAGGTGTACTGTAACACCTCAACATTCAGCATTACAGGCGTTCTTAAACAAGTCTACCCTGATGGGAAGACATACACCGTTCAACATTTCAGCCGATCTCTGCGTAATCACGAGCGAAATTATTCAGACTTGGAACTACAATGCCTAGCCATTGTGGAAAGTGTGGATAATTTCCGCACCTGTCTAATGGACAGAAAGTTTACAATATTTTCTGACCATCCCGCATTGCAGTGGTTGAAAGAGATCAAAGCTCCGTCAGGCAGATTGTTTCGATGGAGGTTAAGATTGTCAAGATACGAATATGAGGTCCGTAGCATAAATGGAGTACAACAATATGAAACGGGCGTTGTAACTCGTATCCCATTTTGTGACTTTCTAGATGCGCCACTCATAAAGAACCAACAATCTTCTCCACCGGGAAAATCCCGCGTGACTATGGATCCCAATAAACTGCGCACCGTCTCCCGAAAAGGAGTACTTAAAACTATAGTCCCAAATTCATTTACAACCAGACTTCTTAAGTCCGTACACACACAACACCACCACCCAAACATCTCCAAGATGACGAGACTCATCTCAGCACAATATTATTGGCAGAACATGACACAAGACATCGCAAAACAGGTAAAAACCTGCCCCACCTGCCGATTCGCTAGAAGAATCGATGAATACAAACAACCTGCACGTAAAAATACCGACACAAGTACCCAAACAAAACAAAATTCGTACATAACGCACAGCGTACACACAACACAAACAATGCCAAAATTACCACATCCACGTCAGAGAAAAGATCACACATCTCAACCTAAACCAATTACCGCCGACATATCTCTAATAAAACCATTGACGATCAAGCAGGAGAACTATAAACCTGACAACCAGCTCAATCATATCACAACATGCCCTAAAGATAGCAAACAGGAGAACTGCGAACCTACCAATCATTTAATTTCTACAATTAATAAGGATCAAACAAATATTTCAGAGTCCCCAGTTACAAAATTGTGGACGAACATGGGGCAATATCCTATCTTTCATCTGATTTTTATCCTTTGTTTATTAGCTCTACCGTACAACTATATTCCAATTTTATTCATTAAGTACTTGTTTATCTATGCTATGCCCGATCAGAAAATCTTCGAACTACAAGAGGTAGTTTTTAATTTAGGACAAGCATTTTTTAATTTTGGACAAACAGTTCTTCATTGTGGACAAGTATTTATAAAACTTCTCATAATTTTAGGAACCATCTTCGCAGAAAATCTAAATAAACTCCGAAAAGATAGCAGTAACTGAAAGATAACCAACCAATGCCGAAAGTAAAAGATTCAATTAGAAAAAAAACAATTAGGCGTGCACAAATTCAATTAGGAAACCAGGAAGTGAGAAGGGACACTTCCCCGCACGACAAAGACGCCGGTCAGCAGCTACGTGCAAATAGACGGGGGATAAATTGGGAATCACCCCGGGGAGGGACTTTGTTTCTCCACATCGCCCCCCTGCTTCCGGTTTCTAATTACCGTGGGGCCCCTCGACCAACAGCTGAATTGAGGTCAACTGTGGGCTTCTCTAAGTGTCGTTCAGTTTGGATCCCAATACGAGCTACATATCGACTTTTACAAAAAACATAGTTCAATTATATTCTCACAAGAAACTTAAGACACACAGACACTCCAAATGAGTTCACATTTCTATTCTTTTATTCTTTTAAAGACTTCCAAACTTTACATTTTTCACACTAGGCACAAATTCCACCTACGCGTAGACATCCCAGACCTTAGGATCTTGACAACACATAGAATTCGTTTCACACATTTCTTACACAAAAACTTCTAACATTTTTTCACAACACACACAAAGACAAAAAGTTACACATAATTGAGCAAGTAAAACATTTATAGGGCAAAATGGAACAATCAATACATTTAGATCAGGGCATGTAGATACCAAAGGGTTCCAACCAATACATCTTATTTTTCATATCAATCATTTTTATTATTTTCTCTCAATTAAAATTTAAATATTTAATCAATTTATCAATTTATTCAACTTATTACCACTTTTTATCATTAATTATCATTTTTTTTTCCCAATTAGTTTATATTATCATCTTTATTTATCAATTATCATTCTATTTACCACTTGACTTATATTGTCACAACTCAATTATCAACGAAAACACTGGTTTTCGATTAAACTAAAAACATTAAATCACCCTTTGTTGTTGAAACCTTTTATTTTTCATTTTTTTTTTCTCAAGCACTCACCTTTGATTTCGCTCAACTTTTATTTTTATTTTTATTTTGATTTCTCAAAAGCCCTAATAAAATTCCCTCGGTCTCCATTCCCAATTCCGAGCTAGAATATAATTAGGCATCTTTCCTTTTTTTCTCACCACGCACCAAGCATTCACTTTGATTTCGTTCAACTCTTATTTTTATTTTTATTTTGATTTCTCAAAAGACCTAATGAAAACCCCTTCGATTTCATTCCCAATCTCAAGTAGGATAGTAATTAGGCAATTCTTTTTTCACCAACGCAACAAAGCATTTTCTTTTTTTTTTCATACAACAAGGCTTTTTCTTTTTTTTTTGTGCAACCAAGCCTTCACTTTGATTTCATTCAACTTTTATTTTACCTTATTTTATGTTGATTTCTCAAAAGCCTTAATAGAATTCCTTCGATTTCATTCCCAATTTCGAACTAGAATATGGTTAGGCATTTTTCTTTTTTTTTTCTCACCATTCAACCAAACACATTCAATTTTGATTTCATTCAACTATTTTATATTATTTTTATTTGATTTCAAAAGCCTTAATAGAACTCCCTCGAATTCATTTCTTAACTCGAGTAGAATTCGTTTAGGCGCATTTTTTTTTGTTTTACCCACTATGTACCATAACCTTCATTGATTTCTTACAATTAAAAATTTTTTTTGATTTCTATTAATTATACTCAACCTATATCATCAACCCCATTCTATCTTACTTATGTCACCAGCAATGCTTGTATATAGCCCCTCAATACCTACAACTAATTTTCCCACAAAATTATTTTTCATTTTACAGAATTCTCTCAGGTTAACCCCTTCTTGAATTCTTCACATGTAGGGGGCGCATCTGTCATAATTTGTATATAATTAAATGCAACCCCGACCCACTATGTATGTACCATGTATGAATTTCAAAGACTTAATAAAGAACAAGGTAACTGGAGGAAAGAAAGTAACAAAAGATATAGGAAGTAAGACCTAAGACTGGCACGACTATTCTGGGCACCCCTGTGTCAATACTGCAGGGGCAGAGACCGGGCGTCTCTAGTGACCGCAGAAGTTATTTTAGCCAAGATTCACTCAATACTTCCTGACAAACAGGACGTGTCGAGTGACCAGAAGTTATAAAAGTTTGAGAGACATCCAGTACTTCCGGCAAAACAGGACGTGTCTAATATCCTTCGAAGCTATAAGCGTCAAGCCACCAAACACTTCCTGACGAAATCGGATATACCAAGCAGGGCACAGCTTTCATCAAGGGAAGCCGCCGGCCTATCAGAAGATAGCACCTTAAGTAGGTCAACCAATAGAAAAAGATCATGTGAGATCTCTCAACCAATCAGAGAGAAACTGACTCGTGGTGTTAAATCGAAAGACAAGAATTGTCAGTAGTGATTTAGCTTCCAAGAAGGTGACATCTGCTCTAGACCTCTCTCCCTCTGCTCATCCCACAGCTAAGTACAATCACCGCCATGTGATCAACTAATTAATAAGTCAAATCGCTCAGTTCTTCTCAAGCTTTCTTTCCTCCAACCCGTTGCCTTATATTTCCAAACTCAATCACGTGTCCTGATTATCCCTAACTGTGTGCTTCACTTACCACTCAACGACTGCGCTTCAACCAATCCTCACCATTCAAATCCAACAACAAGGAACCCCGCAACGATATTGCCACAGAACGGTTAAGTCGACAGATTCTACAAAAGTGTAATACATCAAATATTATAGTGTAATAACAATTGCATCATCATATTACATATACATGCAAGGAATATACTAGTTATATATTATCATATTAACGATTAAAAACGAATAAATATGTGTATATTAACATTTTTATATTCATATACTTAACGCGTCCGTATATTTTCAATAAAGTAGTTTCCTATATGAACTTAGATTGATAATTACCATGCAAGTGCACTGGATATGAATGGAATATTGGAGTTGCTAACCAAACAGTCCAAGTTGAATTACTGCTCTCTATTCATCCAATATTGCCGTGAATATTTGCCTATGTTCGTGGAATTGGAATATGCAGCCAAATAATGGTCGAATATCTGTTTCCAAGTAGCCTCTAACAACGTTGGGTTTGTCTATAATGGAGATAAGATGGAGTGGCAGAATTTGAATCGATATATGTATGTGTTAAACAATTCTTATTGAATGTACATATATATACTTTAGTAAAGTGTGTTGTGTGTGTTTGTATATATATATAATTAGAAGAGATAATTCTCTGTGGGTAATATAAAATAAAACTTTATATTTTTCTTTTAAAAACCAATAATTCGATAGACTGTTCTCCAATCTTTCTCTGGGTCTCTTATCTCCTGGAAGTTGTTTTTGATTGAACACACAGTATCTTCACGAAACTGCATATAATGATTTTAAAAGAACTATGTGAACATAGAATTTTAAAAATAAATATTTAAGCTATTGGATATTTAAATATTTATTCAAGTAGTTGACGATCTGTGAATACGCTCCAGGAAAATGGGTTACATATATGTGTTGTTGAATATTTATACCTTCCTGATAAAATAATATATAGATATATACGAATATATATATGTGGAAGAGCATTTTATAGCATATTATATTATTTTATGAATATGAAACGAATCAATTACATCCTATGAACGAATATGAATCTTCTAAATTTTAGTCATTTAAAGGTTTGTTCAAAAGCCAAATGTGTATGTATAAATGAGCAGTTACTATGGAAATTACATCAATTTTATTGTGTTCTACTACTTATAATTATTCTCTTATTACATATTGATATTATATATTTTTCAAATTTATGAAATCTTATTGTGAAAATTTATCATTTATATCTGATTAACACGCGTAGACTTCTCTCCCGGAACTTTTTTAAAATCATCATTATATTATTATTTATCATCATTAATAAACGCTCATTTTTATATATCTTTTGCCCTCAACCTAAAAATAAATATATAGAAATAACATATTATTTTGAAATATATTATACGACTTTGTTTTCCATTCAAAATTAAGCTCTTATAAAGCACATTTTACTTGCTATTTGTACGTAATATATTTAGGCTTACGCTGCTTATTTATTCACAAACAATAAAATTAATTCATAATAGGGGTAAATAAAAATAAATTATGTCGATATATTACGTATAAATACGCCAATCACAAAGCACTGTATCAGTGAAATATATGCATTTATATTTCTCAATTAAAACTTCTGGTACTTCTTTTCAACTTTTAAGCATTGAATTATTTATTAATTTTATATAATATCTATAAGGTACAGTTTAAATTATATACAAAGGGGGATCAATAAATAAGGTGAATTATATTATTTCTTAAAAATTGAAAAAGCAAAAAATAATTTAAACCACAGAATATTAAAATATAACATCGAGAGACTATTTAAGGTGTTCTGTTCTTTTTTCCCACGCACGGCGCGAGACTTATAAATAAACTAAAATGGAAGCTCCCTTGAAGGATTGCACCACGTTTGAACAACGTACAGTTATTCGTTTCTTGAATGCAGAAGGTATTCAAACATATCAAATATGCCAAAGAATGAAAAATATCTATGGTGAGTCTTGTTTGTCTCAAAAAACATTTATAAATGGGTTAACGAGTTCAAATATGGACGAATTACATGTTCCTCAGGTCTCAACGTTCGGCCGGTGAGGTTTTGTTAACAATTTTTTGGGATGTTGATGGACCAATCTGTCTTGCTTTTTTATCCTCAAGGCAACGTATGAACAGCGACCTTTATTGTGACATTCTTGTAAATAAGCTAAAGCCCGGTATAAGAAACAAAAGAAGAGGAAAGCTTAGTAAAGGTGTTCTCTTCCTTCATGATAATGCAAGGCCGCATACATCATGGAAAACTGTATCTACAATCATTAAATTAGGTTTTGAAGTTTTAGAACATCCTGCATATAGTCCAGACCTAGCCCCCTCTGACTATTTCCTTTTTATACTACTAAAGAAAGAGTTAAAGGGAAAGCGATTTGACTCGGATGAAGATGTTCAGAAAGTGGTGCAAGATATTTTTCACACACTTCCTAAGAGTGCCTATAAAGAGGGTATTTACAAGTTGCCAGAACGATGGAGACGATGTATAGAAAGCCAAGGTGATTATTTTGAATAAATCAAGTCCTAATTTTTAATATCGTTTTTATTTTTTTTAATAAATTATAATTCACCTTATGTATTGATCCTACCTTGTATTATAAATAAGAAGTAATAAGAAACCAAATATAAATCAGTAAATAGTGTGTGACGTTTAGGTAAAAACGTTTTAATCATATACGAACATTCAAACAAAAATGTATGTATTTATAAAGTTTATTTCCTCATTTTTCTTGCTATTTTTACATTTTTGATCGTTGAATTAACTAATTTAGTCAATTAATTTATCCAACAAGTTAATTAAACGTTTAGTTTATTTTTTTCCCACTAGATGGTGATCTGCCTTCTGAAAATGCTTATGTGAATGGTCAAGATATGCTGTTATCATTCCTATTATCACATATATAACCTTTTTACATTTCAAAATAATTATTATATAAAACTAGCGGACGTACCCGGCTTCGCCTGGGTTTTACCCGAGTAAAGGTTTGTCTAACGAATCTCTCGATAAAGTGAACATTTTTTCCCGGTCCCTTTAAAAATACTCGATAAGTTGAATAAAATCAATATTAATTGGTTCCCTCGGTATTCGGAAGTTAAAGGAATATTATCTTGCCTTGGAATTGTATCATTATTTTTGTGTCAAATAAATTGCCGTTTCATCCTGAATTTTGTCTTTCCTAATTTTCTACCTTACAAAATCATCGTATCATTATGATAATATTTAGAGCAGATTGTTGAATTATAACAGATAAATTAGAATATTTATCTTGAGATTATTTTTAGGCGAAAATTTATTTCAAAAATTTTATTTGTCAGAAACCTTCCCAGTACTAAACTAAATAACTTCCCAAAGTTTCATGGCGTTCCAATGAGTGGTTTGGTCAGGCATAAAGGACAGACACACATACATTCATTTTTATATATATATAGATATATTATGATGTATCTACGAATAGAATAACGAAAAAAAGACACCAATGGTTTCAGTTAATCTCAAATAGCACCAGAGTATTAGTCGATCTCTGATTAGGCAAATATATAAATATATATATGTATTCTCTAACTAACAAAATTATTCATCTCCATGCAAATATCTGGATAGGAACAGCCAAAGTGGCCGGAAATTCATCAATTCTCTCTACATAGCCATCCTCGCTGGTAAATCCCTTGATCCATCAGCGACGGATTCTCTACTTTTTGTAGGTTACTTGAATCACAGAGTTTGTTGAATGTGAGACTTAGAAGAAAGTTATCTTCTTTTTTTTAAGGATGTGCCTAAGGATAAACAATAATATGTAAATTTGGGTCTGAACTTATATATTATAAAGATGAATTATTCCCATCTAGCATAGAAATAATTATTTAAAGTATTTTTGAAAGAAAATGGTGATATATACAGATTGTAAGTATATACAGATAGATAATTCCTAGATATATATAAATATATAATCTATTGTTATGGTTTCTTTAAAATATATTTGTCGCATGCTTCGGTACCGCATGCTGACGTCACTTGGCCGCAACAGCACCCCTCAATCATGCCAAATTTTCTTGTGCCAACTATCTTCGCCATAACCGGTGCACAACCGACGCGTCAAGGTGTCTGTCCGTAGAGATATGACGTTGGATCAACCGGCCCTTCTGAGTCTAATCACTATGCCTTTCGTCGGTCTAAACTAAACTCGTCAGTCTGCTGGAACTCTCTCGGTTGACGGCGCGCCCTGACATCATCTGCTACTAAATGTTTTCTTTGAGACAAAAAATAAATATTTCAATTCTTTACCCTGTCGGACTTAGAGAAGCAAATATTGGCAAATGTTAACGTTCCTTCTCTTATATCTCAAACAATTATTTGTGCTGCAAATTCAAAATCAAGCAGTGTATTTAATAATTTATTTCTGAAGAAAATAATGGCACATTGTATAGGTGAGTTTATCTGTCAGCTTCATAAAGAGAATCTTACAATGAATCTTAACAGAAATATTAAATATTTAGCGCCAACATATACATATATATCCGGAGACCAGAGGACTCGAGTCGGTGGCAATATCACAACACTAGTTTCTACAAAATGAAAAGTTCTCATCTGGAGACCAGTAAATGCCCTTCGTCAGTCTAGGGCGGGCTTAGATTTAATGAGATCCTCAAACGATCAAATAAAACTATTTTAATTGTCCAAAAAGATGTTTTTAGCTGGTAGATGGGCTTGGCCAAATAGTAATTTTTCTGTAAGGAAATATTGATATCTATAAGTGGTATAAAAATTTATTGTTTACGTAGTGTGCTCCTTTGAGCAGTCGTGGAGTCTCTAGAGGTGTATGTGTTCATCATATCTATGCAAACTCTTAAGATATTTTACAGATGCGTATTATTCTAGAAGTTTTCTCCGCTTCGAAATTCCAATAATATTTTTAATAATCGATGCACGCGGTAAATTGTGGGAGGGTGAGTAGGATATAAGGTAGAATAAAACTCTTATTAAGTATCTGGTGATTTTTTTGCATTGTCTTGATATCACATATAAACTTAACACTTGAGGTGTTAAGTCTTGCATATTATATTCAGGGTTGTGCAATGCATTCATTGTCAAATTTAAGACATTCATGTTAATAATGTATGCCCCTACTTATGTAGATAAACAGTGATGTAAATAGAAGGTTAATGATTCAAGCATCGATTGCTATTTGTTTTCTGGATAGAATTACCTATCTGGTAGGAGAATGTTGATAAATTTGTCTCCTCACCCCTATGATAGTATATCATTGTAATTTATTAACTATATGTATATTATCATATATTATATGATCATTTTGCATAGGTCTCGAATAAACGAACATTTCTATGCACTTCTAAACCATTAGATTTGATCATTGTGGTACAATTCTACAAAATAATGTTTAGTAAATTATATTTATAAATTCAATTACCATCTATCGATAAAATATACAAATAAATTTACTGGCAATGTGTTACTATTTTATAATATCATCAAATATTATGTTTACATATCTTACTGCAATGATATAAGTTATTGAATGAGAGGGTTTGGCTTATCAGTAGTAAACCCTCTCAGCTGTTTCGCCAAATTAATCTCTAGACCGCTCATCTGGTTTGAGATATACCCTGTATTTTCAATGAAAGGCAGCTTAGGGGTGTTTAGTGCACCTATAGACATAGGTCTGTAGAGCTACATACATATAATTTCAATGTATTGCATTGAGAAAAGCTGTTCCCTTTTAGATATAGCTCTTTTTATTGCCTATTTATGCAAATCAAGTGTAATGAATCTTAAAATGGGAACTAACAATCAATAAAATATTTATTTTCAGTATTCTCTACATTTCTTATTGATTAGAAGAAAATAGAATTTCATTAGAATTTCTTTAACGTAATTTACAATCTACACCGAGTCGCAAATTAAACAATCGCTTCTGTAAACATTTACTCAGCTACTATCAAAATTGAAATATCTAATTAGGACTTGGTAAACAATTTCAAATTATTTATATTATATTCATATATTTTAATTTATATATGTTTACATTATATTCTATATTTATTTAAAATATTTAGAATGTATTATATATTTTATGTTTTCTTAGAGCGATTAACAAAGAGAGATAAACAATAGAATTTAACACGCCTAGACAAAATACAAAATTATAATTTTAACGATTTGCGAAAGAAAATGGTTGACTTTGTTCTAAGATTCTGCTTTAAATATTCTTAACTTGAGTCATTTATTGTTTAACTATTTTCAAATTTAAATCGCTCATCTGAAATGCATAGTTATAAGAGATAAAGCCAATATGTTCAAAAAAAGGTATTCTTCAAATTTATTACAAGAAGCATAATGAATATATAAAAAAATAATTATATTTAGCCATATCAAGTGTAATATTAATACTCTGAAATTGTATTTATTTCTTACAATTTTTTCAGAACACTAATTTTTATTTTACCTCAATTTAAAGCGCTATGGTCCCTTAGAGACACTTGCGCTGTCATACATGTATGTCTTTACATTTGTCAATACATATTTACAATAATTTCAGACCGTAAAGAATAGTCATAGAATACGCGTTGTGTTTGCGAAAAGGAGAAATAAAGTTTTAAAAAAGTAAACATTTTCATCAAATATTTTTTTACATTACAATTAGTTCTCATTTATCAATATTATTAAAAGAGACTAAAAAGAAAAAAAATTTATATGAAAGAGTTAAAACATTCAAAGGACAAATGAAATTCCTAAAACTCAACGAAAACAGAGAACTGTGTACAAAATAAGAACGAGATTTCTAGCAATATCTACCATTAACAATAATAAGAAGCCAATACAAACGCAATATATAAATCTATATTTTATACTTTATATCAATAATATAATACACAAAACAATTAATTAAATATTCGATACTTTCAGATAGCATATTATATTGAGAATAGCAATCGATATAATATCAATTTAAAAATTCAAAGTCCACTATACATATGTATTCGTTCAATCGAATCTTCCTATTTCAACCTTTTATTTCAAACCTAGGGAATCTATCCCCATGCTAATTAACCAAACTTTATCGTTCCTCTCCAAGTTTTTGCTTTTTCGGAAGCCATCAGTTCATTATCGAATACACTCTTGATTTTTCCAATATTTAGTTCAGCGATACACGCTGTATTGAGTGGCCATCTTCATTGTAATTTTAAATGTATTCAAATTCCCATGAATGCATTACATTTATTAGATAAAATCAGATAGCAGAAGTTTTATTTTGTAAGAACTAAATATTTTAAATGTCCCAAGTCAAATAGTTTCTTTTCAGACCTAAATTGTAATATGCTTTTAACCTTAGCAGATTTCTATTTATTTATTATGAATAGTTTGCCATATTTAATGTATATATATTATTGCAAGCCTTATATTAGATGAATATTTCATATTCCCTTTATACAAATAACTAGCGGATGTGCCCGGCTTCGCCCGGGTTTTACCCGAGTGAATGTTTGTCAAACGAACATTTGTTAAAACAATTCTCTATAAACTTATTTAAAAAAAAAGATATATTTTGATAATTTGAAACTCGTAAATTTGAATCTCTCGATAAAGTGAACATTTTTTCCCGGTCCCTGTGTGCCGTGTCATCCTGAATTTTGTCTTTCCTAATTTTCTACATTAGAAAATCAAAGTTTTATCTAGTGAACATTTTTTCCCGTGTCACATTGCCGTGTCACATTGCCTTTATTCTTCATTGTTGGCTTTTTATATTATATTTACTCTTCATTGTTGGCTTTTTATCTTAAATTTATTCTTCATTGTTGGCTTTTTATATTACATTTACTCTTTATTGTTGGCTTTTTATCTTACATTCATTCTTCATTGTTGGCTTTTTATATCATATTTACTCTTCATTGTTGGCTTTTTATATTATATTCTGACCAAAATCTATCTGTGAACTTCACACAGTAAACTTCACACAGACAGAATAAGGCAATTATATAAGTAGATTTACTCTTCTTTGTTGGCTTTTTATCTTACATTCATTCTTCATTGTTGGCTTTTTATATTACATTTACTATTCATTGTTGGCTTTTTATCTTACATTCACTCTTCATTGTTGGCTTTTTATCTTACATTCATTCTTCATTGTTGGCTTTTTATATTACATTCACTCTTCATTGTTGGCTTTTTATCTTACATTCATTCTTCATTGTTGGCTTTTTATATTACATTTACTCTTCATTGTTGGCTTTTTATCTTACATTCACTCTTCATTGTTGGCTTTTTATATTATATTTTTAGATTGAGATTATTAGCTAGTATGTAAAAATATTAACTCTGTTGAAATTTAATTTTGTATTTATATATAAATAAAATTAACTCTGTTGATTTTTTTGTATTTAATCGATAACAGCGAAGTTACGCATGTTAATGTTAGGGAAAAATATTTTGACGTAAAGAAAACCTGCTCCATCTCGTTTTACATAAATGTTGAAAATTTGGTCGAAATTGATGCATTGTAACGAAAGTTTTTAGTGATGTCCTCTTATGAAATTTGCATTTTATTAATATAGATAAATATCTGAAATACAAACAATAAATTACATATAATATAATTGTACTTTCTATAAAGATGTACATATATATCTATTACACATATTCATCCATGCCTTTACAATTTTACAAATTCAACAAGAAATTCAGGGCCAGGTTTAAATTTGAAGAAACCTGGCCCTGGGTACTTTGTGTATTTTGTAATATATATATTTCGATGCAGTAGCGCGCCATCTGTTATCAAAATACAAAACTATTTTAGAGGCGTAATATTTGCGGAAGAGCGATTGCTCGAAGCATATTATATATTTATAATTATATGTAATTCTGCTGTCCTAAAAGCTTATGTCCATAGTTCATCTAAAATACGAAGAGTAAAGCATCTCAGTATCACTATAAAAGGAAGTTCCAAAAATGCAATATAACAGCGGTATGGTAGATTAAACTGGCGAAACCGCTGGGAGGGTTCACCACTGATGAGCCAGGCCCTCCCTTTAATTTTTCCATTGGAGTAAGGACAGTAGAAATTGTTTTATTTTAAAAAGATATTTCGCCTCTAAAATAGTTTTGTAATATATATATGTTATTTTAAGATATTATTTAAAATGTTATATTAAAATATTTTATTTAAAATTATATATTTCATGGATACAAATACTCAGTTTAAATCGACCGCCAGAGGTCACGCTTTCTCTATAAATATTCATTGTTGTTCTTCCCCGTTGGCCGACCTAAAACATTTGTACATTATGTAAATAATCTATTGTTTTCCTTATTTTGTTCGCCTTAAGTCAGGCAGAACCTTTATCAAATTATGTTCTTTTATATACTCCTTTATCACAATTAAAGCAATTACTGATCAAAACCATATTATTATTTTTATTTCAAGATTATTCAACCACGACTGCACCACCATAGCATAATCATCAATATGATCCAAAACAACAGAAATCATATCTTTTTTTAAAATTAATATAATATTTAGTATAGTGGTTAGTATTCCCGCCTGTCACGCGGGCGACCGGGGTTCGATTCCCCGCCGGGGAGCCAACCACCATAGCATAATCATCAATATGATCCAAAACAACAGAAATCATATCTTTTTTATTTTAAATATAATATTAGTCGACAGGATGTTTACCTGTTTATTTTTTAAAAATGACAAAGGCAAATTTTTCAAATTCAAATATGCAAATTACTGCAATCAAAAATAGCCTTATCCAACTAAAAATAGTCACAAGCAACCAAGAATAACCTACCTCAATCAATCATACTCTATACAATCAAAAATATTCATCTACAATCAACAATAGCCATCCCCAATCAAAAATAGCCAAATTCAAGCGAACATAGCCATCTCCAATCAAATATAGCCATCTCCAAGAAAACATAGTCATCTCCAATTAAACATAGCCATCTCCAAGAAAACAAGGTCATCTCCAAGAAAACATAGCCATCTCCAAGAAAACATAGCCATCTCCACATCCGAGGTTGGATATCTCCAGCCATCACATCTTCCGCCCAACACCAGCCATCTCCCGAGAATTCAACTCCAGCCGGAATCATTCTTTCCAAGGTACTTTATATTTGTCTACCTGTCTTCAATGCTCCCACTTTCCTGCTATTTTAGTTTTCGCATACAATTTATGATGCCTATTTTCTTAGTTATATCCCTTTTTCTCAAATCATTTTAAATATCAATTTTACCATAGTTTTGACCTTTATATTTTATCACACCTTTAATCCTTTTAATCCTTAGTTTTTCTTTGTATAGGTAGCTCCTAAATGCCATATTATACCCCATGTCATTTTTTATCTTTAAATTTAAACTTGTGCAAATAATTTAGCCCATTTTCACCAAAAATTACTTTTATATCATGTCATAATTTTACATTGTAAATTTAAATATATGTAAATTAGCTAATATATCTCCATTTACATATTTTATTTTGAAACATTTTCAAATAATTTAAACCATTTACATCCTTTTTTAACACAACACCATATGCAAAGCAGTTGGCCGGGAACACCTCAACAACAAAATATGATATCTATTTCTCTCACATCTTCAATCTTTAATAAAAATTAATCTTTGCTAATCATATTTCCACTATATATTTTCGTTAATGACTACAATACCTTATAGATTCACATTTCCATATATTTTAAATTCCCAAACTTTTAATATTTTGATATTTTTATCATTTAATTTCATTACTTAATGTCATTATTTTAAAAATTTGCATTTTTACCCCCATTGCTTATTTCCTGTGTTAATATCTCAAAGCGTACCTAACAAATATGTAAATTTAGCGTAGTCAACATATGTAAATTTTAACTTTTGTTTTTGTCCACCTTGATTCTTTTTCTTTAAATGATCATTCTTTTGCCCTACCATTTTTTTTTAATCTTTACATTTTCATAACTTGTTTTCACATTTGCCTTTTGTACATAAACTTTCTCTTTTATTGCTTTTTCACAAATGCCTTATTTTCTTATCATCAAATGTTTCCACCTATCTTTTACAAATGCAATTATTTTTTCATATTGTTTTCAATGTTATTCATCATTTTTCATTTATATACTTTTGTAAATATCATGCATTTTCTTATTTTTAATAATGTCTTTTCTCATGTTTTTCCCAATCTATTGGCTCACAACAAGTCAATATGATCAAGGGATATCATCCTTTTATTTCCCACTTTTTTAATATGCATTCATTTTATTTTTCTTCCACATTTCTAATATTATGTGTATAATTTTTATCCTTGTCTTTTCCAATCTATTGGTTCACAGTAAGCCAATACGATTATGGAACACTATTTTCACTCTTTACCACAATTTTCAATCAACCACATTTTCACTCTTCACCACATTTTTGTTATCATTATTCACATTATCATTTTTTGTAATTTCCTGTCTCTATTGGTTAACAACAAACCAATATGATTATGGAATATCACATTTTTATTTTTCACTTTCTCCCAAACAATTTTATCATCATTCATACTTTATATGATGTCATTTTCTTTCTAATCATTTTACCATTTTTTAAACTATATTTTTATCACTTTTTTCTGTACCCATATTATTCTTTTCACAGGGGGGAAATGTTATTTTAAGATATTATTTAAAATGTTATATTAAAATATTTTATTTAAAATTATATATTTCATGGATACAAATACTCAGTTTAAATCGACCGCCAGAGGTCACGCTTTCTCTATAAATATTCATTGTTGTTCTTCCCCGTTGGCCGACCTAAAACATTTGTACATTATGTAAATAATCTATTGTTTTCCTTATTTTGTTCGCCTTAATCAGGCAGAACTTTTATCAAATTATGTTCTTTTATATACTCCTTTATCACAATTAAAGCAATTACTGATCAAAACCATATTATTATTTTTATTTCAAGATTATTCAACCACGACTGCACCACCATAGCATAATCATCAATATGATCCAAAACAACAGAAATCATATCTTTTTTTAAATAATAAAAAAATTTAAAAATATATATATATTTTCAAAATAGAACAATCCATAAATAAATCTTTAAATAAAAAGGCATATATTGGATCAAAATATCATTTATTATACCAATGATAAATCAAGAAAATAGGTTAGTCAATATAATGGAATAAACTTAAATCAACGTTTAGTTTATATTTATTCCTCTAGATGGCTCTCTGACGTCTAAAATGGTTATTTAAACGGTCAGAATATGCCTATTTCCCATATTAAAATGATGTACCACAAAAAAACGTATCACATAATGTCGACTAGTATTATATTTACCAATATATATTAATCCTTTAATACATGTATTTAAATTTAAAGTTTTAATATTCTCAATAGTATTGTTTTAATTTGATTTCTAAATGATCATACTCTTGAAATTCTAACTGTTTTAATATTTCGAATTCAAATCAAAATATAAAGAATGAGGTAATCATTTATTTAATATCAAACCAAAGGAAACGCATTCCATAATATTCGAATAACATTAACATTATAGATTATCGAAATAGTGAGAACTTTTCAACTTAAAATAGTATAAAAATTATTTACTTTACTATAACAATAGCTTCGTCAAATTTGAAACCCATGTATTGTAGCATATTATTTATTTATCTATGAATATATTGTAACAAAGTATTTATTATTCTATTAGCAGAGTATTATTTTTTATGCTTATATTTTGCTATACTGTAAACTTCCCTCATTGCTTATCTTTTGTTTATCACTCATAGTTTGTTCTTGCCTGAAAAAAATTGTTGTCTCATCCCGAAGTTGGTCTTCCCAAATTTTCCACGTGGCATTTTGGTGGAGATGTCGGGTAAATTAGGGAAGATAAACTGAAGATCGCCGAAAAGACCTAGAGGTCATGGGTGCTGTGATCTACATTTTCAGAGACTGACTCCAGGATTCCACCGACGTGTCAAAGCCAAGACTTCTCTCAAGATGACGATGTCCCTATAGACAATACAACGACAAAGCCACTATTCACGCCACAAGAAAAAGGACGCAAAGGTACTATGGACAAAGTTCCAATACTTCGATGGAATCCTTGGCAGAAGCACGTCAGATCCATGTCAGTAACTACAATAATTGCTAGCTGTGGGTCACAGCTCCCATAGGGAAGGAGCTATGTAACAAAGTATTTATTATTTTATAAGCAGAGTATTATTTTTATGTTTATATTTTTCTATACTGTAAACTTCCCTCATTGCGTATCTTTTGTTTATCACTCATAGTTTGTTCTTGCCTGAAAAAAAATTGTTGTCTCTTCCCGAAGTTGGTCTTCCCTAATTTTCCACGTGGCAATATTATAAATATCGATATTCGTATTTTGATTCACTGTGAAATTTCACATTGCCTTTATGCTATTTTATTAGTTTTAATTTGGCCTTAAATAGATCGCTGCGTCATTTTGAAGTTTGTCTTTCCCGTTTTTCTACATTACAGTATAATTCCAATGGTTCACATCCATATAAAGGTGTTAATAAAATTCTGGGAAGGTTGTTATGGTATTAAGCCATATTTAGAGAATAAAATCACTTTCAATAATTAGAAATGAATCCTAATGTGAAATGTCGCGAGTCTCAGTGACAAACAACGACACCTGACTTCTAAAAGTCTTTCCTCCAATTGTCCAGAAGGATCCATTGACATATCGACTCCTAGCTGCCAATAAGGACAGATACCGGCCTATCTACCGACAGCTAGCTACTGACTATCGGTCCGATTTGCTAAACATTTGTTATTATACACTCACTATCTCTTTTATATTATCTTTTTATTACATTATCAACTATGAATAAACCTCAACGCGATACAACACTCTCATTGTTAAATTGTCACGAAATTTGTTTATAGAAAATGTAAAGCAAATGTCTCTATTAGTAAATATGTAAATACCTTTATGTTTAATGTTATATAAGGTAAGTAGGTAAAAAGTCTATAATTGATTTTTAATTTCTTGTTTCTTGTGAGGAAAACATCACTCACGCAGTTCAACAATTGATTAATACAATTATGTGTAGCTATATTGTTTATTCTGAAAGACGTGTAGATATATCATTAAAGAAAATGCAGTTTATTTATAAATCAACAAAATATATTCATATTTAATTTTGAAAAACCGTTAGTTGAGTAATGAGTCCTTCAACCATTTTTTAAGAAAAAAGAAACATAAAATACATTCTTTCCTTCCTCTAATAAGATATTTTGACCCTAGAAAGGCCTCCAAGTTTTACAAATGGCGGATCGATAGGCTCTCAACAAACTTCGGCTGCTATTTAAATCCCGGTGGAAGGTTTTCTAGTTTTAATGGTTTGTTTTCTTAACCCCACGGGAGTTGGGGATATGACTTCTCGCATATAGTTAAAAATAATACGTTATATTCGAATTTTTCTTCTTATTATTTTCTATCTCCCAGGTGTCTACGTTCCAAAAATCTTATCCCCCTAGGTAATTCATCCTTGAATTCATATATTTTCTGAGAAGAGAATATATTTAAATGTATGTTTTTTTCAAGATGCCCCAAAAACTAACTTTTTTGGGGTTTTGACCAATTCTGGAATTATTAAAAAAACAATTAGTTGATATTTATTCCGATAGATGGCGCAATCCTTAGATAAATTTTAGTTTCACGATCAGGATATGCTCTCCTCTCTCCCCTTTTTCTCAATTTATCCACCTGATCCAAGTACAAAACACTTTTGTACTCTTTTTCACATTTAAATGTATATATAGTAATATATTTTGATATACATTAGATTCTCATATGTATCATAATTATAAATAGTGTAACAGGCTTTAAATATATATAAAATTCAACTCGCAAGCTTGGCCATCATGTAATCACAAAGCAATACATTTTTATTGAGAGTCCGCCGCATCCAAGACAGGGCGAAGTCCGAAGTCCAATTCCATAAAGATTATTTATTTCCTCTCAGGAAACTTCTATTAAGTTTTACGACCACCGTCACTGACAACGAGCCGGACAACAACAGATCATCTCTCCCTCTCGTGTAGATCACACCTTCATGGACCTTGTCACGTCTTCGGCACAGTTCTCTCTCTGAGGTGGCAACCAACCTGCCACGTCCTTTGTGTTACCATTGACGCTTGAACACGAGGCCCCATGACTGCTAGTGCTTGTGGTACGACATATATATATATATATAATATAAATAAAAATATTTTCCTGCAGATAGTTGAATCTTTTTTTTTTTTGTAAAATTATTTGCTGTTGTTTGATTTTAGTATCCATGAGTATATTTTGATATTGATCTGCAGTCGTGGTAATAATAATAATATCCCTTGATCAGAGATTGCTTTAATTGAGCTAAAGTAATATATAAAAAAAAACATAATTTGATCAAAGTAATGCCTGACTTAATGCGTAAGAATAGAAAAATGAAAAACTTATTTACATAATGTACAAAAGGTTTGAGCCGACCATCGGGAAACAACAACAATGAGTTTTTATAGGGGAAGCGTGACCTCTGGTGGTCGATTTAACAGAATATTTGAATCTATGAAATATAATTTTAAATAAAATAATATTTTAATATAACATATTTATATTAGATATTAAAAAAGCAAATATTGGTTTGAAAGAAATGTTTATTTGCCAATATTCCGGTTGGCTGAACGCCAACCTTTATCGAGGCATTGCATTTTCGTATACACAAACTCAGCGCCTAATAGTGTTATCATATATATATGTTATATAAAAAAATAGGTTTTTCAAATATATTTGATAGATAAAATACTCTGCCAAATCGACCGCCAGAGGTCACTCTTCCCCTATAAAAACTCGTTGTTGTTTTATCCCAATGGCCGGCTCAAAACCATTGTACATTACGTAAATAATATTTTGTTTTCCTTATTCTACTCGCCTTGAGCTAGGCATTACTTTTATCAAATTATGCTTTTTATATATTCCTTTAGTTCAATTAAATTACTGATCAAAATTATTTTTATTATCATACTTTCAAGATTTAACCACGACTGCATTAACATAGTATGGTCCTCAAGATATTTCAAAATCAAGCAGAAAATATCATCCTTATTTATAACATATATATGCGTGTACCAAGAGCGTAAAGCCTTTTCCCTTCATAAATAATAAAAAAAAGAATATTATTTTCAGTTCATCGCCCTAGTACAAAACGCCTTTTTGCCTAATACTAATGACTTAATAACTCATCGCCTATGATGTTATGAAACCGAATTCGCACCTGTAATGATCAGGTCCAGATTCCTGCTATACAGTAAGGATTTTCGTTTGAATTCGGCAAAACTGGTATTGTTGGCCACTCTTATTCATCAACTTTGCCTTTTGCACTGGTATGATGAATAAAATATATAGCTTCAATAAATTCGAAAAGGGAAGGGTACTTCTTTTGGTACATAAATCACAACCTGTGGTAACTCAATGTAATGAATTTATATACATAATCAATAATGAAGCGTATTTTAGATTTAGTTGAAAAAAGCTTAACAATACTACAGCGCGTATGAATCGTGAAATATTTGAAATAGTGAAACGTTTGGTCTTTCTAAATGTTCTGATTACTTTATTCGAAATGATCTTTCTAAGATAATCAAACAAAAAATAAGAAAAGCTCAAATATGTGAAATAAACTCAGAGAGAAAACTGACAAAAACTATAACAAGACTTAGAACAAAACACTATAAAGGAATGACAATACATCCAGATGGCACAAGAACTTATATGACATGCAACAACTGTCCTGGTGTGGAACTAACACCTACCCACATATTCTCATGCCCAGCAATGGCCGCAGCCTTGCAGAAAATTGACTTGGACCCAGAGCAGCAGCTTTACACACCCAAGATAGTGGATATTGCTGCTGCTGTGATGGAGATGCATGGAGACATCTGAGACTCTTCTTTAGACACGACAACAACAACAACAACAACAACAACAAAGATCTTTCTCAATCAAATCCGAAATACATTAAATAAGAAACTAGCGACTATGAAGGTAATTCACAAACATCGCCCGAAAAATATAATATAAATATTCTTGATTTATAGAAAATAGGAATAGGCAATAAATATAAAATTTATTGTTGAATAATATTTTATATTTATACATTTTAAATTGAATTATATAGAGAATAATTACTATTTCAGAATCTTTTCATATATTTCGGCTCTTTTTTCCTCTCACTTGTGAATCACATTATTATTTTTATATTTTCTGCATTTTAACTCGAGATTGATTGTAAATCATTCTTGTGTTTTTTTTTGTTTTTTTTAATAAAACAAATTTGTCAAACATCATTTAGATTTTAGTTTTCCCAAATAATATATCTCTATAGAATACTAGTGCCGGGGCCAAGGTGTATATAATATCCTATAATATATAGCCAATTTGAAATTCATAAAAGTCTATATCTAGAATTAAATATCCTATGTACTTTAAAATTGATATATTTAAACGCATATTTGATATTAAAATAATATATTTGATATAATTTCATCTGATGTTCTTTTAAAATTGGAATCAATTCTTAATATATCAAGAATTGTGGTGAAACGAAGGCCAAATAGAATGAAAAATGTTTAGAGGTGTATCGTTGATTTTTGAAAACTCTATTTGAAAAGATATTTCCGAAGTTGGGAAGTTGGCATGGCCCCAAATGTACTGGTGCAGCAGGATTCAACAAAATGGTGGGCAGATTAATGGGTGCCTTTTTAATGGAGTCCCTGGTCGTTTTTCACTCAACAAGGGGTTGGTGGGTAGGATTCTTTTGGTTTTAATTATACCATTGGTTCATTGTACACCCATTACACCACTTACATCATACTTGAAGATCGTTTAAATCAAATTTTGATATATGATGAGGAAGTCCTATATAAAATTCACCTATTACGTTATATAAGTTTTTTTATCATGATATATATTTGAGATTCCATAGATAATGATCTATATTTGATTATTTTTTCCTTATACAACTTATTCCATAATTACTGCGCAAATATATCACTCTATTTATTAAATATTTATATAAAAACTTATCGTGTTTATGAATTTGATGAAGGAAATTGTTTTCTCTATTGTGTGAATCGTTAATTAAAATATATTTAACTATAGTCCTGAAATCTCATGTCTATAGCCTTCAACCAACTCCCAATTCTATATTCCTTAAAAATGAAGAATATAAAAAATAAACTAATTTAATAGTAGAGCGGTCTTGAGATTAAGCTTGTAATTATTTAACTTTGCAGTATAAAACATATGTAGAAAGATATTTTTTTCATATAAAAAGTAGATTTAAAATTTATAAATGTAGAGCTATGAAGGTATCTACATTGTTGATTGGAATTTTCCAATACCTAAATGAATTAGCAATAATATATTAAATAATCAGGCCTCAAGGTAAAAGTGTATTTTCAAAACATTTTTATTATTCTCTAGCTTTCGGGCACGGACGCTCTTCTACATGAGTAAAATAAATAAAGGGTATATATTGGATCTAAATTTATTATTCAACCAATATTTCTAGGGGCAAAACGCCTCTCTTTTACCTTAAATCAAAGAAAAGCCTTTAAAAAGAGAAGCGTTTTAACCCTAGAAATATTGGTTGAATAATAAATTTATATCAAATATATGCCTTTCTAATTGAAGATATATATATGTTATAAATAAAAATGAATAGAGATTTGATTTTCTGCTTGTATTTAGATCATGTTGAAGATTGTGGTAATGCAGTCGTGGGAAAATCTTGAAATTATGATAATAAAAATAGTAAATATTAGAAATAGCTTTAATTAAGCTTATAGAATATATAAGAAAACATAATTTGATAAAAGTACTGCCTGGCTTAAGGCGAGTAGAAAAAGGAAAACATAAGATTATTTACATAATGTACAAAATATTTGAGCCGGCCATTGGGATAAAACAACAACGAGTTTTTATAGGGGAAGAGTGACCTCTGGCGGTCAATTTAGCAGAGTATTTGAATCTATGAAATTAAAATGTTTCAAAAAGACACTTTTCCCTGGAGGCCTGATTAATTTTACTCAATATTAATAAAATGGAATGTTTTATAGAGGAATATATTAGTTTCACTAGAAGGCTGGCTACGAAATATCTCTTCTTTCTCCTTTAAATGAATAAACACTATAGAGCCATTTCTTCCAAAATTAATAAATAGTCTATGAAATTGAAATTCTTCAATGTGTTTATTATATGCACATGCACATGCATGGTATATAAATATATATGTTGAAGATTGAGCCATCCATAATAATATTTAAAAATAAATAAAAGGCATATATTGGATCTAAATTCATTATTTAACCAATATATCAAAGGAAAGCCTTGATGAGGAGAGGCGTTTTGACCCTAGAAATATTGTTTGAATAATAAATTTAGATCCAATATATGCATTTCTAATTGAAGATATATATATTCAAATAAAATTATAATATATATATATGTATGTATGTATGTTTTAAAAACCAAACAATTACAATTCAAATTATAACTAGGTTTAATAATATATTATATATACCCTCAATATCAATTCTCTTTTCCACATATCTAAAAAAAAGAGTTTAAAATAGAATATTAACGACTTCCAAAAGGATATCGTACATCGCTTGTGTTTCATTTTGTTTTAACGTTCCCCCAAACTGAGGTAAACAGAAAGAATTATTTTCCAATTAGCCATACCAAGATATTGGTTTTAAAATATACCTTGAGGCAAAGAAATCTAATTTTAACTATCGAACCATTCGATCGGAGAGAATCTAAATTAAATAGAATTTTTCATTTACTTTAAAAACGAAGAAGTTTGTGGATATTTCTTAAAAGATCGATCGGTGTTATTTGACCAAATATTTTGTAATTTGTGGAAAAATATAGTGTTAGATATGGTGCATGTATTACGGCTGGTATCTAGCTATCGTTATGTTGTCGTCCTGATGTTGTAACTTTTATTTGTTTCATTTAATTAATAGGAATTCACATGATTTCAACATTTTGTTTAGCATATCATTCTTTTGAATATATTTTTATTCAAAAAGGCGCGATATTGAAGTATTCACGCATATTACAGAGGAAACAAACACAACAGCAAACAAACTCAAAATTAGGAATACCATTTGAAATTTATTTTTAAAAGTGATTTGAATTAATTGTCATCTCTATGATGTGCAGAAAAGATTTGTATTCAATTATTTCAAAATCGAAAGCTCTTAAATTTTAGATCACTTTTTACAATACTCTATTTGAACAAAAGGAGACACCTTTTCCTTTAATTGTGCATCAGAGCGATGGCACTATTACATCACCCTAGTAAAACAAACTTCACTAGTGATGATAACTAATTAACCACAATATATTAGTTGGGCAAATTTATACAAAACATTAGCCTGTATACCATGGGGTCGAGCTATGGCTCTTATCAGCACAGGGGCGGTTGTTGTAGCTCATTCTTTATCATCAAGTAGTTTAGAGACATCATTGTTGAGCATATAATAGCACAAAAGCAAAACTACCTGGTTTATTTTATTTGCGACATCGATAATAATAAAAATATAAGTAAACAATACACAGCGCCATCTAACTGCTAAGGACGATATTATTCAGTGCTAATGGTTATACAGGTTAGCTTTGTGACTGAATTTGTCAAAACCGGTATTGTGGCTCATTCTTTATCATCCTTATTTAATATTTTTTACTATGGTGATGCAATAGTGCCATCGTTCTGATGTAAATTAAAGGGATAGGTGCTAATGTTGGTACATGAATATCATCCTCCTGCAACTTTATCTTATTACTCTATCT
Source organism: Cordylochernes scorpioides (assembly GCA_030710605.1). Taxonomy (NCBI): domain Eukaryota; kingdom Metazoa; phylum Arthropoda; class Arachnida; order Pseudoscorpiones; family Chernetidae; genus Cordylochernes; species Cordylochernes scorpioides. The sequence continues at coordinate 13,518,361 of CP092884.1, forward strand.
CTTTGACATTATTTGGACACTTAGTGGCTTGTACAACGAGAATGAGAAGTTACTCCTGGCCATTGGAATCTCACCATATCATTCCCCAATATCATTAGAATATAATGCATGCTAAGATCATAAAGTAGTTTAGAGACATCTAGGTTAAGCATATAACTGGACAGAAGCAATACAAGCCGACATTTTCTATTCGATATTGTGTGAAAATAAGAAAATAATAAGTAATCACACTTTCACAGCGCTATATGAATGCTAAGGGTGAAATTATTCAATCCTTGTTTCAAATATAGGAGTAATTTCCAGTAGTGTCCTTATGATGTAAAAGTATTACAAAGTCTGGCTCACACATTTCTAAATCTTCCCAGTAATATCGCCTAATTATTCGCCAATTCCTGCATGTACCCATTTCTACTCGGATAATCTGTATAACACCAAAATGTCTTAATAAATATTCTGTTTCTTGTTCCAAAATAAATTTATTGATTTGAATTATCTTGTAAAACATAGACCGTTTTAGCCAATTTTTCGAACTTTAAATTACTTAATTTTTGAAAAACTCTCAACATGTTTTCTTTAACGTCATCATACACCGACTGGAGGGTTGCTTACACACACTGTCGCCTTCTTCAGAAATAAATATGCATAGCGAAGAGAGTCTTTAGAACGGCTGTAAATTTCATCATTCATGTAAATATGAAAATTCACTTTATAAATAAATTAAAATAAAAATGAAATATTTAATAACTCTTCAAAAAAGGTCAATTTTATAATTAATATTTGATCTACTTCTATGATTTGTGGCAGAGAAAGTAAATTGAAGGAAAACGCCAATTTATCAACCTGATCTCTATCGTTCTTCACAATTCTTTCTTGAAAACGTAGAGATCCAATCAAGACCTTCTCTATAAATTGTGAAAGAATATACTTTTAAATAGGTAATTATAGAAATTATTTTTTTTATATTTTTGTTTCTGTGCTCTTTTATATGTAAATACATTTTGTTTATTTATATATACTCTCTAAATATATTTTTACATATAAAAAATTAAAACGATAGAATATTATATTTCACAAATAAAAGTCTTTTTTTTTACTGTACAAAAATACCTATTAATAATCAAGCGTCGTATAAGTGTAATTTATTTCAAAATGAATTTACTATGAGCTGAAACTACGCAAATTAAACATTAATAAATAGAGTGTAATTGTATGAAGATTAAGGTATCGGAATATTTATCTTTTGCCTACTGAAATAATCAAAAGTGGTTTTATGTTTTTTCTTCCTTGATCTGAATGTTAGTACAAGCCGCTATTATATAATTATTTGCGTGTATTGGGTTAAGAACTAATATTTATTTTAAGAGCTCTTACTTCATTGTATAAACAACATGGCGCGCCATCTATTGTTTACCATTCAAATTTTGATATTGGCTTTATCTCAACTGTCAATGATTTTCCAAATTTCTACCTGAATTATAAGAATTCATATTTTTGCCCAACTTCCGGAATATTAGACCATTGATCAGCTAGACCCACCCAAAAATACATTACATATTGCAATATAGACAGAAGAGAATTTTCTTTATGTTTTAAACATAAAAAGAATGATTAAATACATTTAAATTATAAAAATCAACTATAAACTGCTCTCGCTTCAATGATAGAATATTTGGTGGGCCTGGTTTATCAGTAGAAAAACTTATGCCGATACGAAAGCCTTTGCCGTTCTTTATGATTTCTCTCTAAGTAGGGATCCAATATGCTACACGGGAGGCAGATAACGACGGTGGTTTATTGAAGCATCGTCATATAACTGAGATATGAATATACTAAAAGGAACTTGCTTCCAACCTTCACCGTAAGAAGAATCCTTTTGGCGATAGCCACCTTTATACTGCTTTGCTCTCTGGATAAAAACCCTACGCTTCTCTCTTGGACCGCATATGTCTCTCTACCTCTCTAAATGGTTCAGCTCTACAGAACATACGCCTGGCCTGTCAAACTTACCGGCTGTTTTTTTCGTGTTAATGCCTACATTCATTTCGGTGTCCACTTTAACGGAGATATCCACACCGCATAGTTTATCAATGATGTCCTGCTCCGACAAATCGGTTTGGACAACTTTAGGACCCCTTCGCCTTTCATCAACCCGAATAATTCTTTCTTTCACATTATTTCCATCTGACCGTTATAACATGTGTCTTGCTCTTCGGCAGTCTCCATTGTCACTTTAGAATGCCGCTTGACAACGCTTTTATAAGAGGGTCACCTTCTCGTAAAACTTCCTTCTTCTTTACCGACTTGCATATTTCTTGGGTATCCTCTTCAAAGTGTAATTCAATCCTGACTTCAATTTCGTTCTTCCAGAATGGTTTGCCTGCGTGGTTTCGCTTGAAGAGGTATTGCTATGTGTGTTACATGCACAAATACATACACATGCATGTAGATATACGTTATTTTACATTTTAAAATGAGAATTCGAAGTCGACAGTCGTATATTTATTTTTGTAATAGACATAGCCAATTTTGTAACACTTGGTTATCTCGTGTGTCTTCACAATAAATGTCACTGTGGATTAAATATCTTTCAGAGTTATTGTCTGAATCCCAATATACATGCTAAAAGTTATAGCTTCCTTGAGATTTGTCTATGAGTGTATATATATGAGTGTATTATTGAATTTTTATAAATAAACATTAAATATAAAGATTGTATATAGTGATGGTGGTGATGTCTTGTCCATGGAGTAGATCAGATTGGTCCATATACCCTCACCACTCAATACCTAATAACTGAGGTACTAAGTCTTTTCCGTATGGATGTCCTCTTCTAGATTGATGTCTGCTTTATAGAGGGCTGTAAGGATGGCTGGGCAACTGTATATATTGTCCGCTACGGTAACGGTGAAGGCCTACAGGGAACTCTGAAATGTGGGTGACTAACGAGGCAATGGCACCTTCCTTTCCATGAAGCAACAAAATCAGGGTAGTATATAGTTACCTGTATATACCTTTCATTGGTTCAAATAATTATCTATTCAATATATATTTCTATCGTAAAGAGAATATAATAAGTCCGGATATTATTAATGAGATGTAAACAACATGTGATGATTAATTACGGAATAAATAGATATACACCTACAGGATTATCAAATCCTAACAATTACATTGAAGTTGAATGAAAAGCGAAGTTATTAAATCTCATTCTATTATTTTATTTACATACTCTGTTAATTAGGTTATTCATAAATTGAAAGGAATCGTATTATAATTATTTTACATATGATATTAAAATTATAACCCATATATATATTTAAATTAAATATGTGAGATTTAATTAAAATATATATTTTTAGATTAAATATGATTTTTTTGCATAAAATATCAATAAAATACTAATTTAAAAAAGTGTAACACGCCAAGAGATAAGAATTTCTAAATATTTAATTCAGTTTGTTCTAATGTCTAGTAACTCAGATATCTAATATATATATTTTCATTTATAAAAGGTAAAACAAAATTAACAAGATGTGTTGTTTGTAAGAGGAAAAATAAAAATCAGGTAAAAAGTTTATTTTAATTTTGAATTTGCAAACTTTCAGCAAAATATACTGCTCTTCAACGGGCTAATACTCTATGTATAATATTTATACAAAATAATTGAAAAACCTTATTTATTGGCATGTGTTCTCGCGGGCGTACATAAGATTGCTCACAGCTAAAGTAATAGATATTATACTGGGATGAAATATATATACATACAAATAATTATTAATATTTAGATTATCTGTCAGGTATATTGTTATATTGGGTTGGGAGGTCAATTTTACTCTTGATGCTATTTATTTTTGATGATACCAATGATTCCAGGAATAATAAAACTTCACATAAAATGTGTTGTTGTTGCTCTCTATTGGGAAATGGGTGCCGTTATAAATGTAGAATGTAGTACAGTAATATTCGAGATCTCAAAGATCTTTTTAGCGAGGGAAAATCTCGCAGATGAATAAAATTTAGGTCGATCACAAAATGTCGACGATAAGCCATTTTCTACTGCCTTGTACGAAGAAGAAACCTTTACATCGAGAATGAAGAAAAAAATCTTCAATTTGCATCATTCAACCATCGGTCGTCTTCTCGAAAATATCTTAAGAATTAAATAAAGTTGATAGTGAAAAAAAGTTTCACATTTATCTCATTCAAAGATTTTTTGCTCTTCGTTGGAGAATGGGTGCTGTTGCCACGTTAATCATCTTTGACCAGAATTTGGTTAAATATTCCAAGGGTCCACTGTGCTGTTGCCACGTTAGTCACCTTTGACCAGAATTTGATCAAATATTCCAAGGGTCCACTGTGCCGTTGCCACGTTAGTAACCTTTGACCATAATTTGATCAAATATTCCAAGGGTCCACTGTGCCGTTGCCACGTTAGTTATCTTTGACCAGAATTTGGTCAAATATTCCAAGGGTCCACTGTACTGTTGCCACGTTAGTCATCTTTGACCAGAATTTGGTTAAATATTCCAAGGGTCCACTGTGCCGTTGCCACGTTAGTCATCTTTGACCAGAATTTGGTCAAATATTCCAAGGGTCCACTGTGCCGTTGCCAAATTAGTAATCTTTAACCAGAATTTGGTCAAATATTCCAAGGGTCCACTGGTGTGGTCGGACTTCTCCTCTTCACCCCAACAAGATGTGTGAATGCTATATAAGCATAGAGAATATTTAATAGTGAATCTGTATAACACCGGTGGTCTTAATGAAGCTGTTTATGTGAGCATGTGTAAATATCCAAAAGTTGAAGTTCATTGAATAATTCATTTAAGCGATATCTTTGGAAAAATACATCATTGAATAAAAGGGAGATCAAGAGGAACGTGGTGAGTTTCTTTATTGAGCGGTACACAAGCTTTCGGACGTCACCCGTCCTTCATCAGGTGTTGACATGAATAAGAAGGAGATGCTATATTTATAAGCGACAGTTTAAAAATATTAAAAACAATCTGATTCACGCCCGCGAGAGCACATGCTAATAACAAAAAATATAAAAAATTATTTTCAATTTTACTGTGTATAAATATCAGCCCGTTGAAAATCTGCATACCTAAGACGAAGTGAGAAAGGCGGACAACGAGAGGCGAAGACAAAAGCAAGAAAAAACAAAAATAAAAATAAAAATAAAAATAGAAAATCAGCGGAATAAAGATAAAGTTAAAAGTTACGAAGAAGGTGTATCTGAGGTAAAAAAAAAAAAAACAGAATATTGGGGCGGGAGGTCAATCTTTCTGTTGAGGCTGGGGGTAGTATTAGAAACAAGGGCCTCAAGAACTAAGCGTTGGTATTTGTTTGCTATATCGCTATAAACGGGGGTTGTATTGTCGAGATTGGGTGACGGGTGACGTCCGAAAGCTTGTGTACCGCTCAATAAAGACACTCACCACGTTCCTCTTGATCTCCCTTTTACACTTCAAACGTGGCTATATCTCATCTACCACATCATTGAATAGCTAATCCTTCAGAAATGTTCACATTTTCATTCACTAATTGTATAAATGTATCTAATATCATAAAAAGACAAGATAAATAACATTGAATGATACAATCCTTAGAATAAAACAATTTGAAAAATAATAATTTCAGTTTTAATGCTATCAATTTGAAATGAAAACTCGATCTAGGATTTTAAAATTGTAATTTATAATTACGACTAAAGGTTTGACCAATTAATTATTAGTTTGTATATGAAACTTATATTTGAAACTAGAGACTAAAATATCATGTTTTTAAATCGGTTAGTCTAAAATTGATAAAGGACTATAAATATGATTATATTGTAACTGAATAATTATTGTAAATATTCTATTGTTAGCTTATCGCCCCTATAATATTTGGCTACCTCACTGCCCCCTGATCATTCTTGCAGATTATCATTTGTAAAATTGCTATTGCGTTTTTAATTCTATAGATCTTGTTAATACATTTTTTATTTAAATTTAATTTTGGAATGCTTGTATTCTCTGCCTTGACGATATACACACCTATCCCCCGATTTACACGGTACTTTTTTTCACGTTTTCGCTTTTACACGGTTTTCCAAATAAGTTTTTTTTGTTTTTTTGTTTTTATCGCACTATACTAAAATTCGATATTCTACTCTATACTACCTATGTTGAAAAGAATATTGATTCATGAGGAGTCGAACACCTATTCAGATTTGACAGTTTAATATACACCTATCCCTCGATTTACACGTTTTTTACAGGAACGTATCTACCGTGTAAATCGGGGGATAGATGTATATAGTCTTTTTTAATCTTTTATTTTCTTATTTCTTCTATTTCTCGAGCTTTCGGGCTAAAATGCCCTTCAACACGTAGATCCTGAAGTACAACTTCACGCTGTGGTTGAATCTTTGATTCCTTATTTATTAAATCAAAGTGTGAGAACAGTAAATAATCTATTTTATATATATAGTTTTTATGGAAAATATTTAAAATTTTTATAACGAGGAATTTGCCCCAATTTCTACATATTTGTTTTAAGTTAGTTTCTATAATATACATAAATATTCCAGTAAAAGAGGAAAATCCATTTGAAGGAATTGAGAAATCGACACAAGTTGAGATCCATTTGAAAGCAAATTGCTTCATTTTTCCTAGTGCGTTTATAAATTTCTTTTTGACAATTTCTTTAATTTAAGATTTTATTTGAGATGGGGTGCGTGGAAAAAATTGAAATAACTCTGATCATATTTCTCGCTTCCCGTCAACTTATTTACATTAAATTTGGTGAGTGGGGCGTTAGAAAAAGTCTTGAAATTATATACGTCCTCCCTTCTTCCCGCATATTAGATTTCATAACGATTTCCAAAATAATATAGAAAATTTAAAGTTAAATCCCAGTTAATCTATATTTATTACTCGCAGTTAGGCGTGAAATATAATATAATTAAATTGAATTTTTTGAATATTTGTATTTATTCAATTCTCTAAGAGAGAAAGATAGAGAGATAGAGAGACGATGATAATTAACAACTTTATTTAATCCTTGTCAACAGCAAAGAGAGAGAGAGGGAGAGATTCATATAAGTTATACGGTTATACGAGGTTATCCCAAAAGTTCGTGTTTTTTTAAAACGTTGTTTTTCTTAATCTAAAGAGAAAGGGGTCTCCTCTCCCGTCAAAATAGACGTCTAAAACCAGACGCCATCTATTAATCGTCGCCGCAACTAGCAGCTTCGGGTCGGTGACAAAGCCACAACACCAGCTTTGGCAAACTGAGAAGCGTCCACCTAGAGACCATGGTTTCGGGCTAATGGCCCTCGTCTGTCTAGGGCAGACTTATATTCCTTGAGATCCAAACGGGATCTAATGGAATCTTGACAATCTGCCAAAGAGGTGTTTAGCTGGCAAAGTGGCTGGGCCATATCTATGGCTAAAATATAGATGAAAATTTTGCCGAGAGGAAATTGATCTAATTATTGATAATTGATCTTCTTATTTGGCAAATAAAATTTATACGGCGAATACATAATAATACATTATACAATTACTTTATGAATAATAAAAAATATATTATACATTAATGCGAATAATATTGGTATTTCAATTTTTTGCAAGTGTTTAAGAACTTTTGGGACAACTTTGTATGATATTAATTTATGAATATCTTTTTAACCTGAGAGAATATATATAAATATATATATTATCGTTATGATAATTTCAAGATATATAAGATTTGTTATTTGGGGGGGGTTTAAACAAGTAAGGTTTTTTTTTTTTTTGTAATAAATAATTAGTTAGAATATAGTAAAAAAAAAAGGTAACTCCAGCAAAGCTTCGGTGGTTACACGTCATGGGCTGGGAAAAAAAAATATTAAGCGAAGAAAAGGTTTTATAGAAAAAAAGCAAAGACAGAACCATGATAATAATTTTCCAAATATAAAATTAAGCTAATTTTAGAGAAAGAGAAGTATTTTTTTTTTGCTCTATTTTCTCTCTTGATGAAAAAAGATAGATTTTTAAAATACAGTAATCCCTCGTTATCACGAACTCGGATTATACGAACTCTCGGTTTGCGCGAACCGTTTCTTTTCCCCCGTTAAATTTCAATGCTTTCCAAAGAGATTTTGCCGGTTAAGACGAAATATTCGGTTATGACGAAATACGAATTAAATTTAGCCCCCAGCAGAACTAATCAATCGGTTAAAACGAATTCTAATAAGTTTTTAAAGGCGAGTTATAAGTAAAACAATAAACTATTAAAACAACAAAAACGCCGTTGATATCAAGTATTAGCTCTCTTTGTCTTTTGTGTAAACATTCGTCCTTTGTTTGTTATGATGACTCATTTTCTATGAAACCATCCCCTTGGTGTCGTTCCATGTACTCAATCAGTGGAAAATTTCGACTCTATTGTGCCAGTATTGCTGTTGGTTAATATGGTTTAAAAAAAGTAGACAAAATAATATTCCTGTATCCGGGCACTTGTCAAAGAAAAGGCTAAAGAAATAAGTGTCTCATTGGGTGTGGAAAATTTTAAGTGTAGCGACGGATGGCTCTGGAGATTTCAAAGAAGAAACACAATTGCGTCTCTTGTTGTGAGTGGTGAGATCGACAAAGTAAGCGAAGAAACGGTTACCGACTGGCTGACTAAGTTTGAAGAAATTAAAAATGAATACAAAGATGAGGACATTTTTAATATCGACGAGACAGGTGTTTTTTATAACTTACTTCCTGATCGCTCGTTGGACTTTAAAGGTACCAAGTGTCACGGAACTTCGAAAGGTAAAGAACGTTTAACGGTAGTTCTATGCTGTAATGCTACGGGTTCAGAGGTATCAAAACTTTGGATTATAGGAAAGTACAAAAACCCGAGATGTTTGAATAAAATTAATCGACTAATTTTACCTTTCGATTACACGCATCAAAAAAGTTCTTGGGTGGATGCATATTCATTCAGATTGTGGCTCATCAAGTTTCAACGTAAAATGGCAGCTGAAAATAGACATGTGCTTCTAACAATGGACAATTGCAGCGCACATGATACAAAAGACTTGGATCTGCCAAATGTCCGGATTATATATTTCCCAGCAAACTGTACAAGCCGAATCCAACCACTTGACCAAGGGATAATAGCTGCGTTCAAGTGCCATTTTAAGTCAAGGCTCGTTAAAAATGCCTTACTTGGGATAGAATCCGAGCAAACAACAGTATTTATTCATTATTCCTCAGAAATGTAGTTTTCTTACTCATCAGTAGTACATAAGTACAACCCCCGGATACCACGAATTCAATTCGTCTAATACGAATTCGGTTTCTACGAGTTTTTTTAAGACGAAAAGGGTATTTCGTTCTCCCGTTGAGTTCGTCTTAACGAGGGATTACTGTATATATTTTTGTGAATTTTTTTTTATAAGCTTATTTTAAAGACAATCTAGTGTAAAACTGGAGGACACAATATAAGATAGTATATTAATTTATTGAACCAATTAGGAAGAATGAAAACTTTGAAGGTTAGACCAAATATAATTTATTCTCATAACGATACTATTTGATACAGAATTAGCTTGCTGTTCTGACTCAAAATAAATTCAAAATCTGTAGTTCTTAATATTCTACTTTTCCTCTTTTTTCCAAAAATAAAAAAATACTATTAATAAATATATAAATATATATATTCATTTTATGTCACGAATCCGTTCATTAAAGAAACGTTTTTCTCCTTATTTTATCATCTACTATAACCAATTAAAGAGAAATTTCTTATAAGTCTTTTCATATTATCAGTATATATTATTATATTATCATTTATTTCAACACACAAAACGCGATATCCCCGCTATGAATAATTGAGTCGATTTGCATTTTTAAACAGAGGTAGTAATAAACTTATTTTACAAGAAAATATTTATGATAAAAATAAAGGATAACATAGATTAGGAACCTTATCCTTTCAAGTTAGAAATATATTAATATATATATCATACAATTTCATAGCATTAATATAACCATACAACTTAAATGAAGTTTCGAAATAGAAAAATGAATATAGAATAGGTAAATGAGTTCAAGTTTTTGAATAAACATATCTATAAATTATAGAACGATGTTTAACAGGTTTTACCGCAAATGTTTCTTTTTACAGAACGAAAAATCGTAATTTTAATTATTTTAAAGAGAAATAACGACAATTCCTATTCTTAGGGATTAAGTATGAAAGTATGAATTGTTTCTCATACTTCATCCCTAAGGATAGGAATAGTAGTTATTTCTCCTTAAAATAATTAAAATTACGATTTTTCGTTCTGTAAAAAGAAACATTTACAGTAAAACCTCTTAAATGTCGTTCTATAATCATAGCCGCATTATATTGTATTATATTAGATTGTAAAAAGGCATTTTTTGAATTGAATAAAATATTTATTTGCCAATATTTCGGCTAGCTGAACGCCAACCTTTATCGAAACATTACATTTTTGTATACACAAACACTATGCGGAGCTGAGTTGTGTATAGAAATATGTAATGCCTCGATAAAGGTTGGCGTTCAGCCAGCCGAAATATTGGCAAATTAATATTTTATTTAATTCAATATATGCCTTTTTACTATCTAATGATTTAAGTATGGATCGCTCTAATTTCAAAATTGTATTATATGTATAAATTATAAAATTGAATCCTAAATATTTATCACTTTTTAAATAAGCATATAGGAAAAATTAAATTTGTATGTAAACATTCTTATAGAATTCCAAATTAATAGTAAATTGTAAATGATATACACTATTTACCATTATATCATGTAAATAGCCCGCGGATAAAGAAGAATAGGCAAATATTATTAATAAGAAAAATAAACTTTTTTTAATTAAAGGGATATAAAACAATGTTTACTAATGGTAGAATAATAGATTTCTCACAATTCTGAATCGATTACAATTCTCATTATTATGAGAATAAAAGGTTCCCTTTTTTGAAGTAATAACCGATTTATTCCAATTATGACAATAAATAATTTCTCATTATAATTATAGCAACCGATTTCTTGACATTATGATAATAATTGATCCATCATTATAATAATAACAACCGATTTCTTGCCATTATGCTGATGTTTGATCTCTAACTATAATAATAATAATAACCGATTTCTTGTCATTATGTTAATATTTGATTTCTCAATTATATCAGTATGCAATAAATATTTTTCCATTATGATAATATTAAACAACAACAACAACAAAAGCCTTTATTTAGAGCATTCCGCCCCACATAGGATTCGCCGTATTTACACATCAACAAGAGAAGAGGGAAGAGGAAACATTTACAAAAAAGTAAAGTTTGCCTCACATTCAGTTACCTATTTACAGATAGGTCATCCTCAAGTATCCTTTGCCCTGCATTCTTTCTTATGCGCCCAGCTTCTGTGCAGAACTTAAAGTATTTAACAATCAGTAATTCATCATCCAGAGCTGAAGAGAGAAGTTGGCATATGCGTTGGTATCTAAATTGACCAAAGTTAGGGCTTGGGAAAATTTCAGTACGTTTTTCTGTTAAGAGAGGGTATTGGAAGAAATAGTGAACCAAATTATCATCCATGAGATCCTTACAAAGTAAACAGTTCCGGCCATTTTCTTTCCAGAAAGTCTTTTCTTTCTTCCCTGAAGAATTGCGATAAAACTCTAAGCTGTGCAACTAGTCTTTTGTTGGGAAGCGGGATGCCATTATGATAATATTTGATTCCTCATTATAATATTAGCAACCGATTTCATACCATTATGCTGATATTTGATCTTTAACTATAATAATAATAACCGATTTCTTACCATTATGATAATAATTGATTTCACAATTGTATCAGTATATAATAGATATCTCACCATTATTATAATAATTGATTGATCATTGTAATAATAATAACAACCGATTTCTTGCCATTATGATAATAATTGATTTCTCACTATTATAATAATTATCTATTATTTTAATTATAAGAGAATAAATTTATTGTGTCACTATATATTTAGAATAATACATTTCTTACCATAATAATTATTGATTTCTCACTCTAATTAGAATAACTCTGTTTTCTTACCAACCTGTTACAGAATTGATTTGTCACTATTATCAGAATTATCGATTATTGTTATTTTGAGACTTAATTGTCGTCTTTCTATAATCAGAATATTCATTTTCATATACCATCATAAGAATCATTTAATAAAATATCAATTCAATATATATATCAATAATATAATATTAAATTTCTACTATATAAAACCCGAATAATATATTTCTTACAATATATCCATCTATTACCATTATGAGAATAAACGATTCAACAAAATAATAAGTATATATGATCGCTTTTCTACCATTATAAAATAATTTTATCTACACTATAATCAAATTTAATATATTTTTACCATTATATGAAAGTGAATAATCGATGCCTCATAGTTATGAAAATAGGCAATTTTCACTTCTCTAACAAAAATGTTATTCTACATCTAATTTCAATTTCAAATACATTTCTGTGAGAATTTATTTTTGATATTATTTCAAAACACACACAAACACTCTTACTTTCATTTTCTCTCAATATTTATTCAAATAAAACAAAAGAATTTGATAAATTTCAAATTGGTATATAAAATATTAATAATACTTATTTCTCTAATAATAGTTTTTTTCCTCAAATATCCTGATAAAAGATTTATAGTATTGAATGAATGAAAATTCATTTTAAGAAATTAACAAAGTTTTTTCTGCTTCATCTGAGGTTTGGTCAATAAAATCACCATTGCATTATATATACAAATTATTTGTAGAGAGAAGACACATATACATTTGAAAAGAGAGCAATTCATAAATAAAACTTTAAATAAAAAGGCATATATTGGATCAAAATATATTTCTAAAATTTACAAAATTTATTTTGTTCGAAATATAAATATATATTTTTGAAAATAGAGCAATCTATAAATAAATCTCTAATTAAAAATTAATATATTGGATCAAAAAATCAGCAAACTGAAATATTAGTAAAATAAATGATATAGTGATCCAATATATGCCTTTTTAATTGAAAATAAAAATATATATATAATTATTCTTTCCTCCCCACTGAATATAAGCAAACATATATTTTTAAAACTTAATTCTATTGACTTTATGTGACATTAAGTTTGTTGTTGACATACATTAAAATGTTATAATACCTTGATAAAGGTTGGCGTTAAGCCAACTGAAATATTGGTAAAATAAATTATATTTTGACACAATATATGCCTTTTTTATTTAAACAAATATATATATAGTTTATATACATATTTATATAGTAAATATATTATAAAAGGTCAGGTATTGGTATTGAAAATTAAAAAAAGCATATCTAAAAAGCTCATGTGCTCGTGGTCAGGTTATGCCTTTCTTGAGTTTAATATATATATATATTATGACAATAGCATTTTGAACACGTTAAATGATATAAATTTATACATATTCTATAAAGGTGTATGGCCGAGTATATGTCTATAGGTAAAACTAGGGTAAAATGATATGAACTGCGCATGTGGGCATCATCAGACAAGTGGGGATCAGGAAATGCCAATGGTAAAAGAAAATACACTTTAAAAACAAAGAGACCATATATTACAGTGATTTATTTATTATTTTGAATTTTAACATTTAAATATATTAAAATAAATATGTTTTTGTTAAAATATTGGCTACTGATTTTGAATGAGACAAAATAGTCTATATATCTTGATATTAGGTACGCATGAAATATTCATTAGAAATATACATTTTCGTATTTATATTAAATAAAAAATTCTAAATCCAAATATTCAACATGGTTATACGATGCAAATATAAATATTGTTTTTGAAAGGTTATTCAAATTATAATATTTAAACCTTTTTTTGTATATCTAATAAATTCTATTTCTCTTACTCGATATAAAACTGCTTTTCAATACCTCTTTCTGTTATATTAACATATTTTTAAAATATCAAACGAAGAGGATTCGATAAAAGATGTGTGCGAATACAAAGAGAATTTATATTATATGTTAGTTGATAAAATATTTATATTATATATTATAGAATATTTTTATGAAGCCTATTTTCTTTTTATCATTTATTGACACAAAATACTTGTTTGCTTGAATGAATAATCTTTTTTTCTCCTGGGAGGTCGGTGGAAGGATAGTCTAAAACATTGGTTTTCGACCGCTACACATTAGAATCAGACGCCCACCATGATACCCACCATGATAACACTAATACACAAAATGAAAAAAAAAATAATCTTCTCTCTCTCCTCAAATAAACAAAACATTATGTAATCAAACTACTTACTCTGTCCATATAAATTTCATTTAAAAATCTAATTCTTTCCCTTTCTTTTTCAAAATTATCAGGAGAATTATTTTTATCTATAAGATGGATCGTTTTAACAAAAAACTGTGTATGCGAAAAAACATTTTATTTGGTTTAATAAAAATTATTTATAATATTTAGGAAGTAATAAAAATTATATTCATGGATTTAATGATTTTTTTCTGTGAAGTCTATTATATTTTGCTTGTCTGTCATCGCGCATCAAATTCTAAAAATAATCCGCCACCATATGTTGATTCCAAAAACTATTGTATCGATGCTCAATGATTTTAATATCTTGGTGGAAGCGTTCACCTTGTTCTTCGCTCTCTGCACCGAGATTATCAGTGAAAAAGTTTAAATGTGAATCCATAAAATGCAATTTTAGATTTTTTAAGTACCTTATCTTATGGAATTTGGAAATCATATTTTCTACGATTCAGGCATAATTCGGTGACTTATTATTGCATAAAAGTGTTTGACAACGTCGATGATTGCAAGCCAAGCATTTTTCTCATCTTTTTTGAATGTTTAAATAAACCTTTTGTCTTTTATTAGTTTACGAATTTGAGGTCCAATGAAAATACCTTCCGTTATCTTAGAACAACTAATGTTTCATTAATCCTAATTTGATATGTAAACGTGGAAGAAGCATTTTTAGTTAATGGACAAGCGGTTCATTTTCAACGTTTTGTTCACCTAAGCGAAACATACATATTTCAGACCACATTTTTTTTATAATGATTATTTTTATCTCTACTGTCCCAATTGCATAAAAGGCAAGGATACTTTGTGTTTCCTTTATGCAAGCTCTGTAAAATACCTATAATTTTAAGATCAGCGCAAAATTTCGATAATTGTTGGTATAATTCAACAATTATAAGATTTTCTTAAGAGTCGAATAATTTATTTCATTTGGGTTGAATAGGAAACTGGTATGGAAGGTAATACACTACCATAGTGCAGCAAACAAGCCTTCAAACTTTGTTTAGAGGAATCAATAAAGAGTTTATGCTCGGTAGCATTGTAATTAATTTGCAGAGTTTTAAAAACGCCTTCAATATCATTGCAGTACACTAATACTTGTTCTTCAGAAAAAAATGGCAAAAACATTGTTCCCTATTACGATAGACAGAAATTTCGGTTTTTGGTAACAAGAGGTTCCTTTGCTTTAATCTTGATCCAAGGATTTCTGCTGCTTTTTTTGATAGCCCTAGATCCCTAACTAGATCATTTAATGATGCCTGATCAAATAAATGTGGAATGTCACTTTTATTTGGGATAAATTCAGAGTCTTTTAATTGATGATCGTCTGCATATGCTGTGTGCTGATCATCCTTTTTGATATAGGATTCTTGAACCGTTTTAGGAATCGCTATGGATTCTCGAGGTCGTGAGGAATAGGTTGCCTATCTGATGGTATATCAGGATAAAAGTTAGTTTGCTTATTTTTGATATTAAGGCCTGTGATTTTGCATACACAGAAATAAAAATGGTCATTGTGATTTTTTTGGTTATCGCCAAACCATTGGTACACCAAAGGGCATACCTTTTGATTTCGCCGATTTCCATTGCAAAAGCTCTTGATAGCACGTTCAGTACACACTATGGGGGAACCACCACTTGTCTTGATCACCTAAGGCCACACCAAAATATTCTTTATAGAATTCTTTTATTTTTGGGGTGATACGCTTCCTCTGTTTGGGAATTGTAAATTTTCCACAAATGTAGTAGAACATTTCTGGATTAGCTTTGCATTTATGTGGCATTATTTATATATTTAAAAATATATATATTTTTCAATTAAATGTATTGTTAAACATTTTCTTGATATAAAATTGCAATGGTATGCCTTTCATCTGAATGATTAAATGTTATGCTTGCAAAGTCAATATCTTCAAAATATTTTGATGACAACGATGACATCAGCTTCTTTATAAAATTAAATATTTTCAATTTTGAAAAATGAAGTTTATATTCATAATCTACCGGTTAAAATTTACTAGAAATAAATTTCAAATATTGAGAAGGAAAAAGTGTGTGTACTAGTGTTATCATGGCCTGTAACATGTGTACTAGAGATATGCAAAAGAAAAAAAAAAAGAATATGCTTAGATATAAGTAAATTGTGATTCTAAACGTTCAATGATCTATCAGCTAATCCCGGGGTAAACCTTCTAAACAAGTACGGTAGCTATAAATTAGGCACAACATTGGTTATTCTATGATATTATTTTATCCAGACACAAAAGAAGCTTGGTGACGCTGGAACGATGATGATAATATGTTGCCTTCTGCTGTTATTGCCATTGATCGAACTTTCGTCTGACGACTTCCATTCTGCTGCTTCATCACAGTCGTCTGTTCGCTCAATAACTCATGTTTTAATAAAAACTTCTAAATAATTTGAATGTTTCCTACATTTTCATATAGATTTCGGAATTTCCTTCATATAGGAACAGTCGATAAGTATGAATACTAAATATTTTACATATTAGCTTTTGATGAAAGAAACTAGCCGAGTGACCCGGGCAACGCCCCGGGTTTACTCGAAGGGCCCGCAGGTGAGAAACTATAGGCATTGGTTCCTATGCCTAAAAAAATATTTAAAATGAAAAAAGAAGAAAAATATTAACAAATCAGAAAATAAAATTGCAAAAAACACATCTACACTACTTCAAGAACATGAGAGCACATGCACTGTGTCACCATACGTGTACCATTTGCAAAGACCCTGCTTAGGATTAAAATTTCTCAAAAGCATAACAATACAACCAACTCCTGTTTGGTAAGCAATTTCAGGAAAGAAACTATAGGCATTAGTTGAAGAGTTTAAATAAATATATTTAGAGTGAAAAAATGACACAAATCAGCAAATAAAATTGCAAACAATGCTACTATATCGCAGATAAGACAACATATAAAAGGAATGAAATTATTTAAAGGACCTCATTAAAACTACATTTCTAGTTTTAGATATACAATATAACCTCGAAAATTCGACCATGTTTTGTTGTCCTGACCTACAGCCTATCATATAACAAACTGTAATTCAATACTATCGATAATTCGACCATTTTAAATTTCAACAATTGGTTGTTGCTTAAATATAACTTCACTGCTAAAAAGGTATTACAGAGAAAACGGCTGACATTGTAAATATACAAAATGTATGTATAGAGCAGGGAAATAATAAATAAAGACCAAAATCAAATTAATTGATAATAAATAGATTATTGCCAAAAAAAAAAATACAAAAAATATTTTCTTCTCCTTTCTTATCTTCACTCAATCATATTAGAGTGTCAAGCTTGTAAAGCTTGAAATTAACAACCATCATGATTGGGTGAAGTAAAATGCGTCTGCCTTTGTCATCAAGACTGGGAGCACTACTCAGTGGCAGGCCACTGACTTAGCTCCAAAAGAAATGCCGCCCTCTGACATGAGGAACAGACTCATGTGCAGCCGCTCCTAACATGGAGTACAAACGCTGCTCATCCTGTATCCCTGGATTAGGAGCCCTTACAAGGTACTATCAGCCGGGCCAGCTGAGCTCAGGTTTTTTTAGTGAGCTTGTTACTGCTCCCCCTCCTCCTTTTTCATCCTGGCTTGGGACCGGCGAAGGCGGAGTTTTTTTCCTTTCAGGTGAGAAATTTTAGGCATTGGTGAAAAGTGTAAATATATATTTTGGAAATGAAAAAAAAAAGGATAAAATAAATCAGAATATAAATTTACAAACTATATTTCAGAGGAGACGATTTATAATAGGAATTCATTTAAATGACCTCATTAAAAACTACATTTTATATATACTTGGGTTCAACTTTACATGTATGCTATCCAAAGTTCGCACACTTGAAAAAGTCACATAAAGTCGTCTGTGCGTAAACACAGGCTCTTGTAGCAAAGGTTTGGCCTTGAACCCTCTTTATAGTCATAGCAAAAGCCAACCTTAGTGAAACATAAAGCCTCTCTAGAATGAAGCGAAAGTTGGTATCCGAAGGGGACAAAGATATTTCAGACATTATACAGTGTGTTCAACTTTGGGCACTGTCAGTATATGTGCTTCAAGGACATGAGAGATATAAGAAAATAAATTAGAATATAAATTTACAAACTATATTCCAGAGGAGACAAATATATTTGAAAGGGAAAATAAAGGAATAAATTCATTTAAAAGACCTCATTAAAAACAACAATTCTATATTTTTATATATACAATATAATCTAATTAAAAAGAGACGCATTGCTATCGTTTGTTTTTATTTAATAATCTAATTAATTCAACACACGATAATTCGACCATTTTTGATGTCTCGACCTACGGCCTATCATATGACAAACTAATTCGACACTTTCGATAATTCAACTATATTGAAATTCAAATTTCAACAGTTGAAATTTGTCTAAAACCCCTATTATTAACAACATATTAGACTGCAGAGTGCAAAAATGTAGAAAATTGTATGTATATAATTGTATGCATATATTTGTATGTATATAATTGTATGCAAATAATTGTATGTATAGATCAATGAGTAAAATAATTTTTTTTTGCTTATCCCTAGTACACGTGGTACAGG
This sequence comes from Cordylochernes scorpioides, assembly GCA_030710605.1. Lineage (NCBI taxonomy): Eukaryota > Metazoa > Arthropoda > Arachnida > Pseudoscorpiones > Chernetidae > Cordylochernes > Cordylochernes scorpioides. The sequence continues at coordinate 13,537,333 of CP092884.1, forward strand.
CCTTGATAATCATGATGGGTAGAGTAGGCGACTGCTTTTACTGTAAGTACACCACATGTCTAAACATGTGAAAAGCAGTTCGACTTTGCATTTACAAATGTGCCAGAGCCCCGTTTGATTACTTGCGCTTGCTGGTGGGGTTGGACTTTTGCAAGAATCGGAAACCATTGGAGCATTTTTTTTTTTTCAGAAAAAAGTGCCCAATGCGGGAATCGAACCCGGGTCGTAGCGGTCGAAAACCAACGGCTTAGACCATCCTTCCACCAACCCCCAGTAAAATAAGTAAATAAAAAGAAGACCAAAAATAATTGATAACAGTTTATTGAATAACAAATAAAATCTTTCAGGTGAAAAATTATAGGCATTGGTAAAATAGTAAACAAGAGAAATAGCAATTGGGGTTTTGTTCCTGCGGCGAGTCATATTAGCACGCCTAGCGGTTAGGGGAGTGAGTCTTCCACGGCCTTTTCGAGGCATGACAGAAGACGCTGAAAAAAAGGTAAAATAAGAACTAAGCAGAGGAAAACTATAAAACTGAATGCCAGGACAGGCATAAAAAGAAAATTCCAAGCATGTGAGGAAACAATTGATAAAAAAAAAGGATTCCAAAAAAATACTGCAAAAAGAAACAAGACACAAAAAGCAACAATTGATTACACAAATACAGCATCAGCCTATTTATGAGAAGAAATAAAATGACAGACACAAAAATGGAGCTAAATTCAAATGAAAAACTATAACAGATCAAGTAATCAAATCAGGCATTATGAAAGATACTGCAAAAAAGAAAATCAGACACAAAAATGGAGCTAAATTAAAATGAAAACTATAACAGATCAAGTAATGAAATCAGGCATTATGAAAGATACTGCAAAAAAGAAAATCAGACACAAAAATGGAGCTAAATTCAAATGAAAACTATAACAAATTAATACAAGAAAATAAGACCTATGTACTAGAGCGCCATCTGTTATCAAATTATAAAACTATTTTAGAGGCGTAATATTCTTTTTAAAATAAAACAATTTCTACTGTCCTTACTGCGATGGAAAAATTAAAGGGAGGGCCTGGCTCATCAGTGGTGAACCCTCCCAGCGGTTTCGCCAGTTTAATTTACCATACCGCTGTTATATTGCATTTTTGGAACTTCCTTTTATAGGTGACTGTTGTAAGACTCTTGGAATGGGTATTTTAGAAGAACTATGGACATAAGCTTTTAGGACAGCAGAATTAAATATAATTATAAATATATAATATGCTTCGAGCAATCGCTCTTCCGCAAATATCAAATTGTGTCTTTTATTAGAACAATAATGTTACGATGTACTAGAGCGCCATCTGTTATCAAATTATAAAACTATTTTAGAGGCGTAATATTCTTTTTAAAATAAAACAATTTCTACTGTCCTTACTGCGATGGAAAAATTTAATTTTTCCATCGCAGTAAGGACAGTAGAAATTGTTTTATTTTAAAAAGAATATTACGCCTCTAAAATAGTTTTATAAAATAAGACCTAATCCAAATAATTTAATAGTGTGTGATGTTTTGGCAACAGAAATGTCACCATCATCAGACAAAAGAATAAATGATATTTTATTCTTTAGTTCATTTATTCTTTTGTCTGATGCTGTTGCTGAAACGTCACACACTATTAAATTATTCGGATTAGGTCTTATTAATGAGAAAAAAAAAAGATGCCAAAGAGAGATGAAAAGATGCCAAAAAAGATAACCAGATACAAAAATTGTGCTAAATTCAAATGAAAAACTATAACAAAAACTTACAAAATATAATTATTATATAATAAAAGTAATAATTCAATCTACAATTCGAAAAAAAATGTTGCCAAAGACATTAGGAAAGATACTGCAAATAGAAAACATACACAAAAATTGAGCTATATTTAAATGAAAAACTATAACAAAGTACTTACAAATTATAATTATAATCAAATGAATCAGAAAAATTAGTAAAGGGTATTATAAATATAATAAATAAATAAAATAAATAAAAAAGGTATTATAAATTAGTAAAAGGTAATAAGACAAAAGAACGCATTTCAAAACAAAGGAATTGATGATGATAAATGCAAAAAATCTACGATTGTAAAATAGATTAAATTAAAAAATAAAAATAACTGTTAACATTAGGAAAATAAAAACAGAACTTTCATACGAAGAAAAAAATAACGAAAATTTTGGTATATAGATCGTTATGTGTAGTTCAGAATCTCGGAGGAGATAGCTTAGGACTTTACAATGGAAAACTCTGTTACGGTATTATCTATATAGATGAAATCGATGCTAGCACTCTTAATAAAAACAGAATTTCAATAACAACAATTTCAAGAATCAGAACAGGACATTTTAAAGGAATGGAGATAAACCCAAACATGACTAGATCCCATAGAAACTTCAATAACTGTTACAACATCCAACTTACTCCGAACCATATATACAGTTGCCCGACCCGGCTTGTAGCCTTCTACATGGCAGACATCATTCCAGAAGAGGACATCCATACGGCACCTCAGTTGGCCGGTATTGTAATCAGGGTACATGGACCGATCTGATCTGCTCCATGGACAAGACACCACCACCACTATTGATAAACTAACATTCGAAGTATATTTAGTTTTTTTAAGATTTATTGAATAGTTTTATAAAATAAATTACGATAGATAATAGAAATTTTAAAATGTTAAGTTCTGTTTTCAAGTTTTAAACTTTATTTTACAGATAATTTCTACACTAATTTTTATGTTAACTTATAATTTTGATTCTTTTTCACATATCGGTAAAAGGAAAGGCCTAATTACAGAGAAGAACAAAATATTTCTCAATAATTTTCTTTAAAACTGCGAGTGTAAAAATACTTTTTTAGGTCAGAAAACGAAATAAAATAATCGAGATAAAATATATAAAATAAAGATTCAAGCTTGTATGAAGTGAAATATCGAATATCGTATTTTTGGTCTAAAATTCTTAGCTTCGTTTTCGATATTTTTCTTAATTTTTAGTTTGAATATTGATTTTTCTGATTAATTTTGTTTGAAGGATCACCTCAGTAATCACAAAGAAAGTACTTTACCAGGAAAACGCAGGCAGTTTTGAATAAAAGACCAATTTTGGGATATATATTTGGTCTTTTATTCGTTGACAAATATCGTTTAACAACCTAATAAATAAAAATTTGGATAATTAAAGAAAACACCTTGATCGTGTAACTGTCTTTGCTAAGGTCAGAGACATCTATCAGAAAAAATATCAACAGATAGTTGACCTTTTATTTCCAAAAATGGCTGAATAAATTCCAATATAGACGACTCTCTGCGAGCCAAAATATTTGGTATCACCATCACTAGACAATCTTTTATTCATTTCCTGATAGTTTTAAAGTTATTATATTCAAATATTGAGATCAAGAATAAAACCTCAAATTGATTATGATAATACGTTGGGATATTACAGTATACTAAAAATATTTTTGTATTGCTTTTTTTCTAAATTTTATCATCTAACAATATTATTCCAACGTCTACATTGAGAATTCTTATATTGAGCGTTTTAATTAAATTGTCTTAGGTCTGTCCACAAATCTTGTAGAAAAAATTTAATATACTTCCAGACCACAAGTAGAAATCTGAAATTTGCTCACTTACAGCTTACACTTACTTATTGCAGTCAAAATTTGAGGTTTACAAAAATCGATTTCTGGGAGTGGTCTCGTATTTCTATATATATTTTCAAAAATGTTTATCGATTTTTATTTTAAATTCATAAAATTTAGAAGTCTTATATTTTATAAACTTGTTCCATCCTAATAAAAGACAAGTGTGGTGAATATGGTTGTGATGTATTCAAAATAGACTTTATATATATAATATTTCCATCCAAAAGTAGAAAATAAACGCAGTCGTTTCTGTTGCGAAATTTTTCGAAAAGTGTTTTCCTTAAAATATGTCGGTACTATGAAACTATAACTAAATATAATTGTGAAGTCACTTTCATAAAAAGAAGCAAAATAACCGATATTTAACATGAATCAATAACGCCCTCTCTACATATAGGAAAGGAGATCATTTAAACACGAATATACAACAACAACAGCAAAAGCCTTTATTGAGGACCTCACGTCCTATATAGGATTCGCCAGTTTACAGAGTAAGAGAAGAGAGCTAAGAATACAGAGAGAAACCTACATGTAGTAGGTATAGTATATTAAACACGAATATTTCCTTTACACATAAGGCAAACTTAAACTGTCCTTACTTCGATAAAAATAGATTGAGAGGGGTTGGCTCATCAGTTGTGAACCCTCAGTGGTTTCGTCAATTTAATCTACCAGACCGCTTCTTATAACTCTAATACTGTATTGGACAAGTCTGATTATATATTCTCTATTGAAGGTTGAAATCTCAGAAATGGTATTGAAGCAAACTATTAAAATAAACATTTAGATGAGTATATATTTATATATATATTTGTATTTATAATTTATCATATATAAGTAGAATCGTCAAACAGTATTGATATCTAAGAAGCTGTATTGTAGATTGAATTGGTGATTTTATTGATTGCAGTAAAGGCATTAGAAATATCAATTATTAAAAAAGAATCATACGCTTTATGATTTCCCCTAAATAATTCACTTATTTAGCCAAACTGATAATCCATTTGAGGATCTCCCTATTCCCCTCTAACTGACAACTGGTTTGATCCAGGTGGGACCTACGGAGAACCAAAAGCCAATCAGAGCCAAGGCCCGGTTGACAATACTTGGTGAGTTTTAGTTTATTAAAACCTATTTCTTTATACATTATTACACTCAATATATCGTTTTTGAATTAAATGTTTCTCCCTACTGGAATTTAAAATATTAGAAGGGACTGTTTCTAGTCACTAGCAAATATTCACCCAGATGTTTTGTCAATTTAATCACAGAATTAAAAGCTTAATACCTTATGTTATTTATACCAAGTAGATATGATGTAGGTATTACAAGTTGATAGTTAGATACTACTGTTTCTGTAAGTTCACTGCATGTTCACTGTCTAATATTCGCTTTTGTCTCTTCTAAAAAATCTATTTGGAATCAAAATATAAACAAATTATTCCAAAATATACTGACATATTATAGAAATTTAACTTAAAAAGCATAACACATTTTGCATTGCTGCTGGGCGGTAGCGGCCTAGCAGCGATTGCTAGGAATCCTTGCCACTTTCTTTGTCTATAAGCCTGGTTAGTACTTTATGTTTTGGTTTGGCAGAACGTGGACTGTATCTAGATAAGCCAGACCTTTTCAGTTGAATATTATCCTTGAATTAGAGCCGTTCGATTCTTTATATAACCTTCTGACTACATGAGCAACGTTAACCCTCTTCGACTAGGTGAATCTCCAAACTCTATTTAATTGGAGCACAGACTCAAATAATTCGACCGATTCGAAGACTGACTACAAACACACTATTTTATTTGTCCAGCTGGCACTTTTATACAATTAAAAGTTGAATATTTAGCGAAAGTAACAAAATTTACATAAAAGGCACGAACAAATGATTCACATGATCACCTTCCTGCTATTCACACACAGAATTAAATCACAAGAGAAGGAATCGTCAGACATAATTTCGAAAAATAATTCAAAGCTAAACTCATCGCCGTTAGATTTTATTCCTTCTTCGACAGAAATGAATAAAATTTCATTAAATATTTCTACAAATAATTACATATATAGAAATTCTCAAATGCACTCGATGCATTCCCTGATAGTCAAAACTCAAAAATAAATATTCTTTGAAAAAACAAGGAAAATATATTAACTTCTAAAATTCGAGATTTAAACATTTTAAAACAGTTCAAACATGCTACCTATAAGATTACACATTCTTTTTGATAGATAGGTTGGTCTTGAGAAACAATCGGGTCTAGCGAAGCTTGGTGTTATTCTAAAATTTTAAATAAATTTATTCAATCAAAGAATTCGACATAGTTGTTGATAATTTATATACCATAAGCCATTGTTACCCATGCTAAATGCGTTTATGGTTCCGTTATTTTTTTATTTTTTGAATATATTATTTCAATTTTTGCATGTGTAAGAGAGATACATGTATATATTTAGATAATAAAAAGGCATATATTGGATTAAATAAAATATTTATTTTGCCAATATTTCGGCTGGCCGAACGCCAACCTTTATCGAGGCATTACATCTTTGTATATATATATATATATTTATTTAGAAAGATTTAAAATAAATAAATAATTATATATATTATCTCTCTCGTATACACACAAAAATAATTTTGTTTATCAAAATTTAAGAAAAAATGAGCAATGATATTTTCTCAGATTTTTCGCGATGTTCTATACAAGACTGAATATTTGTCAGACAATGCCAACATTGTTTTGAATTTTATCCGAACCACAAAACAAAAGACTGCCAAAGCATTAAAATATGTTATATATGCGGTTAACAGGGTAGCCATAATATATATCTTTATATACAGTTATCAGCGTCATAATCAATTATTTCTTAATCACTTCTGTCACCGTTTGCTTTGTGAATGGAATAAATTCCCAAATATGGCCATTTCTCATAACCATCGGTGGTTCAGTGGTAGAATGCTCGCCTGCCACGCGGGCGGCCCGGGTTCGATTCCCGGCCGATGCATTTTTTTTTTTTTACAATTTTTAAAACTTATTTATATATTATACAAGAATGACATCCACGGCGCCAATTTATAATTGTAACGAATATTATTTGAATAAAAGCATTTAATCGGGTAAAACCCGGGCATTGCCCGGGTCATTCGGCTAGTTTATATATATTTAGTAGAAAATCTATACATTCCAGTAATATAAATATTGATTAAAGATTTTCATAAGGTTTTCGAGAGGTAATTCTGCCACTGGATGTTGAGATTACCATGAACTATCAGACTGAATAACGATACCGAAAAAAAGATCGAGTATAGATAATGATTTTAATAAACGATTGAGATGAGAAAAGCAAGAATTGTTGTCCATCTAATTCTTCAATTGATGGGAGTTGTTCATATACTGGAAGTAAATCTGGAAGAATGAGTGTTGAGAGGAATACCAAGAATGAAATTAATAGATAAATATTAGAGAAACCTTAGAGTGTGATCCAAATTATGACCCTAAAACAGAAATACTGTGATGAAAAATATTGGCCAACAAATAGATATTGAGTACAAATATAGTCAAAACTATATAGTAAAATAGCGTATGCCTTTTCAAAACCCTTTCAAAATGATTATCATAGTTCCTAATATAATATTGAGGTATGATACATTAACGCGCCATCTGTTATGATAATTCGAAACTATTATAAACGCGTATGATTTTTTATCAGAACCTCCCATTAATTTTTCAATGCAGTAAGGTCAGTAGAAAATTGTTTAATTTCAAAAAGAATCATACATGTCTATAATGGTTTCAATTCTCATAAAATTGAGGTATCTATAAAGAGCTATATCTCGCTAACTCAAAATTAAAATATAGCCTATATAATGTTAATGTATTTTAAATTTAAGTCATGAATCAACATTGTAATATCAAATAATAGCAGACAATCAGACCCTTATATAGCTTACAACTCAGTGGTAGTAGATATTTGTCTTTAAAAGATTATTCAAAATATTCAATTATTTTATCTATGATAATATGTGTGTTTTTTTTTTCAAATTAAAAGTCACTCTTCTTGGAGCTCAAATAAAATATATATTTTATTATCTTATAACATATTTTATTGGGGTTTTACCTGATAATAAATCTGTGAAATCTTTCAATTTTGAATTGGTTTAAAATTATCTTCTTCATCGAATTTGATGGCCAATTAGAGAAATGTAGTCATTTACTAATGTACAGAAGATAAATTAACTCAATTAATTTAATTAGAATTATCAGAAAATACTTGAAGTAATTAATATAATTGTAGCCATTTTTATCATCAATTGTAGGGTGATGAATGTTTTATTTCTAGTCATTTAAACTATTGCACAAATTTATATTTTTGTCGTATTCGTTTTTATCAATAAGGAATATATATAAATTATTGGAATTATATTTTGACAAGTCCCCATTCATCAATTGCTAGTGATTTATAGAAAATGTATTGTACTAAGTGAAAAAATAAACTATTCATTCTTTAAGAAAAAAAAAAGAGGCATCTTCTTATTGTGAAACTGAAAGTTGAATTCTTGATTAATCAAGAATGGGTATTTGGCCAATTCTGGAATAATTAAAAATCAACGAATAGTTGATATTTATTCCGAAAAATGACTAAACACATCAGCACTTTTAGTTGCACGATAAGAAGAAGCCTCTTTCTTATTTCATTTATGCACATTATTCCAGTACACACAATATCACATTTGTATTATTCTTAATCAGACTTTAAACATAAAAACAGATAAATGGCGTAAGTAACGATTATTTAAATCAGAATACTTGCTTCAACTTTAAAATAAAACAGAAAATCTTCACAAAACGCTTTTTAATGAAGATATTTATGTTTTATTTCATTTGTTCGAAGAAATACCGCTAGTTTTTAGCGACCAATCAGCAACTGACGTTTTACCTAATCGTTAGCAGCTGTCAGCGGCCGCCAATCTGTCAAAGAGCACCGCCCGTAATGATCAAGAAATTGTTAAAATCTGGATAAAACCCCAAATAGTGAGAGAAATGATAAAATGGAAACTTTATATTTGATGTTCTATATGAGAAATAATCATCTGTTTTTTTTTTAAATAAAGAATGTATATCGTAGGGTGAAATGTGCTTTGTATTGGTGGATAAAAATCAAGGTATCGATACATACTGATTTTCGATTGGCTGAAGGGAAATCCTTTTCCATTTTGACCAATAAAAGAGTAGTGGACTCTTAATCTAAATTACACAAATCGCCATATACTATTCTTAATTTATTAAATATTGAATATATTACTTTGATTTTTTTCTTGTTTACAATCGCCTTCTCTTTTAAATTTTCTGAATAGAAGGTGTAGATTATGTTTTAATTTGAGTAATCTTTATTAGAATTTATCTATTTATCCAGGGCACATTGCAGGGATTGTGATTTGAATAGATACCATATATATACTAAAGTAAAATGTTTCCCATTTCAAATCAGAATATCAATGAGTTTGACAATTATTCTTCAGATGATAAAGTCTCAAAACATTTTTTGATGTCTAAAGAGTATCTTTTCCCTTCTCTCACACAAAATTAAATAATTTCACAATAAAATATTAACGTATTGCGATATTTATAAATTTTGATAATTTATCAAATATTTACGCGGTATTCTAAATACTTCAATATGAATCTGTAATAATGGAAAATATTTGATCGTAAAACCCCTTATAAGAATTTCACAGATAGATTATGGATATTAAAAAATAAACTAGAGAATCACATTCTAATTATTTTCTCATCTCAAAATGAATATTCATCTATTTTCCTCAAAAGTTCCACAAAGGAATAAATTATTTCATTAGCGCAGCTCAAATCACAATCATTTCCTTTAGGTTTTGGATATTCTAACACCAAAAGTCTCTTGGAGCTAGATTTGAAGATCTCAGAATATGGTTGGTTTTAAATCTACATTTTTCGTATTGAGATATAAGTAAATTTAATGGAGTTATAATACTCTTAACACATGTCGATCATTTTAACAAAATATACTCCTCCCAGTATTTACGTATATTCACATTCCTTCTGTGTGCTTTGTGTTATAATTATAATAAATTATCGTTCTATTTTACTGATCAAAGTTAAATTGGAAAAAAAAATCAAATACATAATAGTGAGGCGAAATATTTATGGGACAATCCATGTATTTGATAAATGAAGACAAAATAATTTAAAATATTTTAAGCTTTTCATATTATCTTTCTTATTCTCTAGCATATTGAAATTCTATTATTTAATGAAAAGAAACACAAGTATTCTTTCGAACCTTCGTTATTAGAATATATATATATATATATATGTGACATAATAAAAATATGATTTTTATTATTCATAAAATAATTAAAATTCTATAATCACAGAGTTAAATATTAAAATGAAAAGGAATCCTTAACAAAAGGAATATAACCTAATTTGCTTTTTTTGTAAATAGATAATAACATTGTTAGTTGTAGGTATGCAAAACTGTTTGCTTTAAAAAAATAATCAAAAAATAAATACAATTTTGGGACAAAAGTTATCATTCATTTCCATCCACGACTGCATGAATTGGTAACGTAAATAAAATACGTTTTATTTATGACATATATATCTATATATATAAAAATGAATGTTTGTATGTTTGTTGGTTTGTATGTCCTCTAGAACGCTCAGGCGACCTGCCGGCGGCGCGCGCCCGTTGGCTGCCGGCGAGCACGTGACTTCCCTGTGCGCGCGCATGGCGGGCGGTCGCGTGGAACAGCCCTCGCCGACAGCCATGCGCGCGTACAGGGAAGTCACGTGCTCTCCGGCAACCAACGGGCGCGCGCCGCCGGCAGGTCGCCTGAGCGTTCTAGACGAGAAGCTTTTTCTTACTTACAATGCAAGCCTTAACTATATTTACAGGTTTTCTAATTTATAACTATTTCACATATTTACATATATATTTTCATTTTTTGCTATAACTGATCAAATTCGCCGTTTAAAATAACGGCTCTTGCTATATTTTCTATATGTTTTATTTTCCTATGTTTTATGTGTTTGAATATTACATGTAATCGTGTAAACCCGGGCGTTGCCCGGGTCATTCGTCTAGTAATTTATAAATAAAAATAAAGAGTGATCCTTATAGGCCATATTTAAAATATTTACGCTTTGTGATTTGAAACCTCAGCTAATGCTGTCTATACACTTCAAATTCTTTATATTCTTAATTTCACATTTTGTCAACTCTGAAATAATGTCGCATTATCTTTCTCACCTATATACTTTTGAAACACCATATTTAACTATTTCTAATGTGATACGAGGTCGCTTTATAGTTTCCTTTTTAATAATAGTCTTTTAGTTCTTATCTCCATTCAATCATATTTGGGTATCAAGCTTGTAGATTTTGAGACTTTTGATGGTGTGGGTGAAGTTGAATGTGTCTGCCTTTGTTATTAGGACTGAGAGCACTACTGAGTGGCAGGCCGACTTAGCTAAAATAATCGCCGCCTCAGGCATGAGGAACAAACATGTGCAGCAGCTCAAAACATGGACTACAAACGCTGCTCATCTTATATCCCTAGAGCCCTTACTGAGTACTATCAGCCGGCCTAACTGAGCCGAGGTTTGTTAGCAAGCTTGTTACTGCTCCCCCTTCTCCATTTTCATCCGGGCTTGGGACCGGCTAAGGCGAGTAAATCCGTTAAAGGTTTTACAACTCTCTCTCTTTCTAAGAAAAAAATCTAAAAATTTATATTTTTTATCATTAATACAAGCGTTCTTTCGAGCCAATTTACTCTTCAACAGGTTGAATATTTTGAGTGTTTGTAATAATTGTTTTATATAAGCTTTCGAATACACACAAAACATCACGCATGCACTGGCTAGATTTGTTTTATATATATAATTCATCTTCTCTCATATTCTGATTAACCCTTAAAAGAGAGACTTTGCCCAAAGAACTTGTTTATTCGTAACAATAAGGAATAAACACATTATATCTCTTTACTGAAAGTTTTTGTTTATGAATTCTCTTCTTTTGTTATTTGTAACATGACCTCATAAACATGAATAAATTGCGAAAGATTTTAAACTTAAAAATACTATTTTGAATTCTAAATATATCTTGAAGTGATTATATTACATAAATAAATATATGAGTTGGCCAAATTTCAGGGAATAAGTTAAATCAACATTTAGTTGATTTCTGTTCCACTAGATGGGGCTCTGCCATTTAAAAAAGTCCATGTGCTCATGGTCAGGATAGGCGTATTTTTATTTTAATATCAACACCTGATCTTTTTATTTTTTATTATTTTCTCACATCTACATGTACATAATTAATTGAATTTCAATTCGATTAATATTTGTGATATATATATTCGTTTTTTTTAAGAGAGAGAGGAGGTTTTTATATAAATAAATATATTACTTAAATTAATATCAAAACTTGGGTTTCCTTTATAATTTGGTCTGAAGTAAATTTTAATGAATGTTTCCCCATAATATTTTATAAGCTTCTATTTTAATATTATCAAAAAATAGGCTTATTTCCATCATTATCTTTTTGAATCGTAATTATATTTGAATACCCAAAACTAAATGTAAAATATAATCTAAGGATATATAGTAAATATAGGTAAGCCCTCTTATATCATTGTTTAAAAAACATTCATATTTTTATATTAATACATAGCAATACTGCGCCATCTATACACAACCGATTAAAACATCGAGACGCGAATGTTTCTTTTCACAACGGAATCAAACTTCTACTGTCCTTACTGAGATGGAAAAATATTGAGAGGGCTTGGTTCATTATTGGTGAACTCTTCCAGAAATTTCGCGAATTTAATCCACCAGACCGCTTCTTTAGAGCTCTAATACTGTATTGGATCATTCTGCTTTTATATGCTACACAATAAAGTAGAATCTTAGAAATGGTATATAAGCAAACTATGAACATAAGCTTGTAGGACAATAGAATTATATTTAAATATTTGAATCGAGCAATGCTCTTCCGCAAACATATATATCGTGAAATTTTCTTTATATAAAATAATTATATTCACTTTCATACTTTAAAAAATGTACGTAATGTACCGTACAAAGGGACCACATTGGAAATTCAAATGATAAAAAAAATCAATCAACAAAGTGGTATATTTTTGAAAATTAAAGTAGTATCTATCTATCTATCTAAAAATAATCTTTAATATTCACAAAACATTTCCTTCAATTAAACAAATTATTCCTTTAGTCATTTTTAAAATGAAAATTTATAAAAATGGTTTAATATTTCTAAATTTAAATTACCTTGAGGAATTTTCACATATATATTGTCTGTTTTATTTTATTGAATCATACGTTGATTGAGTGCAAAGGTACCTTATTTGAATCGAATTCAAAAATTATTTTCGTTTTTGTAAATTATATATTCAATTTATATATATTTTGCAAATATCGGCGCGGTGAAGGAACTGGAATGCTTCTGCGGAGTTGAAAGTCAAGACTCGAAACATCTACTTCTGGAATGACCAATTTTTCGAGATTATAGGGAAAGAAAATTTGGTTACATCGGACAGCTATATGAATTCGTAGATGAGAAAAGAACATATAAAAATTTAATCAATTTGGTATATATATATATACAACTATCTTCTGAACTGGGAAATAGAGGGAGGGAATTTTGAAGGAGTTGGTTTTGTACGTTTGTCTTTTTTCTCCTAGACCTTTTACCTTATATATAGACATTTAGTTATGAGGTAAAGAAATGTATTGACACAAATATCCCTGAATTTGGGATATCGCGTTATAAGATGTTTTTTTAAATTTATTTATTGTTACAAAAGCACGAAGTCCAAAGGACTATTGTGCTGTGCTAGTATTATTTACATATATATGATTAATTATTTACACGATGGATTAGTAGTATTTTGTAAATTATTGTACAAATAGTTCTAAACTTAACAAAGTTCTCATAAGATAGAGTATATACACAAAGAGAATTTGGTAATGTTTCAAAGTATCTACATACAATTTGATTAGTCAGAGGGCAAGTTAAAAGAAGATGCTCTGGTGATTCAACATCTAAGCGGCATTCACATGTTGGATTATTGATAACATTCAGTTTGAATAGGAAACTTAAGAAAGGTCCTTTGCCTGTTAGTTATAGGATGTTAATAAAGTTAAAGTATATAATATATGTATTTCTAATATAGAATGAAAGTATTTTTTGTATAGAATATTACGCGCTAGTCCTCCTCATTGTGTAAAACAATAATTGCGTCCGCTAATTTTGCTTTTAGGTAAGGTTCAGGTTAGGCTACATAATTTTCAATATACAATTGGGAACTGATGAAATGTATTTGCCACTTATGTTATATATAGAGTTCCTATAAATTAACTGTATTTGAAGTTATTGCATTTCTTTTTTTTCTGTGACATTGTTTTTCAACGACTTTCTCAATGTTCTACTCATTGAGCGAAATTTTATAACACTCTTCAATTCAAATTACAATTGAGAATTAAATGCTTTGAAAATGTATGAAAAATAATTTATGATAAATGAAAAGAAATTAATAAAAATGATTAGGTGTTGATAATTAAAAACAAATTAGGCATATCTTGACCGCGCTCATATAAGGTTTTCAGAAGTCAGAGCGCTAACAGCCCTAAACGCGTTCGTGGTTGCTTTTCTTGATTTATCAAGAAATTCGGTTGACGAAATATCAACGTTCAGTTGATTTTTGTTCCACTAGATAACGCTCTGCCGATCTAAAGGGTCATGTAAGCTCTGTCAGGATATGCCTATTTTGTTTATAATTTAATGATTGTTATAGAATATTTTGAGAAAAAATGAATTCATCTTATTTTTATTAGAGGCATTTATTTCGTTTCAAGTACATATATCTCTCAAGTACAAATTCAGATCTACGAACAAACAATATATTACCAGTTTAGGCAAATTCATACAAAGGTCAAAAACCTGTATATAATGTTTTCGGACAATAGTTCTCATCAATTCAGAGGCGTCTTTGCTTTCGTAACATATTATAATTTTTAAATCGGTAGAGAATCAAAGTTCAATTAATTCTACCCATAATATAAGGGGGGTAGGTGGAAGGCTGGTTAAACCGTTTGGTTTACGACCACTACGACCCGGGTTCGATCCCCGCATTGGACACTTTTTTCTGTTTAAAAAAAAATGCTCCAATGGTCCCCCGATTCTTGCAAAAGTCCAACCCCACCAGCGAGTGCAAGTAACCAAACGGGGCTCTGGCACATTTGTAAGTGCAAAGTCGAACTGCTTCACATGTGTAGACATGTGGTGCGCTTACAGTAAAAAGAAGTCGCTAACTACCCACCATGATTATCATGGCCTGTACCACGTGTACCAGGGATAAGCAAAAAATAATAATATGAGGCGAAGAGAAACAGAATGTAACTAAATATCTCCAGTAATGATTACATTATACCTTGATAAAAGGTTGGGGTTAAGACAATCAAGGCAATAATAAATACATTAATTTTTATCTAATATATGCTTTTTTTAAATTACAGCTATATAAAAATTTCATTGTGTCAATTTATAATTTTGATATTATCTATTTGAATGTTTACTTCTATATTATATATGTTTTATACCGTATTTCACAATGAATAAATATATAAAAATAAATAAATACAAATATACAAATAAATGAAAATTTCTCTATGCAGTTTTCTATTTTGAAGTGTTGTATAAATGTGTGTGTGTGTGTGTGTGTAAAAATAAATTGAACATTTAAATATATTTTCCGCATGTAAAGTGTAAATATTATTTGTCGTTTAAATATTCTGAAATCGAAAATACATTCAGATTTATCTACGTAATTCTGAAATACTTCCGAATTTTATTTTATAACCTCCGTTTAAACAGGCTGTTAAAGATGCAAATACTTTCAATTTAAATAGTAATTTCTAATAATTATATATATATGTAGAATTAAATCTATATTATTGTAGCAAAGTATTAATTACTATATTAACAGATTATAATTTCTCATGTTTATATTTTGCTAATCTGTAAACTTCCCTCATTGCTTATCTTTTATTTATTATTCTTAGTTTGTTCTTGTCTTGAATTAATTGCTGTGTCATACTGAAGTTTGTGTTCCTTAATTTTCCACGTGGCATTTTGGTAGAGATGCTGGGTAAATTGGGGAAGACAAACTGAATTACGCCGATAAGACCTAGACGCCATGGATGCTATGATATACATTTTCGGAGACTGGCTTCAGGATTTCACCGCCGTTTCAAAGCCAAGACTTCCTTCCAAGATTACAATGTCCCTATAGACGATGATACAAAGACTCTCTTCACGCCGCAAGAAAAAGGACGCAAAGGAACTAGGGACAATGTTATAATATACGAAAGATGATTGGTATAAGAGAGGAAGTATTGATAGTTAAAAAGAAATTAGATGAATATTATTTTAAGGCTTCAAAATGTTTTGTATTTTATGTAACAACATAGGGCTGCGCTAACAAGTTCACGCTGTAGCATCGGCAGTTACGCGTCATATGAGCAGAACACATAGGGAAAAAAAGGAAGAATTGAAGGTATTAGGATAAGAAAAAGAGCAAAGACAGAACCATGCTAACCTTTTATCAAACTTCTAAAAGTATATATATATATATATATATATATATACTTATATCCCCATGTGTTAAAAGTCATAGTTTAATTACCAAAACGACAAAAATAATTTCGAGTGAGTGGGCAACCGGCGCGAGGACAGGAAAAGGTCCAAAAAACATGTAGTGGTTCCCAGGAGTGCCCCCTTCTTTCTCAAACAGATCATCCGCCATGAGACACGATGATTGACAGAGCCCTCTCTAAAGATCTGCCCTGACCGTCGTCGGCTTCACTTACTCTCTCGTATTGTGGCCACCAGACTGTAACCAACATGCCACAATACATTCATCCAACAGGATAACAAAACACAATGCAGCATATATATATATAAGAATCCTATATATGACTATCGTTATTTATATGTATACATTTGTATATATCACACATATATTTTACCATAATCAAGCTAATTACTAAAAAACTGGCCTTAAATACTCGTTACATGATTTTTCAGGATGCGTCAGGATGTTTCAGGATAACCAGGGGCAACAGTTCGAAACGCCTTCGTGATTTGTTTTTCTTAAATTTATGAAGTAAATGGGTTGGTCGAATATCAGGGAACAGGCTAAATTAACATTTAACTGATTTCTATTTCCACTAGATGGCGCTTTGCCATCTAAAAAGAACATATGCTCTTGGTTAGGATATGCCTTCTTTGCTTCTGATATTAACATATGATTTTTTTTTTCATATTCCTATTTATTCAACATATATTTATTATATATGAACAAATTGTGAATATAAAGACTTCTATAAAGAAATCAACGAGAATAGTTGATATTTATTCCGATAGATGGCGCAAGCCTTCAGAAACTTTCAGTTGCACGATAAGGAGATGCCTTTATTAAAATAAAGACATCTGTTTATGGTTTATCACACACACATCTATTTCTCACCTATCAGAATTTTGAATCTTATTTTATAATTTCGTTTTGTTTGGCATTATTTGATGTTAAAAATTATCATGCCAGGGTTTCAAAGGAACATTGTAAATGACATTACGCCAAACGTTTAATTGATTTTCATTACAATAGATGGCGCTTTGACATCGAAAAATACTCATTTGGGTGACAAACATATATATTTTCTGCATGGTCGTTTTCTTACTTTCCATCTACTTCACAGATTATTTGAAATCTAACATTTTGAGTGTAATCTAAACCGAATGAGCTTAAATTCTTATATAAATCTACAAGTCTTTGAATTATTTAGCGTTAGAATGTTTGTGTACTTAGTCATAGTGTGTAGACGCAGAAATATTTATCGAGATTTAATGCTTGAATATAACAATGATGAAATTCGAAAAGGTTTTCAATATCATTCGAAATTCACAAATATTAGGAGGTATCTTATTTAAACTGTAAACTATCAACTGATAATGCCAAAAATTGGTTGAACACTTGTCATTATTTTGATGTTATTGCGGTTTTCAAATAAATACAAAAAAATATTAAGCCATAATAATCAATTTAATAAAAATGTAGGAAGCTTGCTATCAATCCTTTTTTCAGCTTTAAGAAAATCTTAATTAAAATTTATAAAAATATATTTTGATATTTAAAATAAAGAAGGCATTTACTGACCAGGAGCACATGTGCTTTTTAGATGTCAGATTTAGTGGAACAGAAATCAACTAAACATTTATTTAGCTTGTTCCCTGATATTTGGCCAACTCAATTTCTTGATAAATCAAGAAAAGCCATCTTCGAAAGCGTTCCACGCTGTTGGCGCACGTCAGCATTAAGCGGGCTGTACCACTGCGACCAAAAATGTTTTGGTCCCAGAGGCTTCTTGAGAAACAAAATAATGGGTATTTATGCCAAATTTTTATTTTTCATTTTTTTATATTATTATTTTCACAAATTTTGATATGTTCTAATAAATATTAAATTTTGCCAAATATTTGAAATTTCATCTTTTAATTTAACACATATTTTTTATTAATCAATTGACATTTTAGAAAGAGATATAAAAATAAAAAATTTTAAAAATTTTATATGAAAGAATTTAATTCATCTTTTTACCTCTGGCGTTCACCTAATTTAACTAAACCTAACCTGAATGACCCAATGTTTAATCTAATTACAATTTCAATGAATTTATAACTAGGAACTAACAGAAATAAAATCGGAAAAAAATCCTAAATAATTTTTAAATTTTAATTAAAGGCACTTTAATAGACAAAAAATATATCTGTGCAACAATCCTTGTTGAAAAATGAAATTCTAATAATTATTGAACTTTAAAGCGCAGTATTATTTTCAGCTTTTTACCTTTATAAATATAAACTATCAAACATAAGGCAAAAGTGGGCTATTTATGTACAAGAAATTTATATAAATATGTTTTTATTTCATTAATTTCTCTCTATTACAATTACATATAAACCAGGCCCTATAATTATAATTTATTGCAGGCAGAACTGTAGGGGTTTGTTTTATATTTCTAAAATAGAAAATTCGTGCTAAAATAGAATATATTAAGCATATATATATGTGTAAAACGCGACATTTGAAGCATATATATATATATATATATATATATATATATATATATATTTGTTAACACAAAGCAATAACGAGCCATCTATATATATAAAATAAACGGATTTAAAAGCGCGAATGTTTCTTTTATACATAAAACGAACTTCTACTGTCCTTACTGCGATGAAAAAATTGTACATTGACAGTAGAAGTTCGTTTTATGTATAAAAGAAACATTCGCGCTTTTAAATCCGTTTATTTTATATATATATTTGTCATAATATATGCTCTTCCAGGAATAATAAGGAAAACCTACAGTCAACCCAGAGAGAGGCAGCTAAAGTCCGGTCATTTAAGACATCAGCGACATTCCAAGGGGCCACCAACTGGGGCCCCTTTACTTGGAACCTCAGGACTAATTAAGACAGTTGGTGATTGTGTGCGATACGAACGGCCGGCCGCTCAGCGGTGGCAGGCCCGGCGGGGACCCCCCCCTCTCTCTCGCTGGTTGCCTGGGTTCCCTTCTCCAATTTGTGGTGTGATTATTTCTCTTTCCCCACATTATATTATACCACATTGAAAGTCGACAGGATCTTATCACATATATGAAATTTCGAAACTATTATATAGCCGCGTATGACTAATTTTTTAATATTACTAGTAGTAAACAATTTCTACTGCCGTAAAGGCAGAATTGTTTAATTGCAATTGAAAACTGGAATGAATGAATTAATGAGAGGCCGATAATATATTATCATATTTTTGTTCATATAGGCTAGTATATATCTCTTATAAAATCATACATATTCGAAAATATATTTTTAGAAGAAGCTCATATTTAACCCACTATCATCCTTTTCTGTCTTCAACACGATTTATAATCATGATGGAACTACATTACTTTCAAGGAGAACCTTAAAGACCAAAAATGTATTTGTAGCATTAGGAGAAACAGAAAGTAAATTTTCTTGAAGCAAGTTATATCCACAGAATTTTCAATTATTATGTGTGCATTTGTTCAATATATACTAATTTGTTGTGAGATTATGCATTTATTAAAATAATTTCTCCTATACAGGAATAATTCCAACAATTAATAAAACGTAAATAAAAGGAAATTGGGAAGTGTTGAATTCTAACAATTTGTGATGAATCAGTGATGAACCTTTCGCCAATTGTATCCACCATTTCTCTGCAATTTTGGGCGTTTATTCTGCCTTTATACACCTGTTTGAAATATATATCTTTGTGCTTAGGCTTCAGCCAAACTCTGAAATAAGGCTTCAGTAATGTATAATTTGATATTCAAAATACAGGGTGCACTAAATACTAGTATGTGTGTATTTTTTTCCTTATATAGAATATATTATTAATATTGTATATTAATATTATTAATATTATATTATTAATATATAATACTAACTTTATTTTTTCAAAAATATTACAAGTTTTTCTCTAAAAGGTGTAACGAATGGTCAGTCTATTTACAATTTTAATAAATAATAACTGTAAAAGTAAACAAAAATATTAACATTTTCTATCTTGACTTCTGGTCAGTGCTGTGGCCCTCGCCGATATGGTCCCCTGATGCCCTGCAGCTCTCCAGCAGTCTTTCTATGGCCTCTCATGATGGCTCTTCGATAAAATGGTCCCCTGGCCTTGATATATTTTTGTCTTTCAGGTCTCGTATATATAATAATAATAATATTGAAAAATACAAACATTAGGCCTCCAGGGAAAAGTTTCTTTTTTACAAATCTTATTTATAAATATCTCTAACTTTCAGGCAAGAAAGCCCTTATACAGGAGAAAATATTTACACTGAACCGCTGATAGAAAAAGAATCAAAATCAAATAAAATGCTTTGGATGTTTAACTGTTGAAATCCTAAGCATTTTATTTTAAATCTTATTCTATTGGCGTTTCAATGTAAACATTTTCTCCTGTAGAAGGGCTTTATTTTCCGAAAGCTAGTGATATTTATAAATAAATGATTTGTAAAAAGAAACAATTTCCCGGAGATCTAATGATTGTATTTTAATATCGATTCAAGGGATTATTATTCGAAATATATATAACAATTTCAATAAAAATTTGCGAGAAAAATCCTTAATTCATAGGAGAGTAATGCCTATCAAATGATATATTTAAGAGTTAAAGATTCTAAACCTATGTACGATTTCGTAAAGGAGATACATTTTAAAAGTGTATTTATTCCTTTATGATATGATATCACCCTCGACATACAATTATATTGTTCTTTATAAACAATGATTTGAATACACACCGTTGAAATACATTAATTTAATGTCTTCATCTCCCTTTTTATACAAGTTCATTGCCCTTTGACGCTTTAGCAAACTGCTGTCCCCTATTTTGAAAAATGGTAAAGAGATTATTAGTAATACAATTATATACTTTAGTGGAAATTTAGTAAATTGAAAATTATAAAGTATTGGGGATGTTTGTTTGGTCATTGTTGAACCTTCCAAGTAATTTTTACAATGTAATCAATATATGCTTTACTCTATAAAGCATCGATAATTACCTTCGATCAATAACAGAACCCACTAGCTTTTTTCTTTTTATAGTAAAATTTATCCATAATGCAAATATTCTAATTATTTGAAGAAGGAATAAAAGTTCACGGAGATGAGTTTATTCTATTTGTGCTGTGTAATCGGAAAGCCTTTGAACTATGACGTCCTTCAACAGGTAACTATCCATGAAACTAGAAGATAATCTTTATATAAAACCATCTGAAATGGTTTTTGCATTTCCCTGCATTTTATGGCAGGCTTCCTTTTCTCAAAACTAATTTGTTTACATAAATAAGAAGAAAAATATTTTTATGTAAATATTTACGTGTACATATAGATTTTCTTCTAGTGTATTGGATAGTTGCCTGTTGAATGACGTCATAGTCCGAAAGCCTGCCGATTATACAGCACAAATAAAAGAAACTTGTCGCCGTAAACTTTGGTTCCTTCTTCAAGATGATGTCTAGCGATTCCTTCACTTGTAACTCAAATTAATATATATTTATACAAAAGGGCGTACCTGGAACTGTAAAGAAAAACAAAAACTATTTTTTTCTCAAAATATTTCGAGAGATTGCTCCCTCTTTATAAATTTATTGCACAGTATTAATGGATCTCTTAATTAATGGATCGCCTTTTGACTCAAACTAATATATATTTGTTTATATTTTATTTCAATAATCAATAATATTTACTTCGAATTTTTTTTTTCATTTTAAGAATATATATCTCTTGCTAAATGTTTATATTGTTTTCTCTATATGTATATGGAATATGCATGGTGAGAAGTGAATATATGGACAGAGCAGCAGCTTGACACACCCAAGATAGTGGATATTGCTGCTGCTGTCATGGAGATGTATGGGGACATCTGAGGTTCTTCATTGGACACGACAACAACAAGGGAATATATATATCAAAATCCTTTTTGTGTCTTATAAGCTAATAAATGTTGCAATATTTCAAAATAAGCTTATATCCCTATGTTCTCGACTGGAAATCCACCTTAAACCAACCCTGGTACACCCCCAGTCCTAACGAATCTTCTTTCCAGACCCTTACTAGGGAAGAACAAACGGCGATTTCAAAATTACGAACAAAAAAAATCTTAGAATGCTAAAATTTAATGGAAAAACCAAAACATTCCTGAAATGCCCCAAATGCGATTCTCAACCAGCCAGTCCTGAACATCTATTGAATTGCATCAAATCCTCCAAAAAAAGACCTCTGGGAAAACTCCAGGACTATAATATAAAAGCTGAGACAATGGGACCTAATGGAGATCGTTTAAATGTTTAAGCAACAACAACACAATTTACAATCATACTTGTATGAATATAAAATTAATTTATATATATATTAAAAATGGCAATCCTGACCAGGAGCACATGTGCTTTACAGAAGGAAGAGCGCCATCTGGTGGAACAAATTTTAATATATATATATATAACCTTTAATTAAAAAGATATATATTGGATCAAATTAGAATTTATTCATTAATAATTCAGTTGGCTGAACGCCAACCTTTATTTTTTTTCAAGGTATTACAACATATTAATGTGTCAACAAAAAACTCAGCGCCACATATAACGTCAATAGAATTAAGTTTTAAAATATTTTGTTTACATATTCAATGCCTATATGTTTAAAAATTCTTACCTTATATACATATTAATTTTAAATATAAAATAAAGTATGTATTCAAATGAATTTTATTTGTTAATATACTATAATCACAGTAATTATTATCAGACGATTCTCTTCTGCCTTGATCCATTAATCAATTTCAGAAATTAGCCCTAACCAAGGTTTAATCAAATCAAATTACAGAAACATACGTTAAGTCTACTCTGATAAATTGCAAATATCCCCAATTAATGAAGATCTCTGAGAGCTAATTAAATTTGATAATTGGCTCTTGGCTCACCATTCAAACTTTTTCCCTTTGTGAACAAAAATCTGTCGACAGAGCATTTAATAACAGACGATACTAGTATTAGCTTTCCAAAAGATTATAGAGGCTTTTTCCACTGCAACTATTTTATTAACATTATTTAAACTTTAGAGCTATTTGGGTTTTTATGGGATTTTCTTGGCTTAAAGTTCCGCGTTTAATATAGGATTGAGCGTTTTACAGCTATTTATTTTAAAGTTTTATCGGCTTAAAGTATAATGTCTTAGAATCACAAGATACATTAAAGATAAACAGGTTGTTTGTATATTGCGTAATGAAATTTCATTCATATTATAAACATGTTTAATTTATTTATTAATTTATAATATTTGTGGAACCTTTTTCAACTTTGTGATTCCGTGAAGATTTCTTTTCTAACACATTTCAGTTGAAAATGTTTTACAATATAGAAAGAAAATATTTGATTACTTCATCTTGCATTCACTTCCTAAAAATTCCAATTTTTCATAAATTCAAAAGATATTCACACACACAGCTTTATTAAGATCACCGGTCTTATACAAATTCACTACAGGAAGAAAGAAAGCATAGATGGAGCTCCTGTGAATTTGAAAGATATTGATTCCAAATATCATATCCCATATCTATTCAAGATAGAATTAAAAAAAAAAAAACATTATAAAGAGAGAGGATAAATTAGCATATTATCTAATTTTTGTAAGTAATGAGTGTCGCTTTGAAAAATATTTCATTTTTGAATAGAAAACCTAAAAGGTATCATAATGAAATATTGAATTGAATTCGAAAGTTTTTAAATTTAAAAAAGGCATTTTACCGTGATTTTAATATAATGAAATATGTCCATATCTCAATATGTTCGAATACATGGGTACAAATTGTTGGTATGAAATGTATGCAGTCGTGAAAAAAATAATAAAATAGTTTTTATCACAATTTGATTTAATTTATCTGATGAAATAATTAAGGAAGAATTGTGCCTGACTTGAGGCATGAATAAGGAAGAAAATAAGATATTGTCGCCGCTTCCTCCTTCGTGGTTCATCTACCCAGGCTCCGTTGCTTTCCCTCTGCAGCCCTACCCTGCAGACCACCCAAAGACATCCTGAGAACCACCACTCAAGTGGAACTCCATTTCACTGCCAGTATCTCTCGGCCTTACCACTGGTGGGGGGACACGAGAGACTTACCGGAAGAGTAGCGACTGCGGCGTTGGCGAGAGGAACAACAGCAACCGGCAACAAGACTTCTAACACTCATCCTTTTATTATCATTTCTACTATATATTACATATAAATATAATAGCAATCAACGGGTGTTTGCATTATGTTAGCTCCTAGGGCCAATATCAAGGTCTATTTACAAACATTTGCCCCAGGAAACAGGACCACAGCAGTCGGCGATTCCCACACCAGTTTAAGATCGGAAACAGGCGAAAGCGCCATCTATTGGCGAAAGTTTTAGGTGTTTTCAGGCCTTTTACGCAACAATATTATGTATTTACATATCTACAAATATATTTAAACCGGCCAAAGTAAAACAACACCAATCAGTTTTTATAAAGAAAACCGCGACATCTGATGGTTGGCTTTACAGAGTAATTAGTTATAGAAATATAATCATAAATAAAATAACATTTTTAATATGAAATATATATTATATAAAATAGTATTTTATTTCAAATTATATATCATTGATCAATTATTCTGTTAAATCTACCACCAAATGTCGCGACTTCCCTTTATATAAGCTATTGTTGTTATTTCCCGGTGGCCGGCTCAAACTCTTTGTAAATATGTAAATAATCTTTTGTTTTTCTTTATTATTAAGCCTTAAAACAGGCAATACTTTTCCCAATTTATGTCTTAAGTATTTCATTAGCTAAATTAAAGCAATAATGATTTAAACCTTTTTCATATTATTCCCACGACTGTAAAACAGTATTATAATGTGTGTGTATGGATCTAACAACCCAATCAGCATACCAAAAATCAACAGAATCAAATCTTTTTTTTAATATATATATATATATATATATATATATTATAAAAATAAATAGTTGTATAGTTTTATAGTTACACTATATATATATATATATATATATATATATATATATATATATATATATATATATATATATATAGTGTAGAAACTATATAACAAAATTATAACAGTGATTCTAATTTTAAAAAATTTAAGGAGCAAACTGATAATAATGATAACTTATATCAGTTAGATTTGATTAGATTAGCAAGCTAAATCTAAATTAATTATAATAATAAATAGTTATTTAATTTTATAGTCCAGTTTTGTATTAAAATTATCTTCACTATTATGATCATTTAAATACAAATTATAAAATTTGTAAAATGTTATTAATTTGTAGATAGAGAGAGAAAAAAAAAAAAAAAAAATTCTTTACTTCTATTACATCCTCAAGTTAATTATATATTTATAATTAATAACAATAAAAAAAATTAACAAAGTAACGTCTATTACATCGGCTTTTACACGTCATTCAGACATACTCTAATCCTATATATAGAATAATCGAAGAGATAATATGTATAATAGTTAGAAAAAAGAGAGAAAGACAGAACCATGCACTTTTAATCAAACTAATAATAAGGAAAAAAAAAAAAGAGTTTTATAAAGAAGGTAGATAAGATTGTTAGTATATATATATTTTTTTTTATGATTTTATATTTTATCCTTTTTTTTTTTTTTTTTTAAAGATTTTTAAAGGTTTTTTTATTTTATAATATGATTATAAATAGTTGTATTTAGTAATATATCTATAGTATGAATTAACATTTGTTATAAGTTTGGATATTATGTTTTGAAACCCTAATGGTAGACCAGACATACACAAAAAACTTTAAATTGAAATAAATTGGAAAAAGAGATCTGCTGGAACGGGGATCATCAGATAAAATTCCAGCGACATTTCAACCCCTCCTTTATTATGTCATAGATCTCTTTTAAACCGTATTTTATGTGTTAATATTAAGTTGTTTCAGTGAAATATTTAAATGAACATATAACAGATACAAGTGTTAACAAATTCAAACTGTAAACCTACCTTGACCGCTGCGTCCTCCATTGTGTATATCTATTTCTGGCTGGCACATGTCGCGGGAGGGGAATGTCCCCCTACATTTCAAATTTAGACCATTTCTTCAGAATTTTTTTGAACAACAAGAAAATTAAAGAAGATAGGAAAAATAGTTAAAGGAAGAAAGCTAAGTTTTATAATCTTTACAGATAGTTATATCAAAATAACTGATTTAACACTTAATCATCTTTTAATATTCCTTTAAAAAGGCAAATTATAAGAGTTTAATAAAGCTATTAATTGTGCAAATTCATCTTTATTTAACTTCCATTTTCCTCCCCAGAAATTGGAGATTAAACAAAAATGAAATATATACTTTAACACTTTAAAAATCTTGTGAAAAAATCTTTTAATCAGTTATTTAATAAAAGTTTAATTAACTGTTAAAGATTATAAATTTGTATTAGTTAATATTAAGAGAAATTATAGAAAGTTGCTTTCATAAATGGATATTTCCATTTATTTTTTTTTAAATATTTTATAATTGATATACTGTTGAAATATTTTACTTGTTTGATACTAAATTTGTTTTTAATAAATTCCATGTTTAAATTTTTAACATCTTCTATGAAATTATCTAATATATTATTTATTCTATAAAATCTTAGAAACTGACCATAATATATACCTTTACAGCAATTTAATGATATATTAGAATTCATATTACAGTATTTTATAATATTGAAATTATAATTACTCTTTTTATTATAAACTCTAACAGCACTATTTGTAAGGTCTATATTCAAGTCTAAAAAGTTAACTTTTTTGTTTCTATAAATTTTTTCATTGTTCTTAAGTTTCAAGTATTTAGGATATATTTCAGGTATTAATTTTTTAAACAGTGGATTATTAAATATTATTATGTCATCTACATATCGGAATATTTGCCAATTAATATTATTTTGTAGAAAGTATTCTCTTTCGTACCAGAACAATATTAAATTTGCTAGTAACGGACTAGAAGAAGTACCCATGGGAACGCCTTCTGATTGAATATATATTTTATTTTTAAATTCTATATAGTTAAAATTTAAAAATGTTTCCAGTAGAGTTTTTGCTGTTTTAAGATCTAATTTAAATGTTTTATATCTGTTATGAATAATTTTAATGTAGAAAGTTTTGTCATTAATTAATTCATTAAATAAATTGGTTATTTTATTATTTAGATCTCTTAAATTTATTTTAGAATATAGGTCCTCAAAGTCAAATGTGTGTACTGTTTCAATGTTTGTCCAATTGTTCATTAAATAATTAATGATTTTTTTATTTGAGTCGATAAATTTATAATTATATTTATTAGTTAATTTATTTATAATAAATTGTAGTGTTGAGGCTAATTGTATATCAATATTTTTTATGACTGAATTTATACCAGATGTGATTGTTCTGAAAGAAATAGGTTTTTTGTGTAGTTTAGGAATTATATAGAACTTTGGTATGTTTGGATTTTTGTGGTTATTATAAATTTTTAGTGAATTTTCAACATTTTTGATGTCTTTTTTGATTTTTGTGCCTGTAGTTCTAGCAAAAGTGTATTTATGATTATTATCAATTTCCTTTTTTAGTATATCGTGGTATAGATTTTTACAAATTAAAGATAAATTATTGGGACATTTATCTATAGGAGTGATAATATAGTCCTTCTGTAAATTAATTATATTTTCTTTGAAAGAAGGAATGTCTGAATTGGGTTTTGTGTATTTAAGTGTATTATTATAATAATTTATAATTTCCTTTTTAATATTATGTTTCCATTCCAGAAAAGTAAATTCTGGAATACTGTATTTTATACTAGTTTTATTTATGAAAATATCTATATCTTTTAATATAGATTTAATTGTATTATTATAATTGTGTTTAATTTGAGGTATATATTTATACCCTTTATTTAAAATTTCTTGATATTCTGGATTTAAAAAAGAAAAGTTGCTAGTTAATATATGACCTGAGTACTTATATTTATCAATATAGTTGTTGCAATTACATTTAATTTTTTTAAAATTTGCCAAATTATTAATAAATTGGTTATAATTGCAAACTAAATTACCTATATTTTTATTGTATCTCCAGATTGTTTTAAAATTTAAATTTTTTATAGGGAAAAGATTATTGATGATTTGGTTATTAAAAATATCATTAAATTTAATATGATTAAATAAATTGTTATTAAATTTAATGATAATATTAATGTTATTAGTATTTTGTTTAATTTTTCTGTATTTAAAGATGTCGTGTGTGATATCTATTAATCTGTTAGTCAGATTATGAATTTTAATATATTCTATGAGTTTGATAAATTTATTATTATTTAGTTTAAATAATGTTTTAATAAATTTATCGACGAAGTTGTTAGTGTACATTTGTTTTGGGTCCAGTAATTCTTCAAATTCAATGTAACCTAATTTATTTGTAGTTTTACCTCTAGTTTTATTAGGTTTAGTTTTAAATTCATTTTTATATTTGCAACTGATTTCATAAGTTGAAATTTCTTCTGTTTGTGGTTTGTATGTGTAGTTTAATTCGTCGTTAAGTCCATAAGGGAATAATGTGTTGTGTTTATAAATGTAGTTGTTTTCTAATAATAGTCGTTGTTTTTTGTTTTGACATATGTCTAGTATTTCTATCTTAAAGTTGTTAAAAGTATGTAATTGATTGTGTTCTTTCATATATATATTACCAATTGATTTTTTAGCGTGGTTTCTATGTAGGTTTATTCGTATATTTAATGGATTACAAGTTTGTCCTATATATGATAGTTGACAAATTTGGCATGTTAATTTATAAATAGTATTCACTAATTTACAACTAGTTGTTTGAAAAGTGTCATGGTTCTTAAGAGAGGGACAAGTTTGACAATTTTTTCTTAGGCAATTCTTAGCGAGTTTAAATTAACATAAAAGAGGTGCTAACACTAATATGTTTGTAGTTTTTTTTAGTTTTTTTAGTTTGTTATTCTTATGAATTTTTTAAATATATTTTACTTAATTGTTTTTGTGGTGATAAAATTTGTAATAAATTGAATAATTAATCTATAAATATATAGATATTACTGTTTGTTATCTGTTATATTTTTAAGAATAACTAATAAAAAAAACATCTTTAAACTAACAAAAACACTGAAAAAAACAAAAGTTCTGAAATTATTTTTTTTTTCTAGAATTACTTTTATAATTTAATTTTTAATAATCAAACAATGAAAGATAATTAAAATTTGTATGAAGATTTATTTATATTAGAATATCTAATATAATTTAATTTGTATATTATGTTATATATAAAAAAAAATATATCATAGAGCAAGCTCATATGAATTAATATAGTGTAGAAACTATATAACAAAATTATAACAGTGATTCTAATTTTAAAAAATTTAAGGAGCAAACTGATAATAATGATAACTTATATCAGTTAGATTTGATTAGATTAGCAAGCTAAATCTAAATTAATTATAATAATAAATAGTTATTTAATTTTATAGTCCAGTTTTGTATTAAAATTATCTTCACTATTATGATCATTTAAATACAAATTATAAAATTTGTAAAATGTTATTAATTTGTAGATAGAGAGAGAAAAAAAAAAAAAAAAAAAAAATTCTTTACTTCTATTACATCCTCAAGTTAATTATATATTTATAATTAATAACAATAAAAAAAATTAACAAAGTAACGTCTATTACATCGGCTTTTACACGTCATTCAGACATACTCTAATCCTATATATAGAATAATCGAAGAGATAATATGTATAATAGTTAGAAAAAAGAGAGAAAGACAGAACCATGCACTTTTAATCAAACTAATAATAAGGAAAAAAAAAAAAAAAAGAGTTTTATAAAGAAGGTAGATAAGATTGTTAGTATATATATATATATATTTTTATGATTTTATATTTTATCCTTTTTTTTTTTTTTTTTAAAGATTTTTAAAGGTTTTTTTATTTTATAATATGATTATAAATAGTTGTATTTAGTAATATATCTATAGTATGAATTAACATTTGTTATAAGTTTGGATATTATGTTTTGAAACCCTAATGGTAGACCAGACATACACAAAAAACTTTAAATTGAAATAAATTGGAAAAAGAGATCTGCTGGAACGGGGATCATCAGATAAAATTCCAGCGACATTTCAACCCCTCCTTTATTATGTCATAGATCTCTTTTAAACCGTATTTTATGTGTTAATATTAAGTTGTTTCAGTGAAATATTTAAATGAACATATAACAGATACAAGTGTTAACAAATTCAAACTGTAAACCTACCTTGACCGCTGCGTCCTCCATTGTGTATATCTATTTCTGGCTGGCACATGTCGCGGGAGGGGAATGTCCCCCTACATTTCAAATTTAGACCATTTCTTCAGAATTTTTTTGAACAACAAGAAAATTAAAGAAGATAGGAAAAATAGTTAAAGGAAGAAAGCTAAGTTTTATAATCTTTACAGATAGTTATATCAAAATAACTGATTTAACACTTAATCATCTTTTAATATTCCTTTAAAAAGGCAAATTATAAGAGTTTAATAAAGCTATTAATTGTGCAAATTCATCTTTATTTAACTTCCATTTTCCTCCCCAGAAATTGGAGATTAAACAAAAATGAAATATATACTTTAACACTTTAAAAATCTTGTGAAAAAATCTTTTAATCAGTTATTTAATAAAAGTTTAATTAACTGTTAAAGATTATAAATTTGTATTAGTTAATATTAAGAGAAATTATAGAAAGTTGCTTTCATAAATGGATATTTCCATTTATTTTTTTTTAAATATTTTATAATTGATATACTGTTGAAATATTTTACTTGTTTGATACTAAATTTGTTTTTAATAAATTCCATGTTTAAATTTTTAACATCTTCTATGAAATTATCTAATATATTATTTATTCTATAAAATCTTAGAAACTGACCATAATATATACCTTTACAGCAATTTAATGATATATTAGAATTCATATTACAGTATTTTATAATATTGAAATTATAATTACTCTTTTTATTATAAACTCTAACAGCACTATTTGTAAGGTCTATATTCAAGTCTAAAAAGTTAACTTTTTTGTTTCTATAAATTTTTTCATTGTTCTTAAGTTTCAAGTATTTAGGATATATTTCAGGTATTAATTTTTTAAACAGTGGATTATTAAATATTATTATGTCATCTACATATCGGAATATTTGCCAATTAATATTATTTTGTAGAAAGTATTCTCTTTCGTACCAGAACAATATTAAATTTGCTAGTAACGGACTAGAAGAAGTACCCATGGGAACGCCTTCTGATTGAATATATATTTTATTTTTAAATTCTATATAGTTAAAATTTAAAAATGTTTCCAGTAGAGTTTTTGCTGTTTTAAGATCTAATTTAAATGTTTTATATCTGTTATGAATAATTTTAATGTAGAAAGTTTTGTCATTAATTAATTCATTAAATAAATTGGTTATTTTATTATTTAGATCTCTTAAATTTATTTTAGAATATAGGTCCTCAAAGTCAAATGTGTGTACTGTTTCAATGTTTGTCCAATTGTTCATTAAATAATTAATGATTTTTTTATTTGAGTCGATAAATTTATAATTATATTTATTAGTTAATTTATTTATAATAAATTGTAGTGTTGAGGCTAATTGTATATCAATATTTTTTATGACTGAATTTATACCAGATGTGATTGTTCTGAAAGAAATAGGTTTTTTGTGTAGTTTAGGAATTATATAGAACTTTGGTATGTTTGGATTTTTGTGGTTATTATAAATTTTTAGTGAATTTTCAACATTTTTGATGTCTTTTTTGATTTTTGTGCCTGTAGTTCTAGCAAAAGTGTATTTATGATTATTTATTTATTACAAATTTTATCACCACAAAAACAATTAAGTAAAATATATTTAAAAAATTCATAAGAATAACAAACTAAAAAAACTAAAAAAAACTACAAACATATTAGTGTTAGCACCTCTTTTATGTTAATTTAAACTCGCTAAGAATTGCCTAAGAAAAAATTGTCAAACTTGTCCCTCTCTTAAGAACCATGACACTTTTCAAACAACTAGTTGTAAATTAGTGAATACTATTTATAAATTAACATGCCAAATTTGTCAACTATCATATATAGGACAAACTTGTAATCCATTAAATATACGAATAAACCTACATAGAAACCACGCTAAAAAATCAATTGGTAATATATATATGAAAGAACACAATCAATTACATACTTTTAACAACTTTAAGATAGAAATACTAGACATATGTCAAAACAAAAAACAACGACTATTATTAGAAAACAACTACATTTATAAACACAACACATTATTCCCTTATGGACTTAACGACGAATTAAACTACACATACAAACCACAAACAGAAGAAATTTCAACTTATGAAATCAGTTGCAAATATAAAAATGAATTTAAAACTAAACCTAATAAAACTAGAGGTAAAACTACAAATAAATTAGGTTACATTGAATTTGAAGAATTACTGGACCCAAAACAAATGTACACTAACAACTTCGTCGATAAATTTATTAAAACATTATTTAAACTAAATAATAATAAATTTATCAAACTCATAGAATATATTAAAATTCATAATCTGACTAACAGATTAATAGATATCACACACGACATCTTTAAATACAGAAAAATTAAACAAAATACTAATAACATTAATATTATCATTAAATTTAATAACAATTTATTTAATCATATTAAATTTAATGATATTTTTAATAACCAAATCATCAATAATCTTTTCCCTATAAAAAATTTAAATTTTAAAACAATCTGGAGATACAATAAAAATATAGGTAATTTAGTTTGCAATTATAACCAATTTATTAATAATTTGGCAAATTTTAAAAAAATTAAATGTAATTGCAACAACTATATTGATAAATATAAGTACTCAGGTCATATATTAACTAGCAACTTTTCTTTTTTAAATCCAGAATATCAAG
Source organism: Cordylochernes scorpioides (assembly GCA_030710605.1). Classification (NCBI taxonomy): domain Eukaryota; kingdom Metazoa; phylum Arthropoda; class Arachnida; order Pseudoscorpiones; family Chernetidae; genus Cordylochernes; species Cordylochernes scorpioides. Next base: position 13,570,740 of record CP092884.1, read on the forward strand.
AAATTTTAAATGAAGGGTATAAATATATACCTCAAATTAAACACAATTATAATAATACAATTAAATCTATATTAAAAGATATAGATATTTTCATAAATAAAACTAGTATAAAATACAGTATTCCAGAATTTACTTTTCTGGAATGGAAACATAATATTAAAAAGGAAATTATAAATTATTATAATAATACACTTAAATACACAAAACCCAATTCAGACATTCCTTCTTTCAAAGAAAATATAATTAATTTACAGAAGGACTATATTATCACTCCTATAGATAAATGTCCCAATAATTTATCTTTAATTTGTAAAAATCTATACCACGATATACTAAAAAAGGAAATTGATAATAATCATAAATACACTTTTGCTAGAACTACAGGCACAAAAATCAAAAAAGACATCAAAAATGTTGAAAATTCACTAAAAATTTATAATAACCACAAAAATCCAAACATACCAAAGTTCTATATAATTCCTAAACTACACAAAAAACCTATTTCTTTCAGAACAATCACATCTGGTATAAATTCAGTCATAAAAAATATTGATATACAATTAGCCTCAACACTACAATTTATTATAAATAAATTAACTAATAAATATAATTATAAATTTATCGACTCAAATAAAAAAATCATTAATTATTTAATGAACAATTGGACAAACATTGAAACAGTACACACATTTGACTTTGAGGACCTATATTCTAAAATAAATTTAAGAGATCTAAATAATAAAATAACCAATTTATTTAATGAATTAATTAATGACAAAACTTTCTACATTAAAATTATTCATAACAGATATAAAACATTTAAATTAGATCTTAAAACAGCAAAAACTCTACTGGAAACATTTTTAAATTTTAACTATATAGAATTTAAAAATAAAATATATATTCAATCAGAAGGCGTTCCCATGGGTACTTCTTCTAGTCCGTTACTAGCAAATTTAATATTGTTCTGGTACGAAAGAGAATACTTTCTACAAAATAATATTAATTGGCAAATATTCCGATATGTAGATGACATAATAATATTTAATAATCCACTGTTTAAAAAATTAATACCTGAAATATATCCTAAATACTTGAAACTTAAGAACAATGAAAAAATTTATAGAAACAAAAAAGTTAACTTTTTAGACTTGAATATAGACCTTACAAATAGTGCTGTTAGAGTTTATAATAAAAAGAGTAATTATAATTTCAATATTATAAAATACTGTAATATGAATTCTAATATATCATTAAATTGCTGTAAAGGTATATATTATGGTCAGTTTCTAAGATTTTATAGAATAAATAATATATTAGATAATTTCATAGAAGATGTTAAAAATTTAAACATGGAATTTATTAAAAACAAATTTAGTATCAAACAAGTAAAATATTTCAACAGTATATCAATTATAAAATATTTAAAAAAAAATAAATGGAAATATCCATTTATGAAAGCAACTTTCTATAATTTCTCTTAATATTAACTAATACAAATTTATAATCTTTAACAGTTAATTAAACTTTTATTAAATAACTGATTAAAAGATTTTTTCACAAGATTTTTAAAGTGTTAAAGTATATATTTCATTTTTGTTTAATCTCCAATTTCTGGGGAGGAAAATGGAAGTTAAATAAAGATGAATTTGCACAATTAATAGCTTTATTAAACTCTTATAATTTGCCTTTTTAAAGGAATATTAAAAGATGATTAAGTGTTAAATCAGTTATTTTGATATAACTATCTGTAAAGATTATAAAACTTAGCTTTCTTCCTTTAACTATTTTTCCTATCTTCTTTAATTTTCTTGTTGTTCAAAAAAATTCTGAAGAAATGGTCTAAATTTGAAATGTAGGGGGACATTCCCCTCCCGCGACATGTGCCAGCCAGAAATAGATATACACAATGGAGGACGCAGCGGTCAAGGTAGGTTTACAGTTTGAATTTGTTAACACTTGTATCTGTTATATGTTCATTTAAATATTTCACTGAAACAACTTAATATTAACACATAAAATACGGTTTAAAAGAGATCTATGACATAATAAAGGAGGGGTTGAAATGTCGCTGGAATTTTATCTGATGATCCCCGTTCCAGCAGATCTCTTTTTCCAATTTATTTCAATTTAAAGTTTTTTGTGTATGTCTGGTCTACCATTAGGGTTTCAAAACATAATATCCAAACTTATAACAAATGTTAATTCATACTATAGATATATTACTAAATACAACTATTTATAATCATATTATAAAATAAAAAAACCTTTAAAAATCTTTAAAAAAAAAAAAAAAAGGATAAAATATAAAATCATAAAAAAATATATATATATATACTAACAATCTTATCTATCTTCTTTATAAAACTCTTTTTTTTTTTTTTTTCCTTATTATTAGTTTGATTAAAAGTGCATGGTTCTGTCTTTCTCTCTTTTTTCTAACTATTATACATATTATCTCTTCGATTATTCTATATATAGGATTAGAGTATGTCTGAATGACGTGTAAAAGCCGATGTAATAGACGTTACTTTGTTAATTTTTTTTATTGTTATTAATTATAAATATATAATTAACTTGAGGATGTAATAGAAGTAAAGAATTTTTTTTTTTTCTCTCTCTATCTACAAATTAATAACATTTTACAAATTTTATAATTTGTATTTAAATGATCATAATAGTGAAGATAATTTTAATACAAAACTGGACTATAAAATTAAATAACTATTTATTATTATATATATATATATATATATAGATGGAAGTAGATGGAATTTGACGGGAGAGGCGACCCTTGTCTCTTTATATATATATATATGTCGTAGCTGCCGTGGTCGAATGGAAGGGCATAAGCGTTGTGTATGTACGCGTCAAAAAAAGAACTAGTTCGACACTTGTGAGTGCGCGCCACGCGGCCTTCGCCCGCGCGCGCTGGCTCCCAGATTTATACATGGATGAATTTGTATTTACAATTTAACTGAATAATTATAGTGAAAATAAATTATACATTTTGGATATTATACAAATTATGACATATATGTTGTAAAATAGCCTCAAAATCGGCCTTTGCCACCTAAACAGCTAAAACACCTGTTTAGTGAATTCGAACAATTTCATAACCCCATCTCGTAAGATGCTATTAAATAGAAGTCGACTCTTTATTAACGAAGGCCATAGCCCAAAACCATGGTATACATGTTTACTTTTTCCAAATTTGCCTAAGCTGGTGTTGTGGCTTATTCTTTATCATCATAAGCAAAGTATTTACTAGATTAATGCTAATTGTCATCCTTCTGATACATAAAGGGAGAGGTGCTACAAAACATACATCTTGGTTACGCCAATATTTTCATTGCGGATTATTTGTATTCGTTTCTAATAAAAATAACCGACGATACAATATTTTATATCTGTTTGGTTAAAAATGTATGTTTTATTCTTATTTGTTATTAATTGTTAATTATTGTAGAAATTGTTGTTAAATATTATTCATTGATGTTATTCTATTCTTTATTGTTAATTTATATAATTCAATGTTTTACATAATTAATTATTTATTGTTTTATTTTAATCTGTATATATTTTCATTGATTCGTCAACAGTGTGTTGTCTATATATTTTGGATTTTGTTTAGTTAACTCGTTAGTCTAGTTAAATCAAGCCATCAAGTCATGTTAGGCTAATCAAAATAATTCATGTAGCTTTTATTCTAGAATCATTAAATCAGAAATTCCTTGTTCAATTACGTAGAGTTCCCTTATTTAAGTTTAAAGAACTCATTCAAGTGGATCATCGCTATACCCCAGCTCATAATATTTGACCTAGGTAGACCACGCGATTACAATATCATTAATAAGCTCCTGAATAAATGACATAAAATGTGAGATAATTGGAAAATGTAGAAAAGAAAAGTATTCTAACAAAATATCAGAGCATCTCCTGATAATATACTGAATCTATGCCAATGGACAAGCATCACATCTACAATAAAAAAAACCATGTTTATTTATATACAAATATTGCTATTCACAATTTAATAATTAATAAGGATTTAATGACATCTTTTATGATTGTAATTAAAACATGTATTGTGATACGTTAGCGCCCCATCTGTTATGAAAACTCGAAACTATTATAGACGCGTATGATTATTTTAAAATTAAACATTGCAGTATAGGCAGTAGAAATTGTTTAATTTTTAAAGAGAATAATTCACGTCTATAATAGTTTCGAATTTTCAAAATAGGTATTGGCTAAATATAAAAAAGACCAAGCACCTATGTGTATTAAGTTCTTGGTTCTCGGAAGAATTGTGAATGTATTAACTTAAAGACGCAATCATGTGGTGAATAGACTTATTGAATTCTATTTACAATAGAAACACTTTTTCATGTGAAGAGAAAACAATAGGTAATGAAGAAGATACAACATCGAGAAGAATTTCACACTCTTAAATATATTTACTATGAAAGATGAAATACAATATAAGATCAAAAAGAGTTTCAGTAATTATATGGGAAAATCTTAGCGAGCTGAGAGCGAAATATTCAATTAAAGAGCAGTAATTAAATATCGGTATTCTTAAGTACGTGCGGAGTTTTCTAATTTGTATTCCCAGATTTTCCATGTCTGATTAGAATGCAAAGAAAACCTCAACAAGATCTCGCCATCGATCAGTGCCATTCGATAGATTGCTCTGACCTCGCTGGAATCCTCAAATTTCAGCCAATTCCGAGATATATGGAACAATGATTAATAACATCATAATATTATCTCTATATATTTTTTATACACCTTGCATCATTGATACTCGTTTTGAACAGTTTTAATTTATAAGGAATCCAGGGGTTTGGTTTCTTTTCTTATTTCTTTTATTTCTTGAGCTTTCGGGTTAACATGCCCTCCAACATGGAGAGATCCAGAAGTACAACTTATAGCCAATTATAGCTCTTATTTCTTTTATTTCTTGAGGTTTCGGGCTAAAATGCCCTTCGACACGGTAATCCTGAAGTACAATCTTTAGCGAATTATAACACTTATTTCTTTTATTTCTCGAGCTTTCGGGTTAACATGCCCTCCAACATGGAGATCCAGAAGTACAACTTCTAGCCAATTATAGCACTTATTTCTTTTATTTCTTGAGGTTTCGGGCTAACATGCCCTTCAACACGGTAATCCTGAAGTAAATCCTTTAGCGAATTATAACACTTATTTCTTTTATTTCTCGAGCTGTCGGGATAAAATGCCCTTCAACACGGAGATTCAGAAGTTCAAATTCTAGCTAATCTTCTAGCACAAATGTTATAATTGGCTAGAAGTACTACTTCTTGATCTCCGTGTTGAAGGGCAAGTTAGCCCTAAAGCTCGAGAATAAAAATAAGAAACCAAACCCTTCTTATTGGTTATATCAATAATGACTATATTATCAACGGACATTGATTTGCAACCAATCCTAACCTACAAGTTGGTCTAATTTACTGAACAGAGATCTGGTCTCTTGTAAATGAAAAATGGAATTTCTCTCGACATGTATAGACATTTTGACCTAATAAGAGCAGCATGATACCTTACAAGCCTTTTTGGAAAGGTGAAAAACGATAGAAAAATGTTTTAATTAAGCTAAAATACTTCCAAATTATTCTAAAATTCAAATTACATATCTTAATATGAACCATTTCAATTTGGTCACTTCAATATTCAAAATTGAAAAGGCCTAAATGAAGAGCTAACGTTCTGATGCTTTCTGTGTTTTTGAAGAGCTTTTAAAAAATATATTTTCTATTTATTACCAAATATTTTATTTATCCGAGTGAGTGGTAACAGAAAACGTACCAAACATAGATATTGTACAAACGTACAAGAGGACAAAGCTAATATATCAAATAAAGAAATATTTTATGAGCAGAAACTCAACTTATATTTAATGATTCATATTAACAAGTATACATTAGATATAATGATTCAATCAGAAAATACGAAATATATTTCTTTTTGAAAAGAATTTGAAATTGTAAAGATCAATATATCAATAGGAATGCTCATTATCAAGAATGTCAGCTAGCCGAAATCTTGAACTCACCAAATCAATCAGTCAAACATACAGTACAAGTAATAAAGCCAATATATAAAAGTTTGGGAAAATATTTTATGTTATAACCCCCTATCTCTATATATCAGAAAAGAAGTATTAATAGAGTATAATTTATGAGGCAATGTTGGAGAAGTTTCACATTGAGAACGAGATGAATGGGAGACATAATCTCTCTGAATCACGATGACCGAGTTGGAGAAATGAATTATTGTCCCTCCAATAACAATGTACGGAGTCGATTAATTATCTCCCTGCATTACGTTAATCGATATCAACCTACCGACCAACATTCCTGCCAACCTATTGGTGTTGTTTGTTATAGACCGGTCCTATTCAATACATTCCTATAATCCCACCCAACTTGCAGAAATTCCACCATTATAGGAATACATAAATGTCATAATTTCTTGTCAATTTATTTTCGCCAAAATAGGTATGTCAAACTGTAAATATGTTAAGCTTGTGTTAAATTCATGGCATTTGTAAGAATTTCATCAGCAAAAAATTCTAAGGCTTCATCTGCTAAATAGTAGATAAGATTGTGTATTTTTTCTTCATCATTTGCCTTTAAATTTTCTACTTCATACAACTTAATCCAACTTTCAATCTTTATGTTATTCTTACTGCCAGAATATTTTTCAAATCTATGTAAATTTGCCATTATAACAATAAAGATGTCTCTAAATGAGTTATTTAAATTTGAAATATATAATCTTTTGATTAAAAATTTACCTTTTTAATTTTCTTTCGTATCCTTGTCGAGCTGCGCCAAATATGTTGCGGACGTATGTAGTTTTTCTTTTGTCGCTGTTGTTTAATGTAAAAGAAAGAAATAATCAAAAATGTATGTCTTGTTAGCTTTTTATTTTTAACTCACTTCAGCCATTTTACAAAAAACCTTATGTAAACAATACCAAGTGATGATGATTATTTAAATAATATTCTATGAAAAGTTAAAGATGAAAATAATAATTATGAAATATTTACAGCACGTATCAATATATTTTTTAAAATTAGATTTGATCTTGTAATCTTTAGTATTATGTATGAAACCTGAAATTCGCATCTTGTGATGAAACTCTTTAAGTTTATGGGCTCAATTTCCAGTAAGACTTCTACCAGTTAAATGCCTCTTGTATGGCAATTATATTCCAAAACTTTCTCATATCACTGAAAGGATGAATGTTTGATTTACACTTCAGTCATTATTGCATGTAAATGTGTATAGCTAATATTTGTTATTATTATTAAACATTAACATCCTATAACACGCTATCCCAAACTCAGGGATATTTGCGTCAATACACTTCTAACATCATATCAAATTGGGTATATACAAGGAGAAAGGTCAAGGAGAAAATAGACAAACATAAAAAAGCATTTCACCTAAAATTTCCTTCCGTCTCTTTCCCAGATCAAAAGATAGTGGTATAAATATATACAAATATATATTTTAAAGAAAAGTTGTATGATTGGATATATGTATTCCGTTCAAAACTTTATATTTCTTTATGATTGAATTTTTACGAAATAGAGTATCGTGATTTATATATGAATTTATGGGAATGGTTGCGTGCGTGTTGGTATGGCTTGTGGAAATACCGCTGATAAAATAATAATTTTATAAAATAAATTAAAGCCAGAAATATATAAAGAGAAAATAAGTAACGGCCGTTGGAAGCAAGCCTTATTGTTTACGACGCGCGTGGCCAGAGAGTACCGGATGCCCCCGCGCATGCGTAGTGAGGTGTTCTTTCAGCACGCGGTTACCGAGGCCGTCACACTACAGCCCGTATGTTTAGTGAAGCTTTGTCCCAGTTCGCGCTAGCTGGAGCAAAGTGTGGTCGCCACAAATGTATATATATGTATATATAAATGTATATATAATAAAGTTGCGGGAGGATTATATTCATGTACCAAGGTTTGCCTTTTGTCTGAATTTGCCAAAACTAGGATTGAGGATCATTTTTTATATATCATTCATATATATATATATATATGTATATGTGGCAATATAATAATAAGGTGGGGAAAGAGAAATAATCACACCACAAGTTGGAAGATGAACCCAGACAACCAGAGAGAGAAGGGGAGAGCGCCGGGCCCGGCAACAGCCGGACCGTTCGTGTCGAACACAATTCCCCAACTGACTTAATAGTCCCGAAAACTCCGGGCCCCTCTGGTCGCCCCTTGGAATGTCGCTAGTGTCTCAAATGACCGGACTTTAGCTGCCCGTCTTTCTCTGGGTTGACTGTAGGTTTGCTTTATTATTTCAGGAAGAGTATATATTATGACATATATATAAATATGTATATTGTTAAGAAGAGTTTGAAAGTACATTTTATTTTATCCATTATTGTAAATTTGCCTAACCTAATTTGCATTTATGCTTTTGATTTTCTTTGTTCGCCTGTTTTACATGTTTCTTATTTTTTCGCACCATTATAAATTCCATCTTAACAATCATTAGATTAGATTTTTCCTCGACTTGTCCAGTGGACGGTTGTAAAATAAACAAAATAAACATTTTTTCCCGCTGTCTCCATGTTTCCTCGCGGCACCCCAGAACACCATCGCAACACTGGTGGAGATGCTGATCCTACCATCAAAAATGAAGCTACCTTAAGAAGCCGTCGTCTACGAGGACAACCTCCAATGAGATCCTTCAGTGCCTCTCCAACAAGACGCGCCATTGTGAATCAAGATGACGCTACACCTTGCAACAACATTTTCTTCTGCCAACCACCTCCTCCAAGTCTGGAAGTATTTGGCGGATACTCAGACGAAGATCCTTCAGAATGGCTGGAAGAAATCGAGTTGTTAGCAAGACAACAACGATGGCCAGACGATGTCATGCTGGCATATGCCCGGAGCTACATGGACGGACCTGCGAAGAAATGGGCAAAACTCAACAGCCCTCACATTTTTTCGGCCTGGAGTGTATTCAAAAAGGCACTCCTGAGAGATTTCAGGAGGGCAGATACTGCCAAATTTAAATTAATAATGGACCTGCAAAACAGAATCCAGCAGCCCAATGAGTCAACTCTGCGTTACGCCGAGGATGTCCTCAACCTCTGTAACAAGGTCAACCCCAAAATGACAACGGACGATAAATTATACTACATGAAGACTGGTCTAAACAAATACCTGTCACTCATTATGATGATAACACCTTGCAGCACGGTCAAAGACTTTTTGGAACTAGCGAGGCGAATAGATCAACATCTAGTGGATTTTGAGCAACGAAGAAGCTTCAGGCAAAATAACCGCCCGACCAGACCATTCCCTCCTAGGAGAAACTACAACAACCAAACAGACCATAATCGTGGTTTCGACATACCTCGATTCCAAAAAGGATCGTTCGCAAATGATAGAAGACCAATCGCAAGTGACAGTAGACCAACCTTCGCCCCAGGTAGATTCGAGAGGGCTAGACCTAATGACACAGGGATGGAACCGGTTGGAAACAATTATAGGAGCTCAGCACCAACCCCAACCAACAGAACCCCCGAGCAGTATCCCAGGAGGCAGACGTACACGACGCCCCCAAGTAACAGGCGTTATCAAAGGCCATTATACCAGGATCGAAGAATATGCTGGAACTGCTCCGAACAGGGACACATATCGAGGTATTGCCCTCGTAACACTGAACGACCGACTTACAATATCAGACCAATACAACGGCAGTTTTCAAGGTCCATGGACGAAACCAACTCTGTAAATGAGGACTATTTAAAAAATTGTAGAGGAATCGATGATTCGAGGCAACAGGAACCAGACTTTGATGTGAATAGCGAAGACGATTTTCCTACTTTGGGAGAAGCGTCAAAAAACTAACCCGACTGAATGGATCTCGGGCTTCTGGTGGTCGAATAAACTTGGTGATGAATCTTCAAAGAAATAAAACGACTCAGATAGAAATCAATGATTATACGGTTGAGGCATTAATCGACACCGGAGCGGTGGTTAGCTGTATTGACGAGGAACTCTCATATAAACTAAAATTAAAAGTTGTCAAAGATAATAATCTGAATTTGAAAGCTGCAGGTGATCAGAAACTTAATGCAAAAGGAAGGTCAATGGTATCATTCAATATGGATCAGGAAAAATATACAATTCAGATGATAGTGTTAGAAAAATGTAACCCCAAAATAATTCTGGGAGACGATTTCTTAAGCCATTACAAAGCCTTAATAAACTGCCGAAACAATACTTTATGGATTGAATCCCCAAATAATATGGACCAAGATGATACAAGTTTAAAATATGCTAGGGCGGTTGAAGATAGAATAATTCCTGAATTTAGCCTATGTCTGGTTAAGGGCTATTGCGAACCAACTACTGATGACAAGGAAATATTAATAGAGAATCTCTCATCGCTAACATCGAAATATGGCCTGATAACAACAAGATCTTTGCTGAAAAATACAAGGTTCCCTGATATTTGGCTTTTGAACCCTTCTTCAAAACCTATAAAAATTCATCGGCACATGAAAATAGGGATAATATCGGAAGTAGACAGGATGTACAAGACAGACCATCGAGCAGTTTCCTCCATTGATCTTAATTTTGACATAAATCCCGATTTATCTTCCGAGGAACGTAATCAGGTTTTGATGCTACTCTACGAATACAAAGAAATGTTCGCCGCACCAGACGATTACAAAGGGAGAACTCACCTTGTCAGACATAAAATCAAAACAAACAGCGATATTCCCATAAGAAAGAACCCCTACAGAGTGTCTTTGAGAGAACGCGAAATAATTAATAATCAAATAGATAAGATGTTGAAAAAAGGTATAATTTCTCATTCATCGAGTCCATGGGCATCTCCTGTAATTCTCGTTAAGAAGAAAGACGGAACATTTAGATTCTGTGTGGACTACAGAAATTTAAACTCTATCACTGTTAAAGATCAATATCCGCTTCCTCGTATAGACGACTGCTTCGACTCTCTCCATGGATCTAGATACTTCACATCACTGGACCTGTGTTCAGGATACTGGCAGGTGGAAGTTGAAGAACAAGATCGGGAGAAAACTGCTTTTGTGACACCTGACGGACTTTACCACTTCAACGTCTTACCTTTTGGTTTATGCAACGGCCCAGCAACTTTTGAAAGACTAATGGATAATATATTGAGGACCCATAAATGGAAAATCTGCTTGTGCTACCTTGACGATGTGATAGTTTTCTCTGAAGATCTACCATCGCATTTGACAAGATTGAAGACCATTTTGGGATGCTTAAGAAAAGCAGGATTGACACTCAATCTTTCAAAATGCAGATTCGCTTATGAAGAGCTCCTTTTATTGGGGCACGTTGTGTCAAAAGAAGGAATTACACCCGATCCAGAAAAAATTGCGAGCATAAAGGATTTCCCAGCCCTTAAAACAATTAAGAATGTCAGAGCTTTTCTCGGACTATGTTCTTATTATAGAAGGTTCATTAAAGAATTCTCAAAAATAGCATATCCATTACAAATTCTAACTCGTAAAAACCAGCCGTTTGTATGGGGAAAAGAACAAGAATCATCTTTTCTAACTTTAAAAGAAAAGCTGAGTTCACCGGAGGTCCTAACTCATTATGATCCAAATAAACCCATAGGCCTCCACACCGACGCAAGCGATCAAGGACTTGGGGCAGTGCTCATTCATGTTGAAGACAATGGTAGAGAGCGTCCAATTTCATATGCCAGCAGAACATTGCAGAAGGCTGAGACCAACTATTCAACTACGGAAAAGGAATGCTTGGCTATTATATGGGCAATTGGGAAATTCAGGCCTTATCTTTACGGCCGTAAATTCATCGTTTATACCGATCACCATAGTCTCTGCTGGATGGCCAAAGCAAAAAAATTATCTGGACGTTTGGCGCGTTGGTCGTTGGAATTGCAAGCCTACGATTTTACTATAAATTATAAATCTGGAAAAACACATTTAGATGCTGATGGATTATCGCGGTGCCCAATTCCAGATAAAATTAAAATTTTACAAATTAATTATAACACCGAAGACTACGACGCTTACATTAAGAAAATTAACAACATGATCGACCAACACCCAAACAGCTACGGAGAAAACTTCACCAAACATAACGGAAAAATTTATAAAAATAATCCTACCCCAACAGGCAACCCGTGGTTACTGGTCATCCCAAAGACCAAACAACTAGAACTCTTGGAACAGATGCATGATCATCCTACATCGGGCCACATGGGTATAAAAAGAACATATAGCCGAATAAAAGATAAATATTTTTGGCCTTCAATGTTCAAAACAGTGGAGAAATATGTTTCCAGTTGCCCTGAATGCCAGTTTCGTAAGACCCCATCCCAACAACCATCGGGACAATTGCAACCGATACCACCAGCGTCTAGACCGTTCGAACGAATAGGAATAGACCTTTTGGGTAGATTTCCCAAGTCCATCAACGGAAATAGGTGGATCGTTGTTTGCACAGACTATTACTCAAGGCATGTTGAAACAGCGGCGCTACCTCGAGGAACTGCCACAGAAATTGCCGATTTTTTCTTGAAAAGAATAGTACTAAGACATGGAGCACCGAAAATTTTAATTTCTGACCGCGGGAGTTCTTTCTTGAGCAAACTACTCACACAAGTTTTGAAAATTTGCAATACGATACATAAGAAAACGACAAGTTACCATCCACAGACAAATGGCCAAACGGAAAGAATGAACCGTACGCTGACAGATATGATATCAATGTACATTGACGAGAAGCACCAAAATTGGGACGAGATTCTCCCGTTTGTGACTTTCGCCTACAATTCCTCGGTACAAGAGACGACCGGCTATTCCCCATATTTTCTAATTCACGGAAGAGAACCGTTGACATTTCTGGACTCTACATTTGACTGGCCGGAAGTACCGCCTAAACCCGGAGACTTTGATGACTACATATCAAATCTCCTAACCATAGTTGAAGAATCAAAAAAGATTTCAATGGCTAGAACAAAGGCACGGCAAGATAAATCCAAACAAGTATACGACAACCATCGCAGAGAAGTTAACTTTTCACCAGACGACCTAGTACTGATTTGGACACCGATAAGAAAAGTTGGAAGAGCGGACAAACTACAAAAAAATTACATCGGACCATTCAAGGTAATTAGGAAGACATCACCAGTAAATTATGAAGTAAAAGAAGTCACGGGAAGAGGCAAGAAAATTGTACATGTGTCAAGAATGAAACTGTACCGGACCCCAGACTTGAGGACAAGTCTTTTTCAAGGGGGAGAGTAATGTTAAGAAGAGTTTGAAAGTACATTTTATTTTATCCATTATTGTAAATTTGCCTAACCTAATTTGCATTTATGCTTTTGATTTTCTTTGTTCGCCTGTTTTACATGTTTCTTATTTTTTCGCACCATTATAAATTCCATCTTAACAATCATTAGATTAGATTTTTCCTCGACTTGTCCAGTGGACGGTTGTAAAATAAACAAAATAAACATTTTTTCCCGCTGTCTCCATGTTTCCTCGCGGCACCCCAGAACACCATCGCAACAATATAATAAAGTTGCGGGAGGATTATATTCATGTACCAAGGTTTGCCTTTCGTCTGAATTTGCCAAAACTAGGATTGAGGATCATTCGTTATCATCACTAGTAAGGTTTTTTACCAGGTCGATGAACAAGTGCATCTTTCTAATGAATAATCAACGGAAGAGGGGTATCTTTAAGTATATATCTTAATATAATTTTATAGCCCTAAATGTTTAATTAAAAACATTTTTGAAATCTTTTATTAAAAATATTCTCATATATTTTCCATTTAACTTATTTTACATCTTCTGATACCATTTTGAATATTGCGAAATTCATAAATAGATATTCAATTATAAAGGTATATATTGGATCAAAATATAATTTATTTACCATCATTTAAGTTGGCTGAACACTAGCCTTTTTCATATATATCAATATAACATATTAGTTTGTTGTTTACATTAATATGCTGTAATACCTTGAATATTTTGATCAGATATTAATTTTAATTAAAAATTATATATATATGCAGAAATATTTTACGATGCACTAGCGGGTCATCTGTTATGAAAATTAGAAACTATTTTAAGATTCTTTTTGAAATTAAACAATTTCTATTGCCCTTACTTCAATGAAAAAATTAATGGGAGGGTTATTTTTTCCATTGCAGTTAGGGCAGTAGAAATTGTTTAATTTCAAAAAGAATCTTACGCGTCTAAAATAATTTCTAATTTTCATTGCAAAAATATATATCATTGAATTAAAATATATATATTTCGGAAATCGCAAGGGTCAAGCAATTACATTATTTGGTGCAATTTAATCCGAGTGTCTTCAGGAATCTGAAGGAATCTATTCAAATATGATTACGGGAGGCAATTTTTGATCCGATTGAATTAAAGAAATGTAATACCCGCGGATAATATTTGCCGTCGCCCTTTGTTAGCATCAATTTGATTTGGATGCAAATTTATCAAATAAAGAAGGATTAAATTCTATCACATAAAAATGATTTTTTGTTAATTCATTTATTTTATAATTAATTTTTTCTTATTTTTTTTCTGTATTAGAGATCGAAAAAGGCTTTATTATAAATTTCAATATAGTGAATTATAATATAATTCAAGATAAAATTGTGAAAAACGTTTATAAACTGCTATATTTTCTCACAATGAGTTCATTTTTATTTATAAAATGCAATCTATATTAATTTCTTATATGATATTGCTACGTAGAAAATTAGGAAAGGCAAACTTCTAGATGACATATCAATTTATTTAAGACAAGAACAAACTATGAATGATAAACAAAAGATAGGCAATGATGGAAATTTACAGAGTAGTGAATTATAAGCATAAAAAAGTATACTTTGTTAATAAAATAATAAATACTTTGCTACAATATAGTCGATGTTTCAATTAAACCCGTTGAAGAGCGTTTGTCACTTGAGATCTAGCATTCTAAAATAAAAAGAAACTCATTGTGGGAAATAAAATTATAATAAATTATAAAGTATTAACAGATATAACCTATAGATGGAAATTTTGCCGGGAGGATATTGATCTAAAGAGACAAAGGTCGCCTCTCCCGTCAAAATAGACGTCAAAACTAGACGCCATCTATTGACCGTCGCTGCAACTAGCGGCCTCAGGTCGGTGACAAAGCCACAACACCAGCTTTGGCAAACTGAAAAGCGTCCACCTAGAGACCATGGTTTCGGGCTAATGGCCCTCGTCAGTCTAGGACGGACTTTATTCCATGAGATCCACACGGGATCTAATGGAATCTTGACAATCTGCCAAAGAGGTGTTTAGCTGGCAAAGTGGCTGGGACAAATCTATGGCTAAAATATTGATGGAAAATTTGCCGGGAGGATATTAATCTAAAGAGACAAAGGTCGCCTCTCCCGTCAAAATAATGACGTCTAGTTTTGACGTCTATTTTGACGGGAGAGGCGATCTTTGTCTCTTTAAAAATACCCTAATTAAAGATAGGAACATCTTCTGCAGAAATAAGATATGATTGATCTAATAGTGATGCTATTTTATATATTTCAAAGTCACTTTGGAATAAAAAGGAATCCGATATTATATGGTATTCAGTATATTTCAGACTCCAATGAAGACTAAATATACATTTGTAACCGAGAAACTTGAAACGTTCAAAGAACGGAACTTGAAGGACAGCCATTTCTGAGCTTTATTAAAGAGATTTGATATAGAGCATCCACTCTTTACGTCAAACAAACCTCAGGCTGAACTATTTTTTTTTAAAGCAGAACAAAGAAAACATAATTATATAAATTCAATTATCATCTATCGATATAATATTTAACAATTATATTTACTTGAAACGTGTTTCCTCTCAATAATATCATCAAAAACTATATATATAGACCTTACTGCAGTGGTAGGTATTTAAATTAAAGGGATTGGATATCAGTGGTGAAACTTCTTTTATATGGCGAAACCACTGAGAGGGTTCACCACAGAGGAGCCAAGCCTTCTCATTCAATAACTTTTATCATTGCAGTAAGGTCTAGAGATAATAATTGATGATATTATTTAAAAAAACAAATCATGAGTAAATATAATTGTTACAAATAAAAGATACAAAAGGCTAAAAAGTAATGAAGGTATGTAAAAAAATATAGATATCTTCAAAATAATCGATTAGTAAAATTCTGGCATGACCTTTAATCCAATTGTGCTAAGGAACTTCTATAGGGAAAGCAGAGATGAATGCATGTTGAGATAAGTTAAATATATACATTCTAGTTGAATAGATACAGCTTGCACCACGCTGACGAGGGCCAACAGCCCGAAACGCGTACGAGGTTAGCTTTTCTTGATTAATCAAGAATGGGTAATTGGCCAATTCTGGAATAATTAAAAAATCAACGAATAGTTGATATTTATTCCGATAGATGGTGCAAGCCATCAGCAACTTTTGGTTGCGCGATAAGGAGATGCTTTTTTCTTAATACATTCTTGTGTGTGTTAAAAAATAATTAGCGAATCACTACGAGTTAATTTGGAAAAAGACTATCTGTAAATATCTCGCTCATTAAGAAACCTCACTTAAATTTATATAAATGTGACAAATGGGATTTACGATAATAAAATAAATTAGGTTTCTAAATTTTATTATTATTATCAAAGTTACTGACAGGTTATATTATATAAACACTTCGAAAATTAGTAACATTTTTCATATTTCTCCTCATTGTTTTTTTTTTATCTACAGTAACAATTTTGGATTTTTGTAATGTATATTATATTTGAAGTTAAATAACATCATATTTAATCTGAAAACCTTAATATGGAGCCATTAAGGGTTTCACAAACACAGAAACTGGTGAAGAATCAAAATGAAGATATATTTTTCAACGTAGGAAAAAAATAAGCCCAAAACGCGGATGCAAGGATGGAAGATTCTGCAGCGGTTGGAAGAAAGACAGGGCTGCTGAGAGGGGCGAGCGACCTGGACCAGACAATGGGCCCCGAACGGTGATGGATGGCAGATCGCCCGGGAAACTCCTGCAGATGGTAGCAAGAAGTCTCCTGAAAAACCCGTCAGAATGAGACCAAGTACTGAAAACACCAAACTTGAATATAGAAATTCTTTGGACCTCAGACAATATTTCTCGAACGATCTGGCTTTCCGGCGTTGCTGACATCCCTCTCACCCAGGGCTCAGCAAACTGCGGCTCGCGAGCTACTCGGCTATTTGTGAAGCTGCGGCTCTTCATATAGTTTCATACACAAATATTATTTATTTTTGGCAAGAAAAAAAAATTGTGGTTCTCTGAATACTTAAATATTTTGTAAATTGTATTTTTGACTCTCACGAATCATAAGTTCGCCGATTCTTTCACTAGCCTTTCCTCTCGTAGCCTCTCCTGCCTTTTCCTTATTTATCGGTTCCAACTTGGCTTCCGCACAGATTAAGAGTTACCGGGTGTTGTATGTGATATAGAGCTTCCTTCTTCGATAGAATCGCTACCAGGGAATTGGGTAAGGGATGGTGATAACTCTATATTCCATCCCCTTGGTAAAGACTATATTCTCTGGCATCTGCTGTTTGGTCTTTCTAGAGATACTCATGGATTCTGACATCTTCAAACTTCGTACAGCAAGTGTATCATCAAATTTGATTACGAGGGAACGCTTGAGCGGTCTTCCTGCCAGAAAATATTGGCTATTATAGCGAGCTGTTCTTCAAAGAAGGCGGTCGCAACCTTTCAGTTCTAGGTGTTACAGGTGTTTGCCGCTTCTTAGGCCTTCGAAACCTGGTAGCTTTGTGAGCATTGTTAAAGAGTTTTACTCTTATTGTTATTATCTATATGTCTTTGATTGTTGGCCTCAAATTTTCTTGTCATCCTTACTTAAATTCCTCACATTTCCAGATAATTATATATGTCTAACCTTCGAGTTATATTTGACCAATTTAAAACCAGTTTTTAATATAGTAGCACATATTTTTTGAAAATGATTCTGTACAATATATTTAACAAATTATGGGTATTAAAACTAACTAATTTTCATAGTTTAAAATATAAAATAAATACTATAATATTTCCTATCTTTTTATTCACTATTGCTACCACTAATTATAATGAACATTTAT
This sequence comes from Cordylochernes scorpioides, assembly GCA_030710605.1. Classification (NCBI taxonomy): domain Eukaryota; kingdom Metazoa; phylum Arthropoda; class Arachnida; order Pseudoscorpiones; family Chernetidae; genus Cordylochernes; species Cordylochernes scorpioides. The sequence goes on from CP092884.1 coordinate 13,588,971, forward strand.
TAAAATCACAATCATTCGTTAAACACTATCTTGAGAAAAGCCTTAGACAAGCCGTGTCATATTTGTCAATTATCGAAATTTTCGAAGTAACATAGTTCAGAACAAAGTCCATTACCTCCTTAAATTTCATCCCGGGTCTTCTGAGATTGTGAAAACACACTTTCAAGTGAAAACACTTTCAACTTATTCATATAGGTAGTGGAATTTGCGATGGTGTTTTAAAGGTTAATTCATATTATATATTCAAAATACACTGGCCTCATAATATAATAAATATTCAGTCATATGTTCAGTTTTATTTAGTTTTAATTGGCAACTTTGGGGGTTAAAATTATGACAGCGACTTCTTTATGAACGATGATTGCTAATACATTGAAGGTTGATTAGGTTATTAAGGTTACCTGAGAGTTAATATATATAAACATGTATGCAAAGATAATATTAAGCAATACCGCATCTCCTATTTATATATAACACATATTAACATGTTATAATACCTTGATAAAGTTTCAGCCAACTATAATATTGGTAAAATAAATTATATTTTGATTCAATAGATGCCTTTTTAACTGAAGATCTATTTATGGATTGCTCTATTTTCATCATAGGAGATGATCCTGTCGATGTATGGATAAACCCGATAATTAACAACTAGGACATGGCTTGTCTAAGGCTTTTCTCAAGATAGTGTTTGACGAATGATTATGTTTTTAATAAATGTTCATTATAATTAGTGGTAGCAATATAAACTATTAAAAGTATTAAAGCACGAATGTTTCTTTTATATATAAGCAGATCCGTCCAATGCAGTATTAGAGATCTAGGAAGCAGTCTGGTAGATTATATTGTCGAAACCGCTGGGAGGGTTTGCCACGGTTGAGCCAAACCCTCCTAATTGTTTTTTTTTTATCTCAGTGAGAAATGCAGAAATTTGCTTTATGTGTATAAGAAACCATCGTGCCTTAGTGCTTCATCTCTCCTATATATAGATAATATACACACACATATATATAGTATATTTTGAACTATATAATAATGACGCTCATAGTATATTTCACATATCTTCCAATTAGTTAGAGCCGATACTTTATAAGATCATACCCTTCTATTAAAATGTACACTGCTCCTATTTTCAACCATCTCCATATTTTTTTATATATGCTACATCTTCATTAATATAACTTGTACACCCTTATTTGTATTTAACCTTTAAATGATGTCGTCAAAATAAAAAAAGCCAAAGGGTGGTCAGCTGGTGGCACCTGCGGGCAGAGGGGGAGGAAATAGCCGACGCCCATATGCTCCCCTCCAGGTCTTTTATAGACGACCCATGTCAAAAGGTTTTAGAAGGGGGTCAGAGCAGTATGTTCTACAGGGTGTCCATCGGCAGACCGCTGATGTCTTTCTCTGTCGCTCTCTCCGTGTCTCGTTGTTAGAAATCCAGGTTTGTGTCATGGCATCTACCTGTCTCGTGGGCTCTCTCCGATCAGTCTCGGTGCTAACATCTAGCCCTGCCTTTGCTTCTTGTTGTCCGCGTGTGGGAAGAACATCAACACTTGCCTCACGTACACGACTGCCATTTTATCCGTACGTCGACAGGATCAGTTGCAACAATATTACATATATATATGTGGCAATATAGTGATAATAATAATGTGGGGAAAGATAAATAATCACACCACAAATTGGTAGAGGAATTTGGAAGGCCATCCGAGAGAGAGAGGGGGAGCGAGGGGGCTGCCACTGCTGAGCGGCCGTTCGTGTCGCACACAATCACCCAACTGTCTCCAAGGTTCCGAGGTGCCAAGTGACGGCCCCCAGGAGCCCCCTTGGAATGTCCTGATGTCTAAAGTGACACCCTTTAGCTGCCCATCCCTCTCTGGTTCGACTGTAGGTCCGTTTTATTATTCCAGGAAGAGTATATATTATGACATATATATATACCATCCAGACGAATAAAATAGTAAATAATATAAACTCCAACTCTTGTTTAACAATCAAATCAGCGGCAAATGACCAGATTTCTGGCGTCTATAGCAAATAAAGCCGGCCGAGCAGGATGACGTTTCATTAAGTCCAAGCGCCACTTTTTCTCTGGGACTTTCCACATTATATTAATGACCAAACACAAGAGAATTATCATGGATACGATAAGAGTGAGGTCATTAGAGAGTATTTTTCTAGCTGCCCTTAATTAACTCCAATTAAAAAAAGAGTATTTACATTTACTTTCTTTTTGTTTTCGGAAAAAACCGGTTGGCTCTTCGACACGAACTGAAAATACTTTTTATTCATGTTTATATTAGCTTATTCATTCTGATATATATAGTGAATAGAGAAATATATTTTTATATTTAAAAATCGTGTTTTAAAACTTCCATTTCTGATATATAGATAGTACGTAATCCTCTTATAATTATTTATGTTGATTGTAATTTTTGCCAGATATTTCTTTCTTTTTTACACAGTTCTCTGTTCGCGTTTTGTTTCTCTCTTCTTTCTACTTGTTAATATCATATGACTATTCATTACCTCCTAAATTTATTGTAAATAAGTATAGACAAATGTAAAAGGCATGCATGTATGAAAGCGCAAGTGTCCCTAGGAGGGAAAATAGCGATTTAAATTAAAATAAATAAATTATATAGAAAAAGAAAATAAGACCTAATCCAAGTAATCTATTAGTGTGTGACGTTTCGGCAACATTGTTACCATCATCAGACTGATGATGGTGACAATGTTGTTGCCGAAACGTCACACACTAATAGATTACTTGGATTAGGTCTTATTTTCTTTTATTATAATCTATAATCCAAATTGTGCTTTATCATAAATTATATAGAGGAATATGAGGAGAAGAAGTCAGAAAGAGAACAATATTTTATTTAACCTAGAGACCTATATTATCTGAATGACTAAAGCTCTAATAAAATGTGTATTTAACTTAAAATGGAAAGGTTATAATAATCTACACCTATACATGTCAAGTAATATTCTTATATCAAATAACTGTGAGCTAATATCATTACATAATTGCCTGGGATAAAGGATATTTCTAAATCTCCTGGGTACATGAATATCATTCTCTCGCGACATATTCTGTTTTTAACCTTATATAATCTTATATTTTAAAAAGATGCATATATTGGATTTATAATGAATTTATTATTCCAATATATTTCGAGGGGCAACTCGCCTCTCTTTATCGAGGATGATTGTGTTTTTCACTAAAGCATGCGCGCACGCGTACACCACTCTCGTTCTACATTGTATCTTTGATTTAAACATTGCATTCAGTATATATACAGCTAACAATTATATATAATATTACAGATAAATTGAGAGAAACATCCTCGATAAAGAGAGGCGAGTTGCCTCTCGAAATATTGGAATAATAAATTCATTACAAATCCAATATATGCATCTTTTTGAAATATAATTTTAATTATGGATTGCTCAATCTTCAAAATAATCTTATATGTACATTGTAATAAATCAGTTACAATCTCAATCTTTCGCAATTTAATGTTGTATTCTAGCTTGAAATTTGGCTTAAACAGCTGTTTGCTAAATTCAACCGATTCCATAATCCTTCTCGTAGGACCCTATGAACTCGAAGCCGCCCCTGTACTGATGAGGGTCCTAGCCAGAACAAGGGTATACAGGTTATATTCTGTCTGAATTTACCATAACTGGTGATGTGGATCATTCTTAATCACTACTAGTATAGGTTTTTCCAGAGGTAATAAACCTAATGCCTGAAAATCAGGCCCTTCTACTCAACCAGTTTAAACACCTGTTCGCTAAATTCCATCGAAATCATAACCTCTATCGTAGGATGTTATGGAATCCCCCCCTGTACAAATGAGGGTCATATCCTTGACACAATTTTATACAGGCTTTCTCTTTGTCTGAATATGCCAAAACTCATGTTATGGCTCATTCTCCATTACCACTAGTAAAGGTTTTTACTAGGGTGATGAACATAATGCATGAAGAATCATCTTTATAAGGCATCTTATATATATATTGAAGATTTGGCAATCCATAATTAAAATTATATTTAAGAAAGATGCATATATTGGATTTCTAATTATTTTATTGTTCCAATATTTCGAGGGGCAACTCGCCTCTCTTTGTCGAGGATGTTTACGCGAGGTGTACGCGTGCGCGCATGTTCTAGTGAAAAACACAAACATCCTCGATAAAGAGAGGCGAGTTGCCCCTCGAAATATTGGAACAATAAAATAATTAGAAATCCAATATATGCATCTTTCTTAAATATTTATATATATAATGATATTAGAGAATAAATTGAATTAAATTGATAAGAATTGGCATCATGTCTTAAGAAATGTGAACAAATATCTCATACAATATCCACTATAACCAAAAGGATTCTATAGTATGTGAATTTATCCCTATTCAAATCATTACATAGATATTGCTTCAAATGGTACATTTTACAGATTCATACAGATAAAAAGCCAATATGGATTTTGATAAGTATAAAGTATAACCGCTTTTTACATGTGAAGATATATGATTTATATACACTGCGTGACATTGAAAATGGAACACCAAGAAATAGTGGCCAGAAAGTGATGAAACTCGGCAGACAGAGAGAGACAGGGACGAACAATAAGTGATCTTTATTTCAAAATGATAGTCATAATACAGAGCGAGAACGGCGTCGGCTTAGTAGCAAGTAGGACCACCGCGGACGGCGATGCACGCAGCAACACGTCTAGCTAGAGAGTCAATCAGAGTACGGATGGCGTCCTGAGGGATGGCTCTCCATTCCCTCTCAACCATTTGCCACAGTTCGTCTTCTGAACGCGGCTGTGGCAAGGCATGCAAACGGCGTCCAATGATGTCCCAGACGTGCTCGATTGGTGAGAGATCAGGAGAGTACGGTGGCCAGGGAAGCATCTGTACATCTTGCAGAGCTTGTTGGCTAATGCGAGCAGTGTGCGGTCGGGCGTTATCCTGCTGATAAAGGGCATTGGGTACCCCCTGAAGGTAGGGGAGTGTCACCGGTCGCAGCACATCATCAACGTATCGTTGGGCCGTCATAGTGCCCTGAATACGAAGTAAAGGTGACCTGGAATCATACGCGATTGCGCCCCAAACCATGATTCCACGTTGTCGCACGGTGGGGCGTTCCACAATTGCTGCCGGATTGGACCTTTCTCCACGTCGACACCACACACGTACACGGCGACTATCACTGGACAAGCAGAAACGCGACTCATCTGAGAACACGACCCTGTGCCATTCCGTCATCCACGTCGATCTAGCCCGGCACCATTCCAAACGTTGGCGCCTATTCGGTGGGGTCAATGGCAGTCTTCTTAGAGGACGGCATGAGTGCAAGCCATTAGCAACCAATCGACGGGAAATGGTTCTGGTCGAGATGGAATGATCTAGGGTGTCATGCACATGTTGCAGGATTGCGGTACAAGTGACTTGTGGGGCCGCCACTGCTTGTCGAAGGATACGCCGATCCACACGTATGACGTCACTCTGGTTGCACCGACATTCCTATAAATTGCCACATTTCCTTGTTCCAACCATCTTCTCCACAATCGGTGCACCGTGGAGGCACCAAGGTGTGTATCAGCTGCGATTTGACGTATGGACCAACCTGCCCTTTTCAGTCCGATCACCATGCCCCTCGTAAAAGCGTCTGTCTGCTCGAACTGCCTCCGTTTACGATGACCTGGCATTCTCTGTTATTACACGTGTCTTTTGACACAAGAACAAAATTTCCACAATGATTTTCCTTGAAGAAATAACGACACGAATACTGTCCTTTCTGCAAGTTCCTTCCCTTATATCTTACTCCATGTGCGCACGAGAGCTGCGCATTTTACATCATTTGCATAACTCGGTTAGGCGCGTCTACCCTGAAATTTGCATAATTTTCTGGCCACTATTTCTTGGTGTTCCATTTTCAATGTCACGCAGTGTATTTATTTATATTTATCAGCATAATGATTCTAAAATACCTAAAGACAATGAATATCATGTTCTGTGTCATATGTACTAGGGAAAATTATATTTTATCTTAGGTGTACAGGGAATGAAAGTTGGGGGCAATTTCTTCCCATGTTTTTTTCGATATTTTCTTAATTTTAAATTATTTTGCTGCACCAATAAAATTTCTTTATTTTCTCTTATTTTATAGCTCATTTAAAATTTAGAAACGATTCTTTTCTTTGAATTGAAATTAAAATTTTTAGAATTTTTAATTTTCTGAGAAAAATAATATTTTTCATATGAAAATTATAAAAATGCAAGCTTTTAAAATAATCCGAAATGCTTCACCTTGTTAATTTTATTTTATTAATTTTCCTGAAGGATTTTAAAATTACGCTCAAATACTCTGACAAAAAGAAAATACCCGCCGAGGCGTGAAAGACTCATATTATAGAAAGTGGTATTAAATCGTTATTTTGAAGGGATCACCCTGAGCATTTCTATGTAACTGTATATAGAGAATATGCCTATTATCTTCATCTTTACTGAGTAGAACCCGAAAAATATATTATTGGTACAAACTGTTAAATCGATCACCAATTTTAAGTTTGTTAAACTTATTTATATAACAGATAATTGTCACGTCGGGCGGACGTGTTTTTGCAGCGCTCCGCGAATTCCGGTAAATATTACTTCATATTTGTTTTTTAGAGTTGTTTTTGAAATTTAAAATCTTTTATACCTTACTCATATTACTATACATATATTATCCAACTCTTAAGTACACTTAAACATTTTATATACAGCTGATTTGCATATCAGCAGACGGCGCGGCGCGACCGCTTGCCACTTGTTTGAACAATACTTGGAAAAAAAAGAAAAAGGGCTAAAATAAAATGGATTCCATTTTAAAATCGATAGACGTTAAACTTGATGAAATTTTATTATATTTTGAAAATAAATTTAAAACTAATCAGAAAAATTTGAATAGGAATGATATTACTTTTTTGTCTTCAATGATAAATCAAACGAAAAATGGAATTGAGTCTATTACTGAAGTTTATAAACAAAGCATTACGGAGGGTTTGACTGACACATTAGGTAAAATGATTGATCAAAAATTGGATAAATTTATCAAGGAAATACCGAAGTCTAAACCTTCATATGCCCAAACAGTTAGACAAGAAACCGAACTCATTGATAAAAAACAGCAGACAATAAAAGATGAATCGACTTTAATTGTAGCAGTAAATAACGAGGAGCGCAGTCAGGATGTGATTCAAGCTATTTCTAATAATATTAAAATTATTAGAGAGAAAGGTATAAATATTAAAATTAATGGAATTATAAACGCTAAGAAAACTATAATTATAAAATCTCCATGCCAAAAAGATACAAATATATTACTTGAAGAATTGAATAATTCAGAAGAAATAAAGAATATGAGCAAAATTTACATACCTAAGCCAAGAGATCCAACAATCATTGTCAAAAATGTATGCAAAATAACAGAAATCGCGACTTTTGTAAAAACGGTATGTAAAATGAATCCTGAATTGGAAGGCTTGGATGGTGAAATGAAAGTACTCTTCACTATGAAATCCAATACACCCCAACACAACATAGCGTTGAGAGTATCACCTAAAGTATACCAAATACTTAAGAAAATGAAAAATACAATATATACTGAATTTGAAAGATGCTATATTCAGGATAGGGTTTTTGTTAGGCAATGCCAAAACTGTTTTCAATTTAACCCGAACCACAGACTGAAAGACTGTCAAAATGCTAGGGTATGTAAAAACTGTGGTGTTCAGGGTAGTCACAGCTGCACCGGAGAAAAAAATTGTTATAATTGTTCTAAACACCCAAAATTCAGAAACCATTCAGTAAATCATAGATCTAATTCCAACGAATGCCCACTGTACAAGATACAATTGGACAGAGTCATACAGAGAACGCAATATGCGCCTATTACCGAGGAATCTGTTTTGTCAAATATATAATTTAATGATATATGTCTTACCAATGTAAACAACAATGAATGAAAACTTAAAATGTATTCAACAAAATGTTAGAAAGAGTATTAGGGCAATAAATGAATTACAAGGTTATATTGCAGATAACCCAACCGATATTCTCTTGATCCAAGAACCTTATGTTTTACACAATAAGATCATGTACGATATGGATTCACAGATATTGTGCTCGAATAGGATAGAAGAAAAATACACGGCAATTATTGTGTTAAATAAAAAGCTAAAATGCTCCATGGTAGAAAATTTTACTAATTCTTTTTGTACAACAATGATTTTATCTACTTCTAAAGAAAACATAATTATCTCAAATTTCTATATTCATCCTAATTCACTAAACAATTATCATCTGAATTTTATGAGCAGATTATTTGAAACCTATAAAAATCAACCAGTAGTACTCTGTGGCGACTTTAATTCTCGTCACCCATTATGGTTCGACAAAGTAACTAACTCTAATGGATTTAGATTAAAACCAATTATAGATGAAAACAATCTCTATATACATAATCTGAAAGCGCCTACCTGTCGCGAAACTAGTATAATCGATCTTACTATTTCCAATAAGCAATCATTAAGCTTAATAAATAATTGGCAAACTTCAGAACTAACAAATATTTCGGACCATGTTGCTATAAAATTCGAAATAAAAAAAACAAAAAACGAATACTCATTCAATAATCAAAAATCCACATGGAAATTCAAAGAAAAAGATGCTGATTGGTCTCGATTTTCTCATAATATATCTTTAACAGAAATAATAAGACTTAAAAGCAAATTGGAAAGAGTTAATTCAGATTTAGATATTGATATGATAGTAAATGGACTTACAAACCTTTTAACAGAAGCTGCCTTTAAATCTTTGGAAGTTATATCCTCCGACTCTAAATATTATTCTAGAAATAACTGGTGGAATAATGAACTGAAAAAAATGAAAGATCATTTTCACTACATAAGAAACTTATATTATCGCCACGGAGCAATCAGTTATAACACATTCAAGTTGACTAGGAATCGATACACTAATGCAATTGATAAAGCAAAGAAAATTAACTGGCGATATCTTATAGAAGAAAATTATACAAACAATCCATTTGGTAACGCATATAAATTTTTTAATAAATTAAGAACACCAGATAAACAAAGGGGAATACCCTTAATTGACAATGCCCCAGAACACCTAAAAGAACGATCAATGAGCAATTTGTTAAATGAGTTGGTACCAGATGATAATTTCGATACGGATGATTCTTACCATCAACTAATTAGAAAACACAAACTAAAAATGATTAACAAGAATAAGGTCTTTGTTGAGGGAGGGGAAATAGTGAACCTAATATCTAACATAGACATTAAAAAAGCTCCTGGGGTAGACAGTATAAGTAATAACATGATCAAAAATGCCCTTCCAAATATTTTACCATTATTATGCGATTTATTTAATAAATGCATTCACTTCGGATATTATCCAGATAGATGGAAAGAGGCAGCTCTCAGAATAATTCCAAAACCTCACAAAACGAATCTAGAATTAGTAAAGAGTTATCGACCTATTTCATTAATTTCTAACTTATCAAAAATATTTGAAAAAATTTTGAAAAATAAAATATACGAATACTATGAAAATAATGATCTCCTTAGCCCCAGACAACATGGGTTCTTGAAGAATAAGTCAACAATTACCTGTTTGAAAGAAATCACAAAGATCATAATGGAACATAGACAGAAACAACTAGTTACGCTGATTACAATTGATATACAAGGAGCATTTGATAATACATGGTGGCCAGCCTTGTTTAAAAAATTAGACGAAGACAATTTACCAGTTGAATTGATCAAAATTTTACGTTCTTTTTTGAAAAATAGAAAAACGATTTTCAAGTATAATAATATGAAAGTTTCAAAAATATTAACAAAGGGCTGTCCTCAGGGTGGACCATTGTCTCCGTTGTTATGGCTGATATATTTAAATGATCTGCTAATTAATTTGCAATCACCAAACTCTGAAATCATTTGCTATGCTGATGATGTAACAATTATATGTTGGGATAATGAGCTAACAAATCTAAAAAAGTCAATTGAGTTTAATTTGGAAAAGATAGATCAATGGTGTAATGATAATAAGCTAAATATCAATCTTGATAAAACTAGTATTTTACACTTGCACAATAAAGACAAAATATCAATTAATTTTAGAGACAATATTATTGTGCCCGTAGAAGAAATTAAAATTCTTGGAATTACGATTGCGAATCACAGAAGGAAAAACAAATTGAATTTTGGCCCTCACCTTAACATTATACTAAACAAAACTCAAAGATTAAAAAATCTTCTTTTTTCAATTTGTGGAAAATCTTGGGGTCTTAGCATCCAAAAAAGGCTTACACTTTATAAATCTATAATAAGACCAACGTTAACTTACGGAACAGAAATATGGTTTGAATTTATTAGCAAAAAATATATGTACAAACTGAACTCAATGCAATATCAAATTCTGCTATGGTGTACCCAAACATATAAAACAACCAGTTATAACTGTGTTCACACCTTAGCCAATATTCCTTTGATCACTGATTATATGGAATCTAGAATTATAGGTTACGAGTTGAATAATTTATCAACAGAAGATAAACAATTTTATGATTTGTATATTCCAGGTATACTCAAAGATTTCATTATATCAAGGATTAATTTACTGAAAAAGAATACTAATCGAACATTTCAAAGTTTCTTTCCTTATGATATTCCGAAATATTTTCGACCAAACTATTATAATTCACAATTTATCACAGATCATGGAAATTTCAGGTTTTTTTCTTAAGAAAATTCAGGCTGTGCAAGATTCGACATGTTTCTGCGGATTGGGGGAACAAACTTCAATACATCTCTTGCTGGAGTGCCCTGTCTTTCAAGAATACAGAGTCAACAACGGTTTAACTGCTTTAGGCCCTAGTGAATTAATTTCAAGTAAAGACACATATATAAAATTTAATTTCCTTTGTAAATATATTTTGGACTTCATTAAGAAAAATGGTCTTTGATGTAACGATCTCATGGAAATTTTGGACATATTATATGGTTGTAAACAATATATAGGTGTATGCGTGTATATGTGTGTACATATGTATATGTTTTTTTTTTTTTTTTAATTTAATGATGTAACTGTAAATAAAATTCAAAAATATCTCTATATGTAAATAATATTTTTGAATCTCTCTAAGTCGCTTTCTGTGTATCTTTCCATGTTGAATATTTTCTTTGTTATATATATTTGTATGTACATTTAGCGCAAGTGTCCCTAGGGGGACATAGCGTTTTGAATTGAAATAAAAAATAAAAACTGTGTTGCAATACTAATTAATACAGATAACTTCATTAAATCAACTTTCATAATTGTGCACGCTTGTTCGGCGGTACATATACTAAAATTGGAACGATACAGAGAAGATTAGCATGGCCCCTGCGCAAGGATGACACGCAAAATCGTGAAGCGTTCCATATAATTGTGCAACATATTGTCAATAAATACCTTGTGGCTTCATTCATCTGTATATTGTTAATTGTGTATATTCCTTTTGATAATTCTGTTATCTATTCTACTACAATATGAATTGTTTTAAATAGTTTTAACGCGCAATTATCCAGATCGGATATAGCGTGTCTTATTTGAAATGGTAATAAATAATCTAGGTTGAAAACATGGAAATTTATTTATTATTTTTTTAAATATCGTTTTCCTCGATAACGAATCGCTTTTTAGAGGCATATATAGACATATCGAATATTTCTTATTCAGAAATCTAGCATGTGTACGAATGTCTGCGTATTTGTAAGCTAAAATTGAGAGATAATGAAAAGATAAGATACAAGCAACATAATAGCTGTTTACATTAAGGGTTATGGAGTGGATCTTATCAAGGTTATACATTGTAAAATATTACAAAATATTGATATATATCCTAAATTTACCTTTTAAATTACAAATAATAATTTTGGAATAAAATTCTGATATCTATTTAAATATTGATATATGTATTTATATAATAAATATTTGTATTAGAAACATTAAATATATGATTATATAATTTGAAATATATTCGATGAAATCAGACGATAAAATTAATGATTACAAAATCAAATTTGATATTTATAATTCCAATTCTACAATCCCATATTTATTTCCATAGTTCAGCTAAATATTCTCGACCTGATTTATGCCTTAATTAGCTGAAGGTCTCTAAAATAAATAGCTAAATAAATAAAGTTACAAAGAGGCCTTGTTAAAAGTAAATAATTTCCGGGAAGTTATTAACAGTTAGCCTCTGGCGAGGGTATCCTACAGCTTAGTTCTGGTATATTGGAGGTAATGTCTGTAGGAGCCTTTCTGATTCTTCTTGGAAATACCAGATGAATGTGTAATTTTAGACAATGCATATAGTAACTCATATATTTCTACTAGCCGAATGACCCGGACAACGCCCGTGTTTTACCTGATTGAATGCTTTTATTCAAATACTATTTGTTACAATTATAAATTGGCGCCTTAAATAAATGCATATATTAGTTAATAACTATAGCCAATGTGCTTTATCTGTCTATGTATTGTTGGCTTCCGTAGGCGTCTCTTACTGGGAAAAAGAAAGAGAGGAATCCATTTAGTTATTACCTAATATATGCATTTATTTAAGGAGCGACCCGCTCCAACACAATAGTTACAAAAACGAAGAAGCGAGTGGGGGGGGGGGGCAAAGGGGGCGTGATCGTAGCCAACCAATAGGAGAGCGCCATTCCAAAAAAAAAAGCAAACGGTGACAGAGATAAAAAAATATTAAGAACGCATGACCATCGTAACTGTATATAGAATAGGCGGTAGAAGGCCATATTTTTGTAATTTGAACTATTTATTACGCGTGTGTTACCTTTTCTTTCGTAATAATTTCTACTGTCGTTGTGGAGGGTTCACCATGATGATCCATCATTTTTTCATTTTTGAATTGAAATTATCTTCTACTGCACTTACTGCAAAGAAACATGTATATACACATCAGGAATAATATGAAGCATTATCGCGCCATCTATATAAAAGGAATGAAGACATTATATATATATATATATATATATATATATATATATATATATAAGCCCTACCAATATTGTTTTCATCGCACTAAGGACATTAGAGGTTTAATTTATTTGTAAAAAAAAAACATTCGCGACTTAATGTCTTCATTACTTACATCAGAAATAGTTCATATCTGACGAGGGTCAAAATCCCTAAACACGAACCTAGTTGGCTCTTTTAAATTTATCAAGACAATGAGCGCTCCAAATATTAAAGAACAATACTTAATCAACGTTTAGTTGATTTTTGTTCCACTAGATAGCGCTTAGCCATAAAAAATGCTCATGCCAGGATATACCTTTGTTATTGTTAGTAATAAAACCTGACATTTTATATTTTTTCGTACTTTTCAAACACACACAAATACATGTGTAATCGATGGTTTCATGACGGTCATACTGAACGATGTAAGGATCTCAATGGGCCGCTGTCACTAATAGCCGAGGCCACAGATTCGTTATGCGGTCATATACCCCGAGGACAGGGAGCCTCTCCTCAGGACCTGCTCCACCCAGAAGAAAAACCTTATCACCGAAATCATCAGTGCTGCAATTGAGCGCGCTCGGGACTCAGATCCCTTTGTACGTGAGGGCTTGTACGCGCTCAGGAGGATGTTACTCCCCTGACAGAGTCCAGACTACCCTTGGCAGGGGCACCTCCTGATGTGAATATTTAAATTGTAACTCTCCGGAGTGTAACAATTGACTGAGCTGTCAATAAATATGTTTTTCATTTCATTTCACAGATTCGTTACCCGCGTAACCTTAATAGATCGTGCAGCTAAATCAAGATTCAAGAAATGAAATAGGGTGCAAGTAAAATTTCATATGCACGCGCAGAACAACGACGTTTACAAAAGCATCATCTGACATCCCGGCGTCCATAGCTTCGTCTACTCTTGACGCTACATCACAGATATTAACGTCTTCAGTGTTTTGATCAACGACGAACCTGGTCGCAGAAAGGACCTGGTGTCGTGTTTTAAGTTAAATCCATCTACCTTTTACAGCACCAGAGATACCACATTCGTGTTTGGCACAACCATGGAGAAAGCGTGTTGTACGCATGTATTCTAAAATGTATTTTTGCTATCAGCTGGAGTGATGGTGTGGAATATAATTGGATACACGTTTCGGTTACCCTTTTTCACAAATCTGGTACCTTGAACAGCCTCGTTATATTATTTGTTTTAAGGCCCGGGAAATTTACCTTTACACGAGGACAGGGAAACGCTACATTTCAGCAGAATAATGCCTGACGACATGCTGTGGTATTATATAAACCTTCCTACATACAGAAGTGTTCCGCTTCGGATATGAACAGCACGTTCTCATTATCTGTCACCAATAGAAAACGCCTGGTCAGTAGTTCCTAAGCGACTGGCACGACACCACACGCCAATCTCCTCTGTAGGTTGACTATTCCATCGTGTTAAAGCTGCATGAGGATTAACCTGTACATGACATCGAGCCTCTATTTGACTCAATTCCCAGGCGTATAACTTCTTCTATTGCTTTCATAGGTTGTTCTTATGGGATATGATTTCTCATTATCAACACCTCCCAAATACTTCAAATTCTTGTTCTTTCCAGTATAAAAAGTATTTTTACAATAAATATTAGTCTCTTTTTATTTGTGTATTTGCATTTAATATTGTTCTTCCGCAAATAATATAGAAATAAATATCCTTCTCAAATAGATACACATTTAATATAAATCTTTATATGCCGCCATCTGTATAACACAAACTACTCAGGATGGTTATTATTTTCTAATAATGAAACTCCTTTCAGGTCTTATTATATTATTTCCATCGAAGTAATGACAGTAGGAAATTGCGTTATTCTGTTAAAAAGAAAAATCCGCGATACTGAGTATGTCTCTTATATATATGTGGCCCGCTAATGGCTGCCTATACAAAAATAAGATTTATATTTTATTATATATGAAACACAATAACAGCACAAGATTTATAAGGAGTAACTATATTTTCTGAGAAAATAAGATATTATTATAGATTTCTTTTGGCATCTCTCTCTCTCTCTCTCTTCATGTTTGTATAGCAAAACCTCGCTATAGGGTACCCCAATGTAATTTGAATATAGCTATGGTTATATTTTACTAGGGGTTACTTCTTGTTCGTCATAAGGGGAGGTTTGTTATGTACAAAGGTCAGTGAGATATTACTGTATATTGTATTCTACCTACGTTCATAAAATATTTAACTTATCAAAATCAAACTTTGACGCCATTTAGAGTATATCTAGTCAGGATAATTCATATATGCATATATTCCAAATGTTAATATGTATATTGTGTCTTTTCCACAATATTTTATTATCTTTTCAGGATTTTGAAATGGAAGAAAAAGTTTACGATACGACAGAATACATTGAAATTATTTTTACCTCAATATTCGCAAATTATATAGATAGAAGGCCTAATATACTTCTTGGCGGAGTATTTTCATAATTTCCAAGCCGTAAAATGAAAAATAATATTCTTAGAATAATTATAATATTTTCACAATATTCCACTCCGTTTCAACGATAATTTACCTATTCGTTATGAAAGAAGAGACATATCTCGGGGATAAAATCCTCTTTATATACGTCGGCGATCGCACATGTTTTCGGATAAGCCGCTCGTCTACGGATACAAATGACAAGAATGGAAATGATTTACATTTGGCTATTGATTTGTACCTTCTGTAATTCAAAACTAAAAAATGAAATCACTCACTATATTTTTGATTGCTCTGCTCTGAAAGAAGAACCCTTATGCTAAAAACTGGGCAACTCTGTGCTTCACTTCCATCAATAATTGACAATATGACCCAGAATAAGTATATTGCTACGGCGTTTTATGGTTTCCACAAGTCCATATCTCAGAAGAAGGCCAAGTGACACTCACTCCTCACTTTCTTACTGCTACTCTTTTTGTGTTGTTTTTCTTGCTTCCCTCTTTCTCTTTTTTCTTCTGTTTATATCGTTGTTTCCTTTATCTCACTGCTTTGTTCTTATGCATACCTCTGGTGAATCCTGTATAGGGTCAGTGACCCTAAATAAAGGCTTTTTGTTGTTGTTGTTTGTTTTACATTTGGCTATTGCGATTTGAAATCATATGTCGTATATAACATATATATTTAATCAACATTATGCATGTGAAAATCGATTTCAAATATTATTTGTTAATTCGTAAAATGCCATGCTCTAGAGAGAGCTTAAATAAATATAATCACATATTATTATTCCACATATTAAAATATTTAACTGGTCTGGTATATGCACTTATTGCATTAGTAATAAGTAAATTTAGACATAAAGAAGAATTTGGAAGGATAATTATTTACGTCTGTGAAAGAGGTCAAGCAGGCGGTGCGTCGAAATATACGTTTACATTAAGAAGGATTTCTCTCTTTAGAATTCCGCGTGTAATTAAAATCTATAAACATATTTATTGATGATTAAAGACTCTATTCTAGAAAGATCCAGATTTCTTAGTAAAGATGAGTTCTAAACTGAAAATCGTTAATATTTTAGGTGAGTTGTCAACTGCTCATTTCGAAGATAGCATAGATTTATCGAGAACTAGTCCAATATCTGAATCTTATTTATATAACATGTATTAAAGAGTTCCTGTTGCAGTTCCTCCCAAGCACGTGTCCATCAACGGCCTGGACGACAGCAGCGAGGTGATGGTACGGGAGGCGGACAAGCTCAGCCTGGCCTGTACCGCGGAGGGCAGCAAGCCCGCGGCTACTATCGACTGGTACCTCCGTACCATCAAGTTGGTGCCTGGTCAGCATCACTACATATATATATATATATATCTAATTCCTTGTTTCTCAGTGCTTTAGATTTTGTACAAAATTTGAATTATCGCCTGAAAACGCCTTTGCCATTGTTCGCTCCTGACGAGGACAAAATACTTTTTCGAAACGTCGGAATAATAAAAATATTTACAGGCCGAAGTATCTTTAATTTGAAAAGATAATTTATTTATTTTTTTTAAGTACACTAAGTAAAGGTCATGGTAAAACATATGCATAGATAGTAACGGCTTCTTAATATAAGCTCACAGTATATCTACACATGGATAAATTCGTTTACAAGGGTTTGCATTAAGAACTTTGGTTACTTGCACTCAATGATATGTTTGCACTTGTGCAAGAATTTGAGGCCATTGAAGCAATTCTGCTTTTCGAAAAAAAGTTCCCAAGGTCTGTGGTTGTGTAAATTTATATAGAATATACTAACCTCCATATTTAGATAGCTTACTTAAGTACCCACATTTTCGTTAGAATATTGGCATGCTAAATAATCCAAGCTGTCGATACATTATTAGACCGGTGTGGTGATTCCTTTACCAAAACTCCTGAAAGTCAATCATTATATCCTTGTATTAAGAAGGTTTCCATTAACAGAACAAAATCATTCAATAGAATTAAAAATATATATTCCATTACTAATAAATATATTATTTCTTTTGCAAAATTTCTACTATCGAACGTTTTTGTGACTAGGACGATATTATATATAGAGAGAATCAGCACTTATATTTATACCAAAATAGACACCTCTTTCTTTAATTACGTATAAAAACGATGAACTATTCATCACACCAATTAAAATAACTTACTAATGATGATAAGGAATGAGCCATAACACCATGTTTGGCAAATTCAGACAAAATCCAAAATGTATACAAAGATTACGGGCTTTTGCCTTCATCAGTACAAGAGCGGAATATGAGGATCAAAACCTGAAACCAAGGTATACAGGTTAGCTTTTGTCTGAATTGGCCAAACCTGCTGTTGTGGCTCAGTCTTTTTCATCACTAAAGTTTTTTCTAAGGTGATGAGCAGTACATCGTACTGATGCATAGTTAAAGGGGAGAGGTGCCTCTTTTAGTACCTGAATATCATCCTCCAGAAACATTATTCTCTATGAAATGTGAAATATTTGCACGATTTTTCCAATAAAAAGAATTCCATTCACTGCCCTCACTGCGATGATAAAAACTGAACGGAGCTAACACATCAGGGGTGAAAACACCCAACAACAGAGATTTTCTCTGAAATTGTATTTAAATTTTCTGTTTATAGATCCGGTACTGTAGAGATATTCTTAGTAAAGATATTTAAGAAAACTGCGGCAATATGGGAAATGAGGACAGCGAAACTACATATAAACACTTGTATTTAACAACATGCCTCTTAGGCCCAATATAAATGGATGCATTAGAGTGCACATTCTGTATTTAAAAATGCGAACTGTTCAGCGATAATGTTATTTTGGTTTTCAATTTGAAAACTATTTACCCTCTTTGAGTTCTATTTGAGAACTAGTTAGTTTAATATTTCTTTATAAAATAGACACTTCGGCCATTTAAAGTTTTAAATTGTTGACGTTTCAACAAAATTCTTATGTCTATTGTTAGGAGAAATAAATAAAAATAAAGAATTTATCAAAGCGTTAAAATTGGTTCTGAGAATGCAAGGGCATTCTCACGCGATTTTTCGAATTTAGTACAACATCTAAAGCATGAGTCAAAAACAAATATTAAACTCGCCAAAGACAATGATATTGAAAATATATTATAATAAAATTATAATAAAAAATAATAAATAATATAATAATAAAAATCAAGAATTTCAAATTATTATATATAAATCTCTAACTATTATGCACAATATATTTTAAGATTTTAAATTATTTTTAAATTTGAAAATGAAGCAAATTGTTGCGGAATATCTTCAAATATATTTATAGTTTTTACCCCCATTTATCGTGATATCCATCTCTCTAAAATGACCATTGCCGTTTGAAATTTTATATTTCTATGAAATATCTGAATACCATTCTAATCTGTCCATTCTAATCTGTCCCGTATATAATGCATGTTCTCTCAATTTTGTTTAACGCCCTTCTCCCTAATAACCTCTGTTGGTATCCCTTAATACTGGTCTCTAAAATTCTGCCGAAAGTGGAATTTTATAACTATTTACCCTCCTTGAAGTTCTGTTCGAGAAATAGTTAAATAGTTAAAATGAGGAATATGAAGCGTAAAAAAAGGTCTAATTAAAATTAGAAGCTAGAGAAATAATATATGGTACACCGACTACCTAGCTAATTGGTATCCACTTCTCACTGCCTTCTAATTATCCAGATTTACTCTACTTGTGTTTTTAAGGAACACTTGAAAAACACCTTCTCACTTCTACTTTAAATGAATCCTTTTTTCATTATTCGTTCTAATGAATTCTCCTTAGTTTGCTAAACAAGTTAGTCTGCTTGAAAGATTAAATCACATTTTCTCCCTATATTTAGAAGAACACTACTGTTGCAAGAAATATATTTTAAATCATATTTGTAATATATAATATATATATATATGGTTTTGACCAAGGGCTTGGTTGTTGTGGTGTGATGTAATCAATATAAGCGTGAGATATTCATGTTTTTAGTTCTTATGATATTTATATAATAATAAATTATTATGCAAATATATATCTTTTCAGTAGCATACAATCTCTTTTAATAAAATACTACACTACCTAAGATTATTGAATATCAAGTAGAAGAGTACATAACAGTAATTTTTATTTTTATACCAACACACAAAACGCGATATCCCGGCGATGGATAATTGCGTTGATTCAGATTTTTAAAACTGAAAAGGTTATAAATATATTATACAAAATAATAAATAGAGAAACAATAAGATATATTAGGAAACTGATCTTTCAAGGTTAGAAAGATAATCATAAATAAATTTACAAAAATGGTTAATATATGGATAATCGCGCCATCTGTAGGTATATATAGAGAGTTTTAGCGCAAATATTTATATATTCAAACAAACATGTTCCGAATGATCAAGTGAAATGTGAAAATTATATTGTAGACTAGCCGAATGACCCGGGCAACGCCCGTGTTTTACCCGATTGGATGTTTTGATTCAAATACTATTTGTTACAATTATAAATTGGCGCCTTAAATAAATGCATATATTAATTAATAACTATAGCCTATGTGCTTTATCTGTCTATGTACTGTTGGCTTCCGTAGGCGTCTCTTACTGGGAAAAAGAAAGAGAGGATTCCATTTAGTTATTAACTAATATATGCATTTATTTAAGGAGCGACCCGCTCCAACACAATAGTTACAAAAACCAAAAAGCGAGTGGGAGGGGCAAAGTCAAAAACAAAGTGTCTCGCGTAGTGGCGGCGTCATCGTAGCCACGTGATCGTAGCCAACCAATAGGAGAGCGCCATTCCAAAGAAAAAGCAAACGGTGACAGAGATGACGCATGACGCTCCTAACTGTATATAGAATGCTTGACTCATCAAAGGTGAACCTTCCAAGAGAGGCTTCACTAGTTTGAACAATCAATCCTATTTAAATTTGGGTTATTGTGTCTAAATATTCGGCACTTTAGTTGGATACTTGGTGAAAGTATTTGATTGAATTCTATGAATATAATATTGCCAGGTGTAAAATTAGGAAAGACCAACTTCTGGATGAGATAGCAAATTATTTCAGGTAAGAACAAACTATGAAAGATAAACAAAAGATAAGCAACGAGGGAAGTTTACAGAGTAGCAAAATATAAACATAAAAATGATACTCTGTTAGTAAAATAATAAAAACTTTGCTACAATATTTTAAGACGGTAGGAATATATTAAAATATGATCTCTTTTGAGCGTGCACAAAATTTCTCTTCAGAATAATCGATCAAAATTTGAGATTCACAAAGAATATTTTCGGTAGTTCTGAATTTCTATATATAAATACAAGTTTTTAATATATAACTATTAAAATAAATCTATTCAAAGGAAATATATTCTCAATAATTTTCAACAATAATCTTTTATCAATGTATTTATTTTTATTAAAAATAACGAAGGCATCTCCTGACCACGAAAACATGTGCTTTTTAGATGGCAGAGCGCCATCTAGTGGAGCAAAAATAAACTAAACGTTTATTTAGCTTGCTCCGTGATATGATATGAGAGCAAATGTGCTCGTGGTCAGGAAATGACTTTTTTATTTTTAATATAAACACCTGACCCAGTTATCTTTTATTTTTTTCTATTGTTTTTTCATTTATTTTTATATATTATTAAATATCTCTACAGACCTTCCTTCATTGATAAAAGGTATTGAGAGGAATTGTCTCATCAGTGGGGAACTCTTAGACAAGTTTCTTTTCATTAATATCTCTCATACGTGTGGTACAGGCCATGATAGTTTTAGTGGGTTGTAGTTAGCGACAACAAATATCGTAAATCAAATTTATAAATTCAATTGCCATCTATCTATGAAATTTGTAACAAATAAATTCACTAGAAAAGTGTTTCTTTTCAATAATATCATCAAATATTATATCTACAGACCTCACTGCAATTACGAGTATATATGTTATTAAAAGAGAGGGCTTGGCTCATCAATAGTGATTTAAAAATATTATCTTTATTGTAAATGTAATCGAGGACCTTTGGATCAAATATTTATTCAGAAAAAAAGTGTCTAACGCGGGATTCGATCCGGGTTGTGATTGTTTGAAATAGACAGTCTATACCAATCGTCCATAGACCTTCCTGATGAGCTATATCTCAATAAATAAACCTTTATCATTCCTTCAGTCGATTCCATAGAATTTGTATTACCCGTGAAAGAGAAGAATACTTGTATGGTAGGGTGTTGGTTGGTCGTGTTATCCAATTACCACAGGAGTGTTCAAGAAGACCTTGTCTGGAGGAGGATTCTCTCAAGGTGGGATGGCCTCCCTTGCTGAATAAATTTGTACACATACACATCTATATATATTCCCTTATATTTTATCTACCCTTTATTTACTCCTTTATTATATATATATTCCACCTTTCTAACAATTGATTAGAATAATCAATTAAATTGTTTTAGATTGTCGATTGTCTATGGAGAACAATTGGCCAATCAAGAGAAACTCACGACCATCCAGTAGAAGTATTTTATATTGAAAATATAAAAAGATAATTAATATTTAATGCCATCAAATTACCAACACGACTGCGTGGGCAAATATGACTTTTACCTTCTAACAAAAGATAAAGTAGAATGCTTGACTAACGTGCTATTTAATTTAAACTACAACGGTATTTATATGTTTAAAGCACAATTTATAACTATGCAAAACAGTGCAGATACAATATAAGTAAATATGTTAATACACAACATAGAGGAAGGTACATGAGCTGTGGGTGAACAGAGGCGGCCAAGACCACGGTACTGAAAGGCCAAGATCGTCGATACACCACAGTCAGCTCAATCACGCTCTACCCCAAGATGGAGCAGGCCGGTGCAGTGTACACCTGCGAGGTCAACCATCCTGGACTGGAGCGGCCCGTGAGGACGTCGGTCACCGTCGGGGTCTTCGGTGAGTGCATCACTACTTCTGTGTCCTCCCCACAGCATAGACAGCAACTTAGCTTAGACAATTTAGATTGAACAATTTAAAAAGACAAAGGTCGCTTTCCCATCAAAATAGACCATCGTCGCAAACTAGCGGCCTCAGGTCGGTGACAAAGCCACAACACCAGCTTTGGCAAACTGAAAAGTGTCCACATAAAACATGGTTTCGGGCTAATGGCCTTCGTCTGCCTAGTTCGAACTTTATTCTATGTGATCCACAAGGTATCTAATGGAATCTTGACATCTGCCAAAGAGGTGTGTAGCTGGCTAAGTGGCAGGGCCAAAACACGACCCGCTAGTTTGCGACAACGGTCAATAGATGGCGTCTAGTTTTGAGGTCTATTGTGACAGGAGAGACGACCTTTTTCTTCTCAGATCAAAATTCTTCCGGAAAAGGTTCCATCTATATTAAACAATATAAAGGTTCCCCGGTGATGAGATTATTTTTATTTTATTAAAACCGTCTCAAACCTTTGGGCATCTCTGCCCTACTAGAGGAGAACATATATAATGAATAAACGTCGCCTGATACCTGATTAGCTTAAATATAGAAGACGAAACACAAGGTATTGAGAAAAGCTTCTTTTATAAAAGAACTAATAGCGAAAAGGGAGAGAGTATTGTTATCTTAATTCTTAGATTAGATATATTCAAAAATGTAAATTAGTGTAGCATGAATGGTTCATTTCCAAATATAACAATAGGGCTTGGCTCATCAATGGTGAACCCTCCCAGCGGTTTTATTTTATTTTATTTGACATATCGGACGCGATATCCCAGCTCGGGATACTTGCGTCTAAATACATTTTAGTAGATTATATACAATTCATTTTATACAATTTAATAACCGGACTAAAACATAATTAAAACTCAAACGATGACACTCTAAAACAGAAGAGAAAATCCAAAATGGATTATTTTATCAACCTATATACAACTCAATAACCGACTAAAAACACAATTAAAACTGAAACGATGGTTCTCTCAAACAGAAGAGAAAATCCAAAATAAATTATTTTAGCAACCTATATACAATTCAGTATATACAATACAATAACCGGTTAAAAACACAATTAAAACTGAAACTATGGTTTTCCCAAACAGAAGAGAAAATCCAAAATGAACTTACAAAAATTATTGAATTTTACATAAGTGTCTTTGTTATATACAAATTAGCAAACCTCTTCGATGGGATAAAAATGATTACTTCTGTAGCTGTGGAATATCGGACATTCCATCAATAAATGCATTGAGTCTTGGTTTTCTTTTCCACAGAAACAGCTAGGATCATCCGTTGCCCCGATTTTCGACAGAAATTCTCCAAAATTACCATGACCCGTGACGAACTGTGAGTTATAAAAATTCGGACGAAAATAAAAAGGAATTCCAAATGGGAAAAATTTTCTGAATGTTTCATTAGTGTTAGCTATTGTTTCAGCCATTCTTGATTCTATGTAGTTATGAATTATAGTCGGGGCATGCGGTCTGAATACATTAATTTCTTCTTTTGATAAATTGGCCAAATCGTATTTTATTATCAACGATTCTATTTGATCTGTGAGAATAGGTATTTTTGCCAAACTATGAATACAATTTGATGAGGTCGTTTTATAGGCTCTCACTACCCAAAGAAGAATCTGATATTGCTGAGAGTTTAATCTTTGCTTACTTCTTTTATTAATAAATTTATACCATATTTCAGATCCATAGGTTAGTATTGGCCTGAAAAGAGTTTTATATAAAATTAATCTTTTTTTAGCATCCAATCCCCACATCTTTCCACAGAGCGAAAACAAAAGATTTTTCATACGGTTGATTTTACAAAGAATATCATTAATGTGGGGTGTGAAGTTAATTTTGACTTAATTCTGTGATTAGAAAATTTTATACCTAAAATTTTTACCTCTTCCACTGGTTTTATTATGAAATTTGGAGTTCCCATTGGAATATTTTGTTTGCCGTGCATATGTATTAAGCCGGTTTTCTCCGGGCTTAGCTTTAGCTTATTTCTTGTACACCATTGTATTACATAAAATTTAAAGTTCTTTCTGTTTCATTTTTAACCCTTCTATGGTCTTGTGCCAGCAAACAATCGAAACATCATCCGCATAACAGATTATTTCAGAATTTGGGGATGCGAAGTTGATCAACAAATCATTCAGGACTATATTCCACAATAAAGGTGATAATGGTCCGCCTTGAGGACATCCCTTTGATAAATATTTCGAAATTGTTGTATTCGAGAAGGTGAGACTTGTTTTTCTTCTCCGATTTAAAAATGATTGGATAATTTTTATAAGAACTGCTGGGACGTGGTCTTCGTCCATTCTTTTTATTAAGGCAGGCCACCACGCATTATCAAATGCACCACTTATATCAATGGCAATCAATGCAACCAATTCGTTTTGTTTGTGTTTCAGTATGGTCTCGGTTATTTTGTCCAATGCCGTTATTGTAGATTTTCTTTTCGTAAATCCATGTTGTTATTATGTCAGTAAGTTATTATGATTATAATAATTGAGTATTTTATTTTTAATGATCGTTTCAAATATTTTTGAGAAATTTGATGTTAGTGAAATTGGGCGATAGCTATTAATTGCTTCGTAGTCAGCTTTTTGCGGTTTCGTAATAATTTTTAATACCGAATGTTTCCAGCTTTCAGGATAGTAACCCAGCACCAGACACTCATTAAAGAGTTTGACTAAACTGGGTAGGATTGATAATAATGAGTGCTTAATCATATAATTACTCACGTTATCTGGACCAGGAGCCTTTCTGATATTAAGATTCGAGCACAAATCCTTTATTTCCTTTTCAGTAATAAAAATGATTTCCCTGTTGGTAAAACTTGGGATGTGATTTCTAATTAAAGTGTGTTCTTCATTGTCCAACCGCACATCATCATCAGGAAAAAATGCTGTTAGCATTTCCTTCATCTTTTGCTCTCTCATGCATTCTGCAGTTTTATTCAGTAATGGTATGCCCACTTGAATATCGGCCGATCTTAACCGTTTAAAAATCCTGTATGCATTCCCGAAAGCATTCGTAGACTCATTTTCTTCAATAAATATTTTCCACGACGTCTTTTTTGCTCTATTGATGACTCTTAAGTATTTATTTCTTGCCGCTCTGTAAATACTCGGATTCAGGTTACCCCCTCTATAATACAAATTCCTGAGATAATGTAAATGTTCTTTTAATTGTTGAAGCTCTTTATTCCACCAATTTTTGGAAGTAGTCGTGTTTATAGAGGTGTGATGCTTGACGTCGAGAGAAGAGTATGCAGCTTCAATTACTAAATTTGTCAATTTGTTTACCACATTATCAATATCTTCACAATTGACAATGTGCTTAGAAGCTGAATTTAAATCCAGTAAATCCGAAGGCGAAATACTCTCAGCAAATTTGGTCCAATTCGCCGATTTTTCTCTGAATTTCCATGTCGATGTCTGTCTATTATTGTTTGCCAAGTTTATCATATTGAAGATATCAAAAAGTATTGCCAAATGGTCTGAGGTAACAGAAAGTGCTGAGGTTCTCCAGTTATGTATAAGACCAATGGAATGTTTATTAGAAATTGTCAAGTCGATTATGCTAGCATTTCTGCAAGTTGGGATTTTAAGATTATGAACAAATAGATTCTGCTCCTCGATAATAGACTTTAGAATGTATCCGTTTTTATTTGTCGTTGAATCGAACCAGAGTGGATGTCTTGAATTGAAATCTCCACAAAGGATAATTGGGAGTTGACCAAAGGCCTCAAGTATTTCTGAGATGAATTGGATATGAAATGCAGCCATTGAGTTTGGGTGTATATAGATATTGGCAATAACTATTCTTTTCCCGTTGAAATAGAGAGAGATCGCTGTACAGAAGGAATTTGTAAACCTGTTAATTTTCTCATATATTATGTTGCGGTTCAAAATAATAGTAGCAGTATAAATTTGCCTATCTGTGCTAGAATATACTATTCGTGAATTCTTGCCAAATTTCACTGTATCATTGCACATGTATGGTTCTTGTAGAAATATGATGTCAGAAAGATCGTCTGCGATTGTCACACCTAACTCACTAGTTGCCATCATACTTTCCTTGCATTAAATTGTATACATCTGATATTGTTATCATTCATCTGAATGGTATTGAGTTCTGGGTTTTGTACAGGGGACATTCGCTGGAGTTCGCCTTGTGATCAAGAGACCTTCCATTCTTGTACCTCGGGTGTTTAGCGCAGTTGAAACATTT
Organism: Cordylochernes scorpioides; assembly: GCA_030710605.1. Taxonomy (NCBI): domain Eukaryota; kingdom Metazoa; phylum Arthropoda; class Arachnida; order Pseudoscorpiones; family Chernetidae; genus Cordylochernes; species Cordylochernes scorpioides. The sequence goes on from CP092884.1 coordinate 13,615,816, forward strand.
TTGTTTACGCGAACACTCATGATTTCCCGCCGCGCCGCATATTAGGCAAATCTTTTCATGGGAGCATTCGCTGATTTTATGTCTTGGATTAAACTCAAAACATTTCTGGCACTGCCTAACTAATACTTTGTCGTGTATATGGCATCTCTCACAGTCGGTATAGATAAAATTACCCTTCTTCCTTAAGGTTTGATACACTCGTGTAGAAACTCGCAGCACTACATTGTGGTGAGAGGTATTGGATTTCATGGGGAACAGCACTCGGATTTCATTCTCTAGTCCACTCAAATCAGGATTCATGGTACATATGATTGGTATTAAATTATTAACTTCCGTTAATTTACTGACATTTTTTTATAATAATTGTTGGGTCTCTAGGTTGCGGGGTAAAAATTTTACTATTTGCTTTCAATTCCGCCGCCATGCTCAGTTCCTTTAACAAGTGTTTAGCCTCTTCGTCGCTAGGAGTTTTTATTACTACTGCATTTTTGGTGTTAATAATTTTATTAATTCGTATCCCACTACCGTTTTCTCGTAACTTTTTTATATTAGTTGAAATTGCCTGAGCTATGTTGTTAATAGGCTCATTATTTAGAGGAACTGCGAGCAGTGTAGCTTCAGTGTTTAAGGTCCGTTGTCTTTCCTCAATAAATTTCTGTGTATGATCTCTCTGTGTAACTTGGGCATAAGATAATCCTTTCGAGGAGAACACGCTTCGAATATCACCGAGCTTCTCTTCCACTATGTTGCCGACGGTTTCCTTCATCTGTGCCAAAAGGTTCTCGTTATCCGATTCAACCATAGAAGAAATTCCATCTTTCGTTTGTTTTTAACATAGTCGAAAGATATGATAAATCATTTTTAGTCAATTTTTTTTTTATTTTGTTGAAATTTATTCTCAAAGTATGCAAAAATTTCATCCAGTTTCAAATTTTTAGTAACCTAACCATAGAATTCATATTTAATCAAAAGAGAAACAATTCGAACTATATGAAAAAAAAGCAAGGTAAAATTAAATAGCAAAACAATAAACCGATTTAAAACATTTCAACATAAGCATTTAGAAAATAAATTAAGAAATTTAGGCAGTGTTTACCGAAACTTGCGGAGCGAGATGACGCACGTCCAGCCAGATCGGCCACCTAGCGGCAATTCTAATCCACCAGACTGCTTCTCAGAGCTCTAATACTGTATTGGACGATTCTGCTTATATACGCAGCACTAAAGGATGGAATCTCAGAAATGGTTTTCAAGAGAACTATGGACATAAGCTTATAGGACAGTAGAATTACATTCAAATATTTGCATCGAGCAATGCTCTTCCGCAAACATTAAAGGCAAGGCCAGTTAGGCCGTTACGCAATATGTTTCTTTATTACAAAACCATATTGCGTAAGGATTTTTTATATTTTATAAAAGTAAATAACAATTTTCGTATAAGTGAATAGCAATTTCTACTGCCTTTCTTGCGACAATATACATATTGAGAGGGCTGGTTTATCAGTGACAGACCCTATTAACAGGTTCGTCAGTTTAATATATCATACCTCTATAATATAGTATTTGGATGAGTCGAGTATATAATCCGGTACTGTAAAGGAATTCTCAGTAAAAATATTTAGGCTAACTACGGCCATAAGCATTGAGCATAATAGATATAAATCTAATCACAAAGCCTGATACATAAGAAAAACAACATGTAGTGTATTAACATGCTTGTATATTTGTAGAAATGCAAATACCTCTTTGCATACTCAATTTTTGCTTTAGTAATTTGCATTTAAATAGCGGCACCATTTAGCTAGTAGTCAATCAGTAGGATGTACTTATTTCTATTAAACTATAACACTAAAGTCCGTGACCTAATACAAGCAACACCTCATCCTGGCTACTCTAGCGACACAAAACAACTTACTAAAACTATTAGAAAATATGCTAGATTTATCTGGCAAAACCACTAAGAGGTTTATTACTGATAAGCCTTTGCAACATGTTCTTTTTGCAGTAAGGCCAGTAGAAAATTGCTTTGAAAAAGAAACATTCTCCCCTGGATAGCTTACATTTTTAAAAAGGATGGCCCTCTAATGATCTAGCGAGATATCGTATAAATAATAGACTCAAACCTTCACATATATACCTTCGTTGATATATTTTAAAATTAAGAATTATACTAATGAGTAGCAGTAAATTTATTTTGACATTGTGCCATATATGGACGAATTTCAGACCAAATTCTCTTCAACTGGTCTAATAGTGTCTCAATACTGGCTAGGTCTGTTTAACAGTCTTTTTCTCGCGTATTTCTCATAAAAAAAGACGTTATTCATTTGATCAGTGTTTGTGAAGAAAGTATCATTTAACATTTTCTATTTATTTCTAGTAGAAGACGTATTTGACTTATAATCTGTAATATTTAAGAAAAATAAGGTTAGTTTATATTTATTCTTATAGATGTCGCAAACCACAATTTTCATTTTTAATACCACGTGATACCATTTCTTAATTAAAAACATGATTACGGTACAATTCTACTTTTGTATTATCTTTTTATATATAAATTAGCGTTCGCACTCACTTTTCGCCACAAATTTGAGGTTCAACCTGCACAACGTTGACAAGAACCAACAGCCTGGTACACATACTTTGTCAGATTTTCTTGACATATTTCATATACATGGTGAATCTAAATTGCATACAAACTTAAAGAATAGGTTCTAGGAATATATATAAAAAAACTTCGCCTTTGCCGGTCCCAAGCCCGGATGAAAAAGGAGGAGGGGGAGCAGTAACAAGCTCTCTAAAAAACCTGGGCTCACCTGGTCCGGCTGAGAGTACCCTGTAAGGGCTCCTAATCCAGGAATACAGGATTATCAGTGTTTGTATTCCATGTTAGGAGCGGCTGCATATGGCCTCTGTTCCTCATGTCAGAGGCGGCCATTTCTTTTGGAGCTAAGACGACCTGCCACTGAGTAGTGATCCCAATATTGATGACAAAGGCAGACGCATTCTACTTCACCCATTCATGATCTCAAGCTTTTCAAGCTTGATACCCTAATATGATTGAGTGGAGATAAGAAAGAAGAAGAAAAAAAGTACATTTCGTTATTTCTGAATTCTAAAAAAGTTTAATTTAGTAATAATAGGCCTTAATAAAAGCCTAAATGTGAATTGCTATTGTCATTAAAGTTATTAACTTTATTAAAAGGTCATACACGTTTTAAAATACAATTAGATATTTATTTTATACAAAGACGTATTTATGTGATGTATGATAATAATAATAATATATTCCAGGATCCCAGTTTATTCAATTAAATATATAATAATATTTCAGAGATGGTATTCAAAATTTAATTATATATATTATTTTGAAATGGTAAAAGGATTATTTTAGTTGGCTAATAAAAATGAAATTAATGACATTTCCATAGTAACTGAGGATTTGTCTTTTAAGGTAAAGAAAGGGAATTAACTCTAAAATGACTCAATTCTTAGGGAAAAAAAGCAAATAAGATTTTCCTAAATTTTAAAAAAGGAAATTGAAGGTTATCATTGTTGAGAGACGAAATATTAATAAAAATAAAGTAACACGTCTCCTCTACCTTTGGTCTCTTCCAACGAATATTTTTTCATCGTTTCAGTATGCAAGAACTATTCCTGGTGGTTGTATTTCGGATTCATCTGTATAAAACAATATATTTTTGTTTTTCCATATTGGTTTCCATGAATAAATTTATACACCATAGATATATAGGAATCTGGAAGGAATCACTGTCATAGCTTCGAGCTTAAAATAAGCATATAAGTGTTCTAATAGGTTCATTAGCATATAGAAGCAGACCACGAAACATTTCTGTTTTCTAATTGATCGGCGAGAGGTATGTCTTTGGTGGGAAGTGTGAAGAGACGACATTTTACAATAGATGAATTTATCTTATCCTCACATGTATCAACAAATAACATTTTAGGTGTTTGTATATTGAGGATTTGGTACCGTCACACCACTGTTTTTAGTGCTGACTCTAACATTATTTTTTAAAATTTATATATTTTTTGTATAATATTGTATTTAACACAATTTACTCTGAAATAATTCAGGAAAGCTATTAAGATCCATCTTACTATGTGATAGCCACCTGTAGAAGGGTTTTTACCTGAAAGCTTGTGCTCGTTTTATATAAAAAAGACACCCATCTTCCTTATCGCCTGGTTCATTTCAAAGCTATTAAGGTCAAAATATCAGGATTCCAGGGTTAAGTATCTTTTTATAAATTTCATTTGAAATCTCTTTCTTTCGGGCATGATAGCCCTTCTACAGGAGAAACACAGCCTTGTAGAAACACCCTTCTCCTTCGAACTATCATGCCCAAAAGTTAAAGATTTAAAAAAATACCATAAATAAAAAACTTATCCCTGGAGAGGAGCCTGATATTCTCACCTTAATATTGACATAAGGGATTATTTCATTGATCTAAGAAAGAAATGCCATTCGTCTAAGTAACAGAAAACTACTAACCACTCAATATACCTTTGATTTAATTGGATAGAGACACACTTAGCTGCAGTGGTTATGATGTCTTTTCCAAATATTGTTGTTGATTCATGGAAAGGGTGAGGAATTTGCCAATGCCCCGTTAGTCAGCCATATTTCAGAGTTCCCTGTAGGCCTTCACGGTAACCGTAGCGGCTTGGGGCTCACGACACCGTACTTCGCTCTACAGGGCAGTGCCTTACTTGTGCTGTTTCTTCTTCTCGCTAAATAGAGGAGAAGTAAGACTTCTGGACTTAGCTGCTCTCTCTAATATATAATCTTATAGGAATAAATAAATAAGAATGTTCACAATGGGATGTTATAGAGAAGCGAGTGCTGTTTTCAGTGCCCCCCGAGGTTCCCCAGATCCGAGGCTACACCCCCGGTACAACGGTGAAAGCTGGTGACCGCCTCACGCTGGTGTGTTCCACCCGAGGAGGCCGCCCGGCGCCCACGCTGCTGTGGCTGCGGGGTGACACGTTGGCGGACAGTAGCTTCGCCACGTCGGCCGCGGGCGTGACTTCCAACACCTTCACGTTCCTGGTGGAGCCGGGCCATCACGGGGCCGTGTTCCGCTGTGAGGCCAACAACAGCGGCGTGGCGCGGCCGCTCACCGCCTCCGTCCGCCTCCACGTCCTCTGTAAGTAATCACTCAACACCTTCAACACACGGAAGCCATTTCTTACATTTCAATATTATTATTCACAATATTAGTGTATTATTCATAGTTTTATTAACACGATAAAACCATCACATGGACAACATCAATGTACACATCGTTAATCACACACTTCAAATGATCTTCTTTATCATGGGAGAAATAAAACAAGTATTTCCTATTAGATGAATGCATGTGTCTTTGTAAATTAATTTGCAAGTTTAATTTGTTAGGTTTAATATAACCTATATTTTTGTAAATCTAAATGATGAATAAAAGAATTCTTTCAAATGTATAATATTCTATATATCTATTAAAACTTCAATTATTCAATGTTTATATGTTCTTCTGAAACTAGATCATAGGAACAAAAAGAATAACATTGCTGTTCTCACAGTAAAATCATTTATCTATACATTTTCTTGAATTTGTTGATAGGTCCTTCTAAGCATGAATTTAAGTATCTCTTGCGAATATACAAAAAATATATAATATAATAATATATAATAATACCTTTCACCTAATCTCTGCTTGCTAATGAATTCATTATTTAGGCCAGCAAGAGAGAAGTTTATTTGCCATTTTATATTCAAGAATAATGAGTGAATGTGTTAAATGGATATTTTTATTAATATAGTTTGGAGGTAATTCAACCGGAGCCAAAATAGATTATAATTTATCATCCCATCATTAATTATATTTGAATGCTTTTAAAGCTTTCAGCCCATGTAGGGGTCTGTTAATACCCCCATCGGGTGCCTCCTCTGATGGCAGATAGGGGAATACCTCCCAGAAATGGCGGGTACCGGGGAAATTCCCGTGATCGACCAAAGACTGTGTCAGGTTCTTGGGGCCCTGTCATAATATCCGTTTCAGAGTAACACATGGTATTTGGAAAGAATATGACAGGGATACACAGACTATATTTAAACAATGGACTGGAAGACACACCTACGAGGAGATGAAGAGGATGGCGGAGGAAGTATGGAGAGACCATGTGACCCACCCTCAGTAGAGGAAGGCATTGAAGGAAAGATATATGGAGAGACACTGTGGCCCACTCTCAGTAGAGGAAGACATTGAAGGAAGGAAGTATGGAGAGAGAAGTGGCCCACCCTCAGTAGAGGAAGGCATTGAAAGAGGAAGTATGTAGAGGCCATGTGGCCCACCCTCAGTAGAGGAAGGCATTGAAGGAGGGAAGTATGGAGAGACCATGTGGCCCACCCTCAGTAGAGGAAGGTATTGAAGGAGGGAAGTATGGAGAGACCATGTGGCTCACCCTTAGTAGAGGAAGGTATTGAAGGAGGGAAGTATGGAGAGACCATGTGGCCCACCCTCAGTAGAGGAAGGTATTGAAGGAGGGAAGTATGGAGAGACCATGTGGCTCACCCTTAGTAGAGGAAAGCATTGAAAGAGGAAGTATGGAGAGACCACGTGGCCCTCCCTCAGTAGAGGAAGGCATTGAAGGAGGGAAGTATGGAGAGACCATGTGGCCTACCCTCAGCAGAGGAAGGCATTGAAGGAGGAAGTATGGAGAGACCACGTGGCCCTCCCTCAGTAGAGGAAGGCATTGAAAGAGGAGGAGAAAAACTTTCAGAGGTATTTCCTTTCTTCTAGATTAGTCTTGGAAACTTCAAAATGTTTTCATGAGTATTTCAATAGATATATAGCGAATATATAAACCTTATATCTAAAAATTATAGGATTCCCTTTTTATTATTACGCTTAATTGAATATGTAATATTTGTATTACGCCAATTATGTTTTTAAGGCTTCCTATGAAACTAAAAGGTTAAATGGGAAGCCCTATTTACACTAAATATTAATTTTGAATTCAATTATCATATTTTGCTTTTCAAAAGACATTTTTTCTTTTCATTTTTTAAAATGATTTTTATACTCAAATTTAATAATATATTTGATTACATTATTGTCTTTGTGCTAATAAAACACGTAAAAAGGTATATATTATTACATTAGCTAAATTTCTCTTTAATACATTTAGCTTACTGGGCTTTTTAGTATTATAGAATTGAAGATGCAACACTTAAATCAACTTATTCAAAACGTGTCATTTATTGTTGAGCAAATAAATTAGCAGAAGATATAGAATAAACGTGGTTTGAATGTCCCCCCCACATCTTTCAATAATCTAACTCAATATTAATATTTAGGGTATAAATATAATTTATTTTTATTTATTTTTGTTCCAGTATGGACTCATTTTAATAGAATTTACTATTCAAACAAAACGAGCTTTTTTTATTATTAGATTTCCTCTCGCAACAATTGGAAGATTAATAGACCTCTTTCTTCGAAATTTAATCGAATTTTGTTTTTATTATTAAAAAATCCAATTCAAAGAAACCATTTATTTCCAATGTGCTAACCATCTTAATTTCTCTGCATAACGGTATATAATGTTTTATTACCTTATAGACTAAAACACAATTTCGATTCCTTTACCTTTTGTACCAAATTAATTTGATTTCATATACTCAAAAGTAAGAAATTATTTATATTAGAATATCAATATATAATTATTTTTACTATTATAATACTCATTTTGAGAAGGAAAATCATTACATATTAGCATATTTACTACCTATTGGTATTGGTATCTAATCTTCCAAGTAATTTGACGTTTGATTCAAGTATATATTTTTTTGTGTCAATATCTTTAAGAATATTTACCATTGAAAATTTTATTATTAGATTTCAAATTTTGTTTTTGAAGCTTTTATACAACTTGCTCTCAGGTCTGTCTACAAATATTGTAATCAATTTATGATAAACTTCCAGAAGTCTGTAATTTCGTAAACTTGTTAACACCAGATGTCAATGCACTTTGACACATTTCAAGACATCTGGGCTGTTATTATGGTCGGGAATAGACTAAATTGACTTTCATATTTTGGGGATATTTAATTTCAATATATAAATATGTTTCAAAGCAAATAAGTCTGAAAATTTGAATACTCACTCAAAGAACGATGCAATGTTATAATTTTTTATATTTATGAATTTTCATGTTGGCCGGGAACTAATTTCAACACCTCTTTTTAAATATTTTGTGTTGCGTGATGAAAACTCGGAAAATATTGGGAGTTCGGTTTTATTTCAGCCACTGTACGAGATTTAAGCGAGGATTAAATCCAATTTATCATGTTCATATCTAAAACCTACTTAGAATTGCAAGCAAAAAACTGTCGAAAGCAAAATATATATATTAATTTATCTGGTATATCTTTTCATTAATCTGATTCCGAAATCACCAGGCATATATTTATATTAAAACTTATTATATAAATAAATCTCAACATTTGTACATATATATAAATATATTGTGTGTGAATATGTGAGAAAGATGTAATATCGTTGTTGTTTTCTTGGCCGACTGTTTTACCTATGGTGTTATCTTAAAATTGCTTGTTTTGAATATTTTTTAGATTGAGATTATTAGCTAGTATGTAAAAAAATTAAGTCTGTTGAAATTTAATTTTGTATATATATATAAATAAAATTAACTCTGTTGATTTATTTTTGATATCAACACCTGACCCACTTATCTTTTATTTTTTCTATTGTTTTTTCATATATATCAATATCTATTCATGATGATATTGTGAAAATATTCGTAGTTTACAATATATAAATATACTAGCGGATGTACCCGGCTTCGCCCAGGTTTTTCTCGAGGGAATGTTTGTAGTCTAGTAATAAGAAAATATACTACACCTAAAAACTATCAGAGAAAAGAGAAACCACGGAAGGTGAACATAAAAATGCTTACAATGGATGTTATGTTTACGATATCAAGTTAAATAAAAACAAATATAAAATTTGCATATGTTGGTCACTATAAATTTGTATATTTGTTAGGCGAAATTAGAAACATGATAAAAACAATTGGGTATTTAAAAACAAATGTAGAAATAAAAGTTGAAGTATAATAAACAATGTTAAAGATTAGTTTTAATTATTAATCAAGATTGTGTGTGAATATGTGAGAAAGATATAATATCGTTGTTGTTTTCTTGGCCGACTGTTTTACATATGGTGTTATCTTAAAATTGCTTGTTTTGAATATTTATATTTGATTATTAGCTAGTATGTAAAAAAATTAACTCTGTTGAAATTTAATTTTGTATTTATATATAAATAAAATTAACTCTGTTGATTTTTTTTTGTATTTAATCGATAACAGCGAAGTTACGCATGTTAATGTTAGGAAATATATTTTGATGTTAAGCAAAACCTGCTCCATCTCGTTTTACATAAATGTTGAAAATTTGGTTGAAATTGATGCATTGTAACGAAAGTATTTAGTGATGTCCACTTATGAAATTTCCATTTTATTAATATAGATATGTTATGCTAATATGAGCGGTCAGGATATGCCTTTTTTGTATTTAACACACTCATATACATATATATATATATATTTTTTTTAAAACATATATTGACCGCAAACATAAACGTTTTAGATGAGAGAGCGGCACTAAACATTGCTTTAACTTGTTCCGTGATATTTGACCAACTCATTTTCTCGAGAAGTCAAGTAAATCTAACAACGAACGTATTTTGGGCTGTTGGCCCTCTTTAGCATGATTCAGGCTGTATATCTAAGAAGGCCAACATCCCGGAACCCGTATGTGGTTGGCCTTTCTTAAGTGTCAAGAAAATGGGTTGGCCAAATGTCATGAACCAAGTAAAATAAATGTTTAATTGATTCTTGCTTCACTATATAGCTCTCTCTCATCTAAAATGCTCATGTGAACGGTCAACGGCCCTTTTTTATTTCAATATCAACATTTGACTTTTTTTTCACATCTATGTATATATACAAACTAGCCGAATGACCCGGGCAACGCCCGGGGTTTACCCGATTAAATGCTTTTATTCAAATACTATTCGTTACAATTATAAATTGGCGCCGTGGATGTCATTCTTGTATAATATATAAATGAGTTTTAAAAATTGTAAAAAAAAAAAATGCATCGGCCGGGAATCGAACCCGGGGCGCCCGCGTGGCAGGCGAGCATTCTACCACTGAACCAAAAGCAAACGGTGACAGAATTAAGAACGCATGACGATGATAACTGTATATTATCCGTGACAGAGGCCACGACAGACGGTCGTGACTATATATATTAATACCTATATATTTAGAAGTGAAGCTTCAATAAAGCCTAGAAGGCTGTCGTTTCAGACCCGTCCGTTGAAAGGAGATAATGTTCTTATTTTTAACATGCTACGAGACCACGTGAAAATATGTTATTTTATAGATCATTATAATTTAAATAAAAATCAAATTGTGCAAAAATTACACACTCTAGGTGGCCATCGTAATATACAAGAGAATAGAATTTATATATTTCCTTTTTAACAAAAAAAAAGAAGCAGCAATTTCAGAGGTCTTATGGCAATCTGCCTACTATAATATCACAAATATTCAACATCCAAAGCAGAATCAATAGTCATTTTTATGCGATTATATATTTACCTATTTTTCTAATTTAAAACTTTCGAATTTCCTCAACTACCTATTTACTCTTTTTGCCATATGCAGTCCTCGGGCCCCCAAGAACATACTTCGATGCAGAAATTATCTGTAACCTATATTGTACACCCAATGTGCAACTCCTAAGTGTTAAAGGTTACAACGGCATATCAGGTAATGGACTAGCAGATCAAGCTTCTAAGTCTGCTGTACATTCTACTTTCGTGATAAAAATTTCAGTTCCCACAGATAATCCATTAAAGACGCGTATGATTATTTAAAAAAATTAAACAATTTCTACTGCCCTTACTGCAATGGAAATGTTAATGGTAGGGCCTGACTCAGCAGTGGTGAACCAGGCCCTCCCATAAATTTTTCCATCGCAGTAAGGGCAGTAGGAGTTGTTTAATTTTTAAAAGAATCATACGCGTCTATAATAGTTTCGAATTTTCATAACAGATTACGCGCTAATGCATCAGAACATAACACGTTTTGGATTAATCATCCAGCAATCTAAGAAAAATATAGCCATGGCAAAAATGTTGATATCCATGCTAATAAGAATTGAATGAAAGGGCACTTCAACAACCATCGTAATTGGCCATTGCTATGCACAAGAATACTCCGCGAAAATTTGAAAGAAGATTAGATTTCTCCTCACTGCTCGAATAAACACTAAACAATAGACCATCTCCTCTTCATTTGCTCAGTCATCCAATACCAAAGATTTCAATTGGCCACTCTCATTGGAATTTTCAACATAGACCTTGTTTCGTTGGATATTTCTTTCTATAAATAATTCTGTTCGACATTAATATTTTTGGACTTTGGTCGCCATTGTATATAAACCCAAAAAGGCAAAGTCTAACTGAACTCCTGGGTTTTTAAGGGACATATTATGAAGGCTCCAAGAACCTTGCTCAAACTATATATATAATACGCTAACAGATTATGGGGGGGTGCTCATAAGAATAAAAAATATAATATTAATTAATGATGCTCTAGAAAGAAGATATTTGAACCCGTTTCATGAATAATCGAGGTTATTTCAATGCACTATAATTCAAGTTAGGGTTTCAGAAAATTGATCATTCACATGCCTCAATGTTGAAATTAAGTATGCAAGCGTTCATAGGTAACGCAATTATTATTGTTGCAGGGTGTATATACTTGAATATTTCTATAATATCTTCTCTCACACTAGTTCAAACAGTATTTGAGTTTTTTATGCCAAAGCATCCAAATTTTACAATTCACACGTATCATAATTTGCCATTGTTTAAAAAATTATATTTCAATAAAATTAAGCAAAACACACATACACACACAATATGCTATGAGAATTCTTATATTGAGATTGAAATAAATTTAATTCAAACAAAATATAGGTGGACGTAATAGATGGTCAATGAAATTCAAAATTGGGCACCTAATTTATAGATATGATTTTATAATCGGCAATTTTATTAAATATAGCTTATTTGAATATTCTTACCTCACATGTCTCATTTATAATTGAAAATGAATTCAGAGCACAAATAATAAATTGTGTTTATAATTTTATTGTAATTTAATTTGAGAGAGAGAGAGAATATATTTAAATATTCATATAATTAATTGTCTTCATATCATTATATCTATCTCCCCAGTTCTATTGTGGCCATTGCAAGTCAATCTTTGCGGCGTGGAACCCACAAGTTTGCGACTATGCCCTAATTGCTTCCCAGAAAGTCAACTCTGGCGTCATTATGAATGGAGCCCATTAAATCGCTAATTAGAATGAATTCTCGAGCTTTTATTTGGTCCCTTAATTTGGTCGTTTGGGAGTCTAAATAAATAGATTCTTTCGTGCGAATTTTTAATCTGGTAGAGCGAGTGGTGTATCTCCTTGCATCATTACCCTACCTGTTACCGCCATTAGCTGATTATTATTAATAGTTCGTTATGACTGATGATAATTTAGACCATTGATTGCATTGGGGCTATTAGAATTAATGCTAGTTATTTCTTTGATAAATCCTTACTGCGCTCTGGCCAGGAATGCTCTTTAAAATGCTGATTAACATCACACAAAATTTCGATATTACTCTTCAAACCTATTCATTTCCATCTTAAATATTGTCACAGTTGGCATGAACTGGTGCAAAATTTTCATTAGCAATCAATTTGAACGTTTTAAAGAAATTTAATTTGATTTTAGATATTATATATTTTTAGATTATTATTATTACTATTGTTGTTCACCTGATTGTTCAGCTACTAATAAAGTTCATCCTCGAATAATGAACTATATCTCGTTTTTATTCTACATCAACATGGAGACGTGTTTGAATAAAAGCTATCTACCTTTCAAGATTTTGTATACATAAATAGTCCTTTTTAAAAATTGTTATGGAAAGTTTAATTACAAATATGGCAGTTATTATAGAAGAAATTGATAGATTGTTTTTGAGTATAGACCAAGAATGTGAACGATCGGGTCATATAAGTGTTAATAATCCTTTAAACTTGTATAAAATGTTTTTTTATTTTTGTTTTCAATTCGTTTTAATGATAATATAAATGCTAATAAAATAAATGTAAAGAATTCCTTAGTCCAGCATGCAAATTTCATGGTCTATGTGTAGAACTCCATGCCATATTTTTGAGGATGTAGTTTGTGTTCTATGCACTGTCTCAGATAGGTAAAAATTTGTTATTCTTAAAACACTAGGTTTTTTGAAAAATGTAACGAACCGTTGATTTCTGTCTATAACGTTCTGAGATCGAATCCAGAATTGATCATTGTATCTGCAGTTTTTGTATGCACACAGACCTTTATTAAGACCCAGTCTTTTACTGATTCTTCTTTCTCATTGCCGGCTAGCATCACCATCATGCAGGGGAGAAGAAATGCTAAATCCAGGTTCTTTTTTCTACTTACTGCTTTGTAATTTTTTATAGAAACCTAGCAACCATTCGAATTGATATGGCGGTGGTTAAAATACTTTGCACTGAGGTAAATTGACTCTCCTTCACTTTTGAGAAGAACGTTTATCTTTATTCGCTAATATACTGGCACTCGAAGTTGTAAAGAAATATTTAAATTTTTATTTTTTCTTTGTATATATATATTGTATCCTTCTCACTGAAGATTTCGGTATGGATTTCTTGAGGAAACAATGGAGAATTCTCTGTTGTGGAAAATTTCACTAAATTTTACTGGAATGTAGGGTCGCTAAGTCAAAAGCTCTCAGTTTTAAATTACCCATGTAGGTATTTATAGTAAAGATAAAAATTAGAATTTTTTTATTTGATCTTGATTATTTTGAATAGATTGTTCTATTTCTATCTTGACTATTGATGGCATTTCCCTCTGGACCATGCTTATTTATCTGCAGTGAATTAGCCAAGAAAATCTGTTTAAATTGAGTATATTGACGAAATTTCCGCAAGCCCGATATAGATATTTCTTATTCTTGATATATATATATTTATTGAAATATAAGAATCCAATTTTTATTGAAATACTTTTTTGGATTTTGTTTCAATCTTTTATTTGCAGTCGAGCGAATTTAAAGTTACATGTATAGTTCCAGCCGTTGTTAGACCAGATTGGTGTTCAGATTATTTGTGGCAGATGGATTATCAGCAGATTATAAGTTCAGATTCTCTTCGTAGCTCAGATTTTTTGAGGCAGCATCGGAGGAATATGAGGTTTCGATCTTAAGAATGTAGTTAAATTATCATTTTTTAAATCTTGATATCTTCAGTAGTTAAGAAAGACATATATGGGTAAATCGGCTATTGTCCATATTTCTTATTATTAATAAATATATAATAAGAATATTGAAGTATATTTATTATTTTGCGCAATAGAATCGCAAAATAATTTGTTGGTGAGTATTCATAAAGAAGAACCATAGCTTTTTTTAGTGCTGTAAATAGATAATACTTTTCAATTACAATCTATTGAAAGTTATCTTCGAAATAATTTCAAATTTTCGGCGATAGAGGTCGCTATTTGGTTAATATTATATCAAATAAACACATAGAGTAAAACATACCTAGTTCGATGATGCTCATTAAAACATGAGTATGAACCTAATGGCGATTCCTTTGTTAAATTAGAGGATACCAAAGATGCAAATATAATTTAAGGTTTAATTAACTCTATTAAAATACATATATGTTGATTCTATTTTTTTACTTATCCCTAGTACACGTGGAACAGGCCATTATAATTATGGTGAGTAGAAGTAGGCGACTACCTTTACTGTAAGTGCTACACGTGTGTCTACACATGTGAAAAACAGTTAGACTTTACACTTACAAGTTTTTAATAGCCCCGTTACTTGCACTCGTTTGTTGGGTTGAACCTTTGCAAGAATCGGGGTCCATTGGAGCATTTTTTAATTAGAAAAAAAGGGCCAAGGCGGGATTCAATACTGGTTCGTTGCGGTCAAAACCCAACTGTTTAGACCACCATTTCACCGACCCCCAAATATTAATTCTTATATATATAAGTGATATAAAGAATATTTAAATATGTGAGTTCATCTAAAGTTCATTGACGACAGTAGACTTAAAAGGTTCAACATAAATAAACTTTTATACACACACAAAACCTCTATTAAGACATCAGTTTTATGCAGATTCCACTCTTTTAATTTTTATAGTGTTTATATATATATATTTGCTCTCTGTTTTAATATTTTAAAATCAGAATACCCTTATATCTTATGTAAATTTATAATAATTGTTCTGACAATATTTTACATACACCTATTATATATATAATATAAAAAAAAGATTTTCTGCTGTATTTTAGATCATGTTGAGGATTATAGTAATGCAATTATTTGTTGGTTCTTTTTGGTACTAAATAGTATTGGTAATGCAGTCGTGGCCAGAATCTTGAAAGTAAAATAATAAAATAAGTTTTGATAACAGATTGTTTTAATTGAGCTTTAGGATAAACATAATTTGATTTTAAAAAAATACTGCCTGGCTTAAGGCGTAAGAATAAATAAAACAAAATATTATATTTAAATAATTACAAACATGTTTGAGCCGACCAACGGGGAACAACAACGAGTTTTTATAGTGGAAGCATGACCTCTGGCGGTCGATTTAGCAGATTATTTTATCTATGAAATATAATTTTAAATAAAATAATATTTTAATATAACATTTTAAATAATACCTTTATATATCATATATATAAACAAATATTATTAAAAATTAAAGAAAAAGCTTCAAAAATAATATTAAATATTATAAGTTTTATGAAAAGAATATTGCCAATATGCAATTATTTAAAATTTTATCCGATATATGGCAATTGAATATATAATTTTATTCTATTTACTAGGACCAAAATATCTCGAAGAGTAAGCATTTAATATTCGAAATAATTAAAATTTGTTAAAATGTGGAATTTAAATGATATTTTATTATATCATATTATGTTTTAAAGAATTTTCATATGTATTCAAAAATACACCAATACCTCGCTTTGCGTCGTTTCGTTTTGTGTTTTTTTCGAAGTAGCGTCACTGCTTAATTTTCACTGATTTTCACTGTGCGTCGTTAGATTTTCGAAGTTGCGTTATTTTGGATTCGAGTCTTAATTTTTTTATTTTTTTTTATAATTTTTTACCTAAAATAAGGCAACACCTTTGTTTTTGATTGCGCCTTCACATATTTTTACTTTGCGTCGTGTTTTTTCTGGAACAGAACCCCGACGCAAAGCGAGGTATGGGTGTATATATATAATTTGTAACGTTTCCTATTTAAAAATAAGAGATACTTACAATACCTTGTGTTCTTTTATTTTACCCGATTACAACAAGGTTAATCAATAGATATTTATCAACAAAACAAACTTATGCAAAATTATTTTTAAAATGTACAGTATTACCGACTGTCCAACCATAAAGAAAAATTAAATGATAATCAAATATTTGACACAAATAAACACACAGAGCATGTTACATAATTATATATTAATAAATAACAATAAATATCTTCACACACATATGTATGATTAATAAATATATTTACGAAATATTAATTAATATAAACAACATTAAAAAAACGTATAAAAATGATTAACATAATTAAAAAACGCAAACGCTCTAATGTTCTACTACTAAATGTTTATTTGTGACTAATTAATTTGGCCAGAGAGGAATTTGTTTTGAGTTCTCAGTAGCAACGATAAATTGGTCTATTGAAAGGATTTCTCTCGAGAGGTTTCCCGGATTTAATCTGGACTCATCGTTAGAACTCTTTTCATCCGGCCCCACTGCCAATTAACTGTTCCTGGGAATTAATTGGAGTCACTTACCTAAACTCTGTTGGTCGCCAGAAGGATAAAAAATAATACATCGACAGAGAATATTATCAGTACATCAAGTCTTATTTTTCCTTATGTTCCTCATTTAGAGCTGTACATTGGGACCGTACACAATCTATACTTCAAGAATGGGAGAATTCACCATTTTAATGAGTTTAAATATATATTTTTGTTACGATGCACTAGCGCGCCATCTGTTATCAAATTATAAAACTATTTTAGATGCGTAATATTCTTTTTAAAATAAAACAATTTCTACTGTCCTTACTGCGATGGAAAAATTAAAGGGAGGGCCTGTAAATAAAAGACACAATTTGATATTTGCGGAAGAGCGATTGCTCGAAGCATATTATATATTTATAATTATATTTAATTCTGCTGTCCTAAAAGCTTATGTCCATAGTTCTTCTAAAATACCCATTCCAAGAGTCTTACAACAGGCCCTCCCTTTAATTTTTCCATCGCAGTAAGGACAGTAGAAATTGCTTTATTTTAAAAAGAATATT